>SJYA01000716.1:397303-574865 GCA_006410615.1 Neotragus moschatus
CACTTCAATATTCTTGCCTGAAGAATTCCATGGACAGAGGCGCCTGGTGGGCTACAGTCCATGGGGTCACAAAGAATCAATCATGACTGAGTGACTAACACTACTAGTTACTACTACTGCTAGTATGGGCTTCCCTGGTGGCTCAGATGGTAAAGAACCTGTCTGTAATGCAGGAGACTGAGGTTCAATCCCTAGGTGGGGAATTTCCCCTAGAGAAGGAAATGGCACCCCTTTCCAGTATTCTTGCCTGGAGAATTCCATGGACAGAGGAGACTGGCGGGCTACAGTCCATGGGATTGCAAAGAGTCAGACACGACTTAGTGGCTAACACAGACATACACACACAAATATATGTATATGCGTAAGTGAATCACTTCACTATGCACTTGAAACTAACACAACCTTGTAAATCAACTATACTCCAATATAAAATAAAAAATTTAAAAGTAGATTCTGTAAGGAAGAAAGCTTTGCTATAGAGTATCAGTTTCTTTTTTTGTGTTTTTGTTTTGTTTTGTTTTTTAGTATCTATCAAGTCTTGGTAGTTTTCCATATTTGTACATGCCGTCACTAAGGACAGTCTCCATGAAAGCTTGTCTTTTTCAACTCAAAACCAAGGACTGGCTCAGAGAAAAAGCCTCAAGCAATATGTGTTAAATCAACAACATCCCATTAACATGCTTGGGGTAACTTAGAATAACAGGACTTCTAGGCACTCATCAAATGTAAACATCTATGTTAAAATTTATGGTTACAATACTCCCTTGAGTATGCATAGGTATCTGCCTCTCCTAGCCTCCATACTTTTAGTATGGTACTTAAAGTTTCTTTATCACTGTAAATAGTATTTCTCAAGGCATTAAAATGTTATGGTTTTCATTCAAACTTCTTCACTCCTTTCTACATGCTCTAAAGCAGATATAAATTTAAAATTTAAAATGGAAATAGGCTTATTTTCTCTTTTCTGTACTTGTCATTCTTGTTTACAAATAGACAAGTAGATAGATGGAAGCTATGAACTTTCAGCACTGGAAATATATTCTTCATCTCACACATACACAGAGAATTCATTAGATAGTCTTACATTAAGTAACATACATAAACATTCTAAAAGTGTTAAGAAAGAACTGATTATATCATTTGATATTCTGTAGTTCTACTACACTTTCTATAAATTTCTGTTTTGCTATCTAGTCATTCATGATCAAACACACCCTATTGGTAACAATGGAATTCAAAAGAAAAAGTGTATTTACTATGCAAATGCTATTATTTGTTTGACTTTCTTTGACAAGTTGTCGATAAGCTATAACACTTCTAAATAAAAGCAATTAATGCCCCCTTTTTCTAATTTCCTTAAGAAATCAGTAGAAATGATCATCAGACCTGAATTTGGAGAGCTGATTATCCATATGATGATAAGCTCTTATTGTAATTACTGCACAGCATGTGAGAAGTCGTTAGATGAAGTTATTGAAGTTCCCAGGTCAGTGACTATAATAAATGTGTAAGTAATACACACTTTGTTAAGAGAAGCACTAATTACCCACTGTTGCTTCAATAGAGTTCATTCCATTACCCAGATATACAAATACTGATAAACGACACTTCTGTATCTTTCTTCCAGCCCTTACTTGACCATACTACAGACAAATCAATAACTTACCTAGCTTGTAGAATGAGTAAAGTCTTGCCTCACTTGCTCTCAGTGTCTCTCTTTCATTCTCGGAACCCATCTCTTCAACAAGTCTTCCTTAAGGAACATAAGACCTCTCTCTTCCTATTCCCCACACAAAAAGCAATGAAACAAGAGCTAATTGTGTAAAGCTGTAGTTGTGTGGTTTCCTTGCCTGAGGTAAAATTATGAAGTATTTATAGGAAAACAACTGTGGCCTTCAGTCCAAGCTAGGTTTTCATACTCTTGTCCAACTCTCCCAGTTATTTTTATATTACTCTTGTGTCTGTGCCATAATTGGTCCTAAATTCAGAAGAGAGTAAGTTATGATTTGTCATCTAAACATCCACACACTTTGATGTGAAAAAAAAAGTTAAACACTGAAGTCTATACAAAGGTTAATTCAATCTCTGCCTTCACAGACTTTGTGTTCTAAATAGGGATAATACTGTTATCCAGAGTTATTACTCAAATAGCCACAATGTCAGGACGAAAAATGTCTAAAAGCATAGAACATGGGTTGTGACAGACTATAAACTGCCTGCTTCAGTGTCCAGTCTCTTCTTTTAGAATGTTTATGGTCAAGAAGGAAGTTCACATTTACCAACATCCTTTCAGCTAGATGGTGCCATTTCGCTAAATACATGCTGATCAATGAGATGGAAGTCACAATATTATATGGAACTTATAGGTGATTAATTTAAAAGAGAGCCAGAATGTATCTTTTTTGTCTCTCCTCTTTTCTCCTTCTTACTGCTTAGGATGTTCCTTCTGTCAATGAGTGTATTTGGTCTCTGAAGACATGGGTCATACCCTAGTCTTAGCGAAACTTGAAGCTAGAAAGTCACCATTCCCAACCTAGAGACTGCTCAGATTGGGCCTTTTATGAGAAAGGTTTAAATGTTTACCTTTGCAAAGCACCATTTCTATGATTTAGGCACATTTTGAGACTGATGACATATGAGATAAGTATGAACTATGAGTAGGAATAATACGTGATGCTAAACTGGTGGGAGAAGAGTATTCCAGTTTAAGGNCATTCCCAACCTAGAGACTGCTCAGATTGGGCCTTTTATGAGAAAGGTTTAAATGTTTACCTTTGCAAAGCACCATTTCTATGATTTAGGCACATTTTGAGACTGATGACATATGAGATAAGTATGAACTATGAGTAGGAATAATACGTGATGCTAAACTGGTGGGAGAAGAGTATTCCAGTTTAAGGGAACAGCATGTGCTAGAGAGCAAAGTTGCTTTTCAGAAACGGAAAAAAATGAAAATCATCTAGCTTTGTGGGAGTGGAAAATATGTGAAGAGAGTCCAGGTCTGGAAGACCTTGAATCCAGACTGAAAAATAATAGATAATTGAGTAAGCAGAGACTGCTACAGGTTTCTGCACCAGAAGAGACCTAATTATTCTGTGCTTTAAGAAGATAAATATGGAAACCATGAATGGATGAAAGTAGAAAGGGAAACTCAGCAGAAAGGTGATAAACAATTGAGGGGTTGTTGCACAACTCAGTAAATATACTAACTCAACTGACTTGTATATTTTAAAAGACTGAATTGTACGGTATGTGAATAATATATTAATGAAGCTGTTATTTAAAGCAAAAGAGTTAAGGGGGTAGACTACAAAGTGGGAGAAGGGCTTTAACTTGGAGATTGGCAGTGAGAGTAGAAAGAGAAAATGGTTAATGATATTTGACATTATCAAATGTCTAAGCTAATATTTCCAATCCTCAAGATCACCCACTCTTTAGCCCATTACAGTTTTGTTCCGGCATGCCACTGAAACTCCTCTTGTTCAAGTTACTATTGATGAAAGATTATTATCCATTGGTCTCTTCTCTGTTGCAAAATGTAGGGCTTTCTGTAGCATTTGACGCTGCTGAACATCTAACACTTCTTGAACCTCCATCAGTGGCTTAGAAGGTAATCTTTCCTGGGTTTCGCACTACCTTTTTTAGATATTTTTAATCAGACTCTGTTAAGGTTCTCTAGAAAATCAGTAGGATACGTGTGTGTGCAGTGTGTGTGTGTGTGTGTGTGTGTGTGCGCGTGCGTGTGTGAATGTATGCATGTGTTACAGCTTGAGGCTGAAGGCAGCCTAGAGATAGAATTCCCTTGTTCTCCGGAAACCTCAATCGTTTCTCTTAAGACCAACTTATTGGATGAGGCCCACCCATATTATGAAAGATAAACTGCTTCATTCAAAGTTTACTAATTAAATGTTAATCTCATCTTAAAAAAGTCTCCACAGAGATATTTGGTTGGTGTTTGACCAAATATCTGGTTCTCATAGCCTAGCCAAGTTGATATAAAACATTAACCATTGTAGACTTCCTCAATAAATATGCTTTTGCCCACCTGTCAAAATAAGTCTTTTCTAGTTTTTTACTCTTTAATTCTCTTTGCTACCTAAATAATAGTATACCTTTTATTTAGAAATCAATTGTATATATACCCTTTTAACCAGCAACTGCTTGTATAATCACATATCTGCTATTTTAAAGTTGATTTCTGTGTTATCTGCATTGAAGAGATATGAGTGTATATGTGTGTGTCATAAGATATCAATAATATAAATATAGAGAATTAAAGAGATTCAAAAACAAAATCATAGAAGAGAGACAAATTTAGAGGAAAAGAGGATAAAAATAGCCATAACAGACAAGAATAGAACAGAATAAAGTCTGATGTGTCCAGTGGTGAAAAAAATAAAAGGAGCCAGCTTCTGTGTCACTGGGGATAGTGTCAATAGTTACAAATGAGTCAGACAACTCAGAGAAGATGAAAAGTGAGATAAAGGTAGTCAGAGCTGGTGATTAGAAGATAATTGGGGATTTTATTGGAGGGAGGCATGGGCTCATTGACATAAAGATGTATAGCAGAAAATGACTTCAATATTTAAAAACAAAGAAACCTTTAACAGTAGTTGAAAGTGTGGAAAACCTCTAAAATTATTGTGCTTGGATGACATGCAAGTTGTTAAAACCATCTGCTTATGATCTACAAGAACTTGAGCAAACTGAAAAGCCACTCTTCCTCAATTTCCTTTTCAGTAAAATGGGATATATATATATATATATATATATACTCAGTTCAGTCAGTTGATTTCCTCAGTCGTGCCTGACTCTTTGTGACCCCATGGACTGCAGCACACCAGACCTCCCTGTCCATCACCAACTACAGAAGTTTGTACCCAAACTCATATCCATTGAGTCAGTGATGCCATCCAACCATCTCATCCTCTGTCGTCCCATTCTCCTCCTGCCTTCAATCTTTCCCAGCATCAGGGTCTTTTCAAATGAGTCACTTCTTCGCATCAGGAGGCCAAAGTATTGGAGTTTCAGCTTCAACATCAGTCCTTTCAATGAATATTCAGGACTAATTTCCTTTAAGATGGACTGGGTGGATCTCCTTGCAGTCCAAGGGACTCTCAAGTCTTCTCCAAGACCACAGTTCAAAAGCATCAATTCTTCTGTGCTCAGATTTCTTTATATTCCAACTCTCACATCCATACATGACCACTGGAAAAACCATAGCTTTGACTAGATGGACCTTTGTTTGCAAAGTAAAGTCTCTGCTTTTTAACATGCTGTCTAGGTTGGTCATAATATATATATGTATGTATGTATACATATATATGTATGAATATATCATATTAAAGTAGATATTTAATATAAATACATATTAAAGGATTATAGTAAGTATTTTATAAAATAGGATCCATCAATTGTTTGATATATAGTGGGACTACCTAGTATTGGCCTTTTGGAATAATGGAATTTCCTCAGCAATAATTTTCTCCCCAGAGATACAAATGAACTTTCTTCACATTGTCCCTGTTCTCTTTGTCACTGAAGTTAAAAACAACTGCCAACTATTTTACTAGTCATTGAGATATATATCAGGTGAAGAATATCTGTGTTATTATGTGGGGTGAGGGCTTCCCTGGTAGCTCAGCTGGTAAAGAATCTGCCTGCAAAACAGGAGACCCTGGTTTGACTCCTGGCTTGGGAAAATCTCCTGCAGAAGGGCTAGGATACCCATTCTAGTATTCTTGGCTTTCTCTGGTGGCTCAGATGGTAAGGAATCCACCTGCAGAGCATGAGAACTGGGTTCAATCCCTGGGTTGGAAAGATCCTCTGGAGGAGGGCATGGCAACCCACTCTACTGTTCTTGCCTGGAGAATCCCCATGGACAGAGGAGTCTGACAGGCTACAGTCCATGGGGTCACAAACAGTAGGTCACACACAACTGAGTGACTAAGCAAAGCACATGTGGAGTGAAGGTAGTATCTTCTCTCATCCAGACTACTATGCTTGTATCACTTTTCTACATACCAACCAGGGCTGGTACATGTTTGTTTCTCAGATCAGGGCTTGATGATATATAGTTGGGATTACACTGAATGAACATCTCACAGGACTTCTCATTTTGGAAACTGTTGACATTTTGTATCGGATAATTCTTTCTTGGGTGGTGGGGAGACCATTCGGTACATTATTTAGCAGCATATCTGCCTCTACTAACAAGATGTAAGTAACAATGCCCTTTAATGTGACAATCTAAAATGTCTCCAGGCATGGCCAAATATCCCCTGCGTTGTGTCTGTGTGTGCTCGATTGTTTTCTGCCTCTGCGACCCCATAGACTGTCACCCACCAGGCTCCTCTGTCCATGGGATTCTCTAGGCAAGAATACTGGAATGAATAGGCATTCCCTTCTACAGGGGTTCTTCCCAACCCAGCGATCAAACCCGGATCTCGTGCATTGTAAGCAGATTCTTTACCATCTGAGCCACCAGGGAAGTTCCTGGGGTAAGTATAAAATCTCTCCTCTCTCTCAGTTCAGAAGCACTGCCCAGTAACCACTCAAATGGACTTCCCTGGTGGGCTCAGGAGTGAAGAATCCACCTGCCAATACAGGAGACACAGATTCAATCCCTGGGTCAGGAAGATCCCTTGGAGAAGGAAATGGCAACCCTCTCCAGTATTCTTGCCTGGGAAATCTCATGGACAGAGGAACCTGGCGGGTTCCAGTCCATGGGGTCACAAAGAATCAGACACAACTTAGTGACTGACCAACTACCACCACTCGAATGCAATGCCAAACTATCTTTTGTGTGGTGCCATTTTATGGATGTTTATATGTATATATGTATATTGCCAGTAGAAAGCATTTTGCCTTTGCTTTATTCAAAATTGTCTGTCTTTCTCATTGACAGGTCTGGCTAGTTACTAAGAATATCAGTCCATAGCTAGTGGTGGGGAATCATGGTACCAACTTTATTTTAATAAAGCATTCCATTAGAAAGAACAAATTAAGAATTTCAACTGTGTGGAAATCTCTTGTGTCTCCAATAACTATACTCACTAAATAATCCTTGAGTAGCATTTCCTGAATTATTTGTATTACCATCTAATGGTTGTTGCCAGAATCAGAGGAACATTTTTTTTTTTTTAGTGAATCTTGGGCTATGGTAAGACCAAACATATCCTAATGTGTTTAATGATGTTGAGTATCACATTCTGTGATATTTCTTCAACAGAAAGATTGAAGGTGTTCAAAGTCCTTTAACAAAATGGCAAATGATACTCAATAGGTTCATAATACTCAGCTTATATCTTTCCTGGATTTAGCCCTTGTCCAAGCCTATCAGCTTCAAGGCTATGGTTTTTCCAATAGTCATGTATGGATGTGAGAGTTGGACTGTGAAGAAGGCTGAGCACTGAAGAATTGATGCTTTTGAACTGTGGTGTTGAAGAAGACTCTTGAGAGTCCCTTGGACTGCAAGGAGATCCAACCAGTCCATTCTGAAGGAGATCTGCCCTGGGATTTCTTTGGAAGGAATGATGCTAAAGCTGAAGCTCCAGTACTTTGGCCACCTCATGTGAAGAGTTGACTCATTGGAAAAGACTCTGATGCTGGGAAGGATTGAGGTTAGGAGGAGAAGGGGACGACAGAGGATAAGATGACTGGATGGCATCACTGACTCGATGGGCGTGAGTCTTGAGTGAACCCCTGGAGCTGGTGATGGACAGGGAGGCCTAGCGTAATGCAATTCATGGGGTCCCGAAGAGTCAGCTACGACTGAGCGACTGAACTGAACCGAACCGAATGATTAATATAAATTGAAAACCGGGAGAGTGCAGGATTACCTTCTGTTCTTTTAGTAGTGTTTGAGCAGTCAGTCATACAATTACTCTGGCTGAGAAGTCTTTTCTGGCAGTTCTCTGCAGATCAAGCCCATATGCCCTTCATGGAGCCCTAATGATGCGCCCTGTTTGCTACAGTTCTATTCATTCTCACTTCCTTTACTTTCTACATTCTCGAGCCACCTATTCTTTATGTGACGCCCTGAACCAACAGTGTGCCTCATGCCTCAGTGCCTTCCCAGTTTGGCTCTCCTCCTTTTTCCTTCATGAAACTAACTCGATATGGATTCATGGCACAACTCAAGTGTAGGGTACTCTGGAGAGTCCTCCCTAGGTTCAGCTCAACTCTGGATCCGGCGCCCTCCTACAGCTGGCAGCCCTGAGTCTGTGTCTGGCTGACCTCCCACAGCAGGGTTCATCCTTGGTCTGAAATCCAGCTGCCGTGCTCTGTAATTCATGGCTGCATCTGTGCCAAGGTCACACTTCTCATAGGCCATGTCTAGTCAATGACTGAGTGTGGAAGGCAAACGCAGGTCCATCCTGGCAGACTCAGGACTCTGCAAAGTCTGGCTTTGCATCGCTGACTCTTGTGTTTGGATCGACCTTCCTGAGACTGCACAGAAGTCCAGGAAACTTTCACACACTTGTTCCTCCTTCTCTTTGTCAGACTTGCATCATGATCCAACTGCTTCTCAAATTTCTGTTTCCTCCCTGTATTCACTCACAAGCATTTCCCTTGGGAGAAGCTTTGCACATTGAATCTTGTCTTAGCATATGCTTCTTGGAGGACCCAGAGTAACACATCCACACCCCTGTGTATGTCTCTAACTAGGCAACAATTAGGTTGCACTGCATTTGCACATTTACCAGTTGATCTTCTACACTAGATGATCATCTTGTCACTGGAGATTGGGCCTTCTTTTTCTCAATCCTCAGTGCAATATTTAGTAAGGATTCAATATGTGTTTGTCAAATGAAAGGTTAAGTCACTCCCTTTACTGAGCTTTCAATCCTACAGACAAATATGACTAAATCCTTTTAAAAAATTGACTTGCTGCAAGGCACTCTGGTTGCTATAGGATACGAAAAGCTATTAAGAGTTCCCCATTTCTCAGCTTATAATTTTAGATCTGGAGATAGAAAAATATAAATACATTATGCTCATATAAAGGCATGTATGTGTGTATATGTGTGTGTGTGTGAAAGAGAGAGAGAGAAACTGCACTCTAAGAGATTTAGAGAAAAGAGAGAATCCCTCGAGGTTGGGGAAATTGCACCTTTTCTCAGGGATGGTATTTTACTTGACAAAGCACAAATTGGTTATCTAGGTGTAAAGAAAGGAGTATAAAATAGACAAGGAGAATGGAAAGAATAAAATCTTGACAATGCGAGTGCCATACAGTCTTTGGGCATGAGCAGTGTTAACTGACAGAGCATTAATAGAGGGAGATTAGACTAGGGATACCTTTAAATGCCAGGCTAAGGAGTTATTTAAAAAACCTTTCCCTTCATTTCTGTACTGTAGCCACCCACACTGGCCTTCTTACCGTTCCAAGAACATTAAGTATGCTTCTGCCTCAGGGCCTTTTCACTTGCTTAGCCTTTTGTATCATTAGCTTTTTTTTTTTTCCCAGTTTCTACTTAAGAATCACTTTCTCAAGAGTAATTTTCTCCTTTCTTGATCATTTTCCTTAAGGGTTCAAACTTATTCCAACATTTTCTCTCATGCTTCATTAGCCTCATCACTGATATTCTGCATACTGGGCTTATTTAATATTTTAAAATATTTTTGATTTTTTTATATCTCAATTGAAATGTAAACTTAATGAGAATGGAAATTTGTAGAGACTTGTCATGTGAAAGAATGGTAGTTCCATTGAAAGAAATAGTGAAATCTAGAAAAATAACTACAAGTGGAAAAGAGATAAGATTTTAAAATCATATTATAACCACTTTATCCATCCATCCATCTCTCTATATATTTATGTATACACATTATTTGTGAATTTTTTAATGTTATACCAATTTTTTTGTGTTTGATCTATTTGTTGAAAATAGAGTGACAAGTGATGCAGATAGGAATATTTGAATACTTAAGGGACCTCCTGTCATCAGTTTCCCAAAACTTAGTGATATTTAAAATCATCTGAAGCCTATTAATAGCTTTTGTCACAGCTCCATGAACTTCTGAGTTTTTAAAGATGAGAAAGATAGCTGTGAAGAATATCTAAACCTTGATATCTAGTATAATATCCAAGTGATAATATTTTTCCAAGAATCAGGAAACTAAAGTGTGCTTTCAACAAATATTTAAAGAAGAAAGGATGTGAGTAGAAAGAATCAGTTACAATTTTCAATATAGACTGAAGCTGAGAAGAAAATGGTAAGAATCCCACTGATATTCTTCCCAAGTTTGGGAATACTGCTGTCAAAAATATTTCTAGAAATTGACGGAATTCCACAGGCTCAATCAGGATTGTTTGGCATTACCAATAGGTATTCAGCCAGAAAAATAAAGGCCTTTTTGTACTTTTTAAGTTTAATTGTTATTTCCTCCATGAGTCTTCTAAACCTTAATCAATACTTCAAACCTCAAACTTCAGTAAAGCCTTGTTGCCTTATCTTGACTCACCATTTCTATGGATGTACATAATAACAGTTATTTTAGGGACCAGTTTTTCTAACTGCTCATGCTGCTAAATTACTATGGAAATAATTTAATTCAAAGAGTAGTTTCACTTAGAAAATGCAGAGTACTCAGCTGGCTCTTATTCAGAAGCCTACTGTAGTAACTGCTTCCTTTAGTTCCCATTGTGATATCACTCTCCTCACATATTTTAATGGGTACTGGAAGTAAAATAAATATAGGTTTATTTGATGAGTGCCTGTTTGGAATTTTCAAATGAAAAGAACAAAAAGCATCCTAGTTTTCATTTCCTCATCAACTATTTTTAAAAACACACAGAGAATGAGATGGTTGAACATAATGTTTTTTATTGCAAAACTGAGTCATTGTTGTTTTTGGAATATTAGCTTTCCTTTCTCATGATGAGTTTTCACACTGAATTAAAAAGCAGCACTTCAATTCAATCTCCTTGATTTATTTAATGTGATTTTTGTAGTCCCAGAAAATTGCATTCTTATATTCCAAGACCCCCAATCTTTTTTTAAAGATCATGTATTCTGAGAAAAAAGTTTTGCTTTATGTACCTAACTAAGCCTCCTCCAAGAAAACTTCAGAGTCATTTTCCTTTTTTGATTACTTTAAGAACCAAGCACAGTACAAATTTTCAGCCTTTGATATACCAGATTACAGTGGAAAAAATTAGACTATCATGTTGCTGCTCAGATGTATAGACAATGTGCTCACCAAGAGCAAATCACCTCATCCAAGGACAATTTGCAGTCATTCTATTTTCTTATATCATTTTGAATCCCAGGCAACGGCCTTAATTATATCTATATTGTTTCAGTAATGAGAAAGAGATTTGAGAACAGATGAAATGTTTCTTCTCAGGGATATCAACAACCCCGGTTGCTAAGAGACATTCAGTTTTTCTTAAGCTACCAAATTAAGTAAAGTCTTGGTCAGTTACAATCTTTTCACTCACTTTATTTATTTATTTATTGAAGTATAATTGATTTACAATGTTGTCTTAATTTCTGCTGTACAGCAAAGTGATTCAGTTGTATATATGTGTATACATATGGACTTTCCTCGTGACTCAGATGGTAAAGAGTCTGTCTATAATGCCGGAGACCCGAGTTCAATCCTTGGGTCGGGAAGATCTGCTGGACAAGGAAATGGCAACCCTCTCCAGTATTCTTGTCTGGAAAATCCCTTGGATGGAGGAGCCTGGTAGGCTACAGTCCATGCAGTTGCAAAGAGTCAGACACGACTAAGCGACTTCACTTTTCTTTCTATGTATATATATATTCACAATTATATGTTTGTGTGTGTGTGTGTGTGTGTGTGTGTATAACTTGTAATGCTGTGTTAATTTCTTTTTTACAACGAAGTCATTCAACTATATGTGTACATATATCCCCTCCCTCTTGTCCCACCACCCCCCTCATCTCACCCATCTAGGTCATCACAGAGCACCAAGGTATTGTAATCTTTATGACTATTAGAAATTTAAAATAAAAACATAATTCTGACACATGAATGAAAAGTTGTCAAATGGATCAAACAGCATTAGACATAAAAACAAATTTGCCCTTGTTGGACATGAATAATTATGACATTAAAATTTTATTTTTAATTTTTGCCTGATTTATCTTCCCTTATTTATTTATTTATTTTTTAGTTTAGGCTAAGTTTTTTTTTTAATTTTTATTTTTACTTTATTTTACTTTAC
Source organism: Neotragus moschatus (assembly GCA_006410615.1). Lineage (NCBI taxonomy): Eukaryota > Metazoa > Chordata > Mammalia > Artiodactyla > Bovidae > Neotragus > Neotragus moschatus. The sequence goes on from SJYA01000716.1 coordinate 409,503, forward strand.
AATACTGTATTGGTTTTGCCATACACTGACATGAATCCACCATGGGTGTACATGAGTTCCCAATCTTGAACCCCCCTCCCACCTCCCACCCTATATCATCTCTCTGGATCATCCCTGTGCACCAGCCCCAAGCACCCTGTATCCTGTATCGAACATAGACTGGCGACTCGTTTCTTACATGATAGTATACATGTTTCAATGGCATTCTCCCAAATCATCCCACCATCTCCCTCTCCCTCAGAGTCTAAAAGTCCGTTCTATACATCTGTGTCTCTTTTGCTGTCTCGCATACAGGGTTATCATTACCATCTTTCTAAATTCCATAAATATATGTTAGTATACTGTATTGGTGTTTTTCTTTCTGGCTTATTTCACTCTGTATAATCAGCTCCAGTTTCATCCATCTCATTAGAACTGATTCAAATGTATTCATAATCCTAAGCTTTATTGAGTGTTTCCTTTGTGCCAGTATATATACTAAGGACTTAGTGTACAAGATTTTACTTGATGTACAAAATCGCCTAGTGAAGTAGATACTATTATGATGGCCATCTATAGTTTAGTTTTCACATAACATCACACAATTATTACATAGAGAGGTCTTGATTCAAAGGAGGCAGTCTGTTTTCAGAATTCAAACTCTTATTTATTCATTATATTGATCAGCCTTATGAAGAATTTTATAGTAACTTTTTTAGAGGATGATAAAGTCATACAATTATTAAATAAAAATTATCAAATTGCAAGAGAGCTGCTAAATAATAGAGGTATTATTTTACCTTTGTATTACGTACTTTAAATTATAACACACTATATATTTTCCTTTAAAAAGTTAAAACATTACTATGATGAAAAAGCCTTCTTTGATTATGCTTCCCAGTACAACTCTATACATGGTGAACATGTTTAGGGTAAATACTTTATCTGGTCAAAGGTCTGCTTAGCAGCAATTCTGAAGATACCTGGAGAATTTAGGAAGGTACCCACATTGAACTGTCATAGCTTCTTTCTTGATTCTTTCTTTATCGTGTCTCCTATCCTGCAGTATACATTGAATAAAAGACACATCATCAAGTACTCTTGACCATGTGAGGTAGACTCTGGTAGATATCTAGATTAGATGAAGTATACAGCTTTTACCTTACTTGGCTTATAGGCAGAGATTTATTCTCCTAGAATTTAAGGCATTTAAACATTATCATTTGCAGTTGTATACTTGCTTGTGAGGTGGTGCAACAAGCAATTATCCTGACTATGATAATGTCATAAGTTATAAGTTTTACTAATGTCCTGCTTTATAGCTTGATATTTGCTGTCCAAATACAGGAAAAGATATTTAGCATCATTAAATCTAAGAAGTTTTTATCAAAAGGAGCTAACAAAAGTCAAATATCAAGAATGTGTAAGCAATTCTCATAAATGAGCTTCAAGAAAGACATTTATCAATCAAAATACCATAAAATTAGAAACTAACTTCAAAAAGTTAGAATTATTTTATGTAATAATTTAAAAAAAAAACAACTAGGTAATTATTTGACTACTGAAAAATTGCTGTCTTAACTAAATTATAATGTAAGAAATATTTGTTTAAAATCTGAAGATAGTAGTCAAAAGCTAATCATATAGAAATATAGAATTCTAAATATAATTATTAAAATAATTGAAGAAACCTGTATTTTAATGTAACTGGAACAGTACAATAAAAATGTTAGCACATGTGAGATTATCAGTGAAAAATATAAAATTGAAATCAGAAATTAATTCCATAAGACAAAATAAAGTCAACTGATTAATTTAAAAGAGTTACTTCTTTGAAAAGAGCAGAAAGTATAAATGATCATCTCAGAAAAGCAGAAAAAGCCCCCATCGTTATATTACATAAATAAATACTCACTTTTGAATAATCTGTGGGTCAAAGAGAAAGTCTCAAGGATAATCAAAAAATAATACATTAAATTGAAGCAAGCTTTAAATGGAAATACATCATAACAAGGTTTGTGTGCCACAGTAAAAGAAGCTACTTAGAAGGAAATTTTATAGAACTAAATGCATACATTGGAAAAAAAAGGAGAAAGTCTAAAATCAATAATCTGAACCCCCATTGCACAAACCTAGAGAAACAAGCTCAAAATAATCACCCCCTCCTAGGGAAAGGAAGAAAATAATAAATATAAGAATTGAAAGCAATGAAATTGAAAAGAGATAAACAATGTAAAAATCACTAAGTACAACTCATTGAACTGAAATTGATCATTTGAATAATACCATGATAATTAAGGTCACTGAATTTATAATTTATATACTCAAAAAAAAAAAATAAGGAAAATATCCAGGTCCAGATGATTTCAGTGGAGAAACCACCAAAGTTTCAAAAAATAATTAACTCTAGATTTACATAAACTCTTGTAGAAAATTTATTGGAAGAAACCCTTTCCAGTTCATTCTATGAAGCAGATATTACCCTCACACCAAAACTAGCACCAAAACAAACAAATAAAATACAGACCAATATTTCTCATGAACATAGACACAAAAATCTTTTAAGAAAATAGCAAATAGAATTCAGCAATATATAAAAGAACTTATACATCATGACCAAATTGAGTTTACTCTTTGATACAAACACTGGTAGCTCAATATTTGAAATCAATTAGTATAACCTACCATATTAACAGGTCAAAAAAGAAAATTATATATTTACAACACAATGCAGATAAAGTATTTGATAAACTTTGACACTAATTCATGATAAAAATCCTCAGAAAAAAATAGAAATAGAAGATAATGTCCATTCTCAATAAAGAACATTTACAGAAAACCTTCAATAACATTATATTAGGGGTAATATAGATCATTTTAGATCATGAACAAGACAAGGATGCCCACTCTCACCATTCTGACTTAATACCTCTGGAAATTTTGGCCAGTGCAATCAAGCAAGAAAAGGAAATAAAAATTATGAAGATAAAAGAAATAAAATTCTCCCTATCTGCAGGAGACAATATACATAGAAAATCCCAAGGCATCTATAAAAATGTACTTATAATTATTTAATGAATTCAGTAAGGTCACAGGATAAGAAGCAAATATACAAAAATCAATTATATACTAGCCATAAACACAGAGGACTCGAATTTACAAGGCAGTACTATTTACAATCATTAGATGAGAGGAGCTTCCCGGGTGCCTCAGTGATAATGAATCTGTCTGCCAAGCAGGAGATACAGGTTTGATCCCTAGGTCAGGAAGATCCCCTGGAGAAAGGAGTGGCAACCTACTGTAATATTCCTGCCTGGGAAATTCCACGATCAGAGGAACCTGGTGGGCTAAAGTCCATAGGGGTCGCAAGAGAGTCGGACACAACTTAGCAACTAAACCACCACCCAGAAGATGAAAAAGAGTGAGAGAGAGGGAGAAGATGATGAAGAAGAAATGATGGAAGAGAGGCGAAAAGGATTAGATATGTCTAACGAAGTATATATAGTGCACTGATGCAGAAAACTGTATAATAGATGGAAAAGTCACATGAGACCTAAATAAATAGTCATGTTGTGTTGGTAGATAATTTAACAGTAAAGATGTCAGTTATCCTGAATTAATATACAGGTTTAACATGATTTATAACAAATTCTAGGAAGATTTTCTTTTTGGTAGACATGAAAAAGTTTATTACCAAATTTATATAGTTATATAGAAAGAGGAACAAGTGTAGCTAAAAGCAATTTTATTATTATTATTTATTTATTTAGTTTATTTTGCTTTACAATACTGTATTCATTTTGCTATACATTGACATGAGTCAGCCACGAGTGTATATGAGCTCCCAATCCCGACCTCCCTCTCCCCCTCCCCCCTCCCCCCTCCCACTCCACACCATCTCTCTGGATCATCCCCATGCAACAGTTTCAAGCATCCTGCATCCAGCATCGAACCTAGATCGGTGATTCGTTTCACTTATGATATCATACATGTGACAATGCCATTCGCCCAAATCATCCCACCTCTCTCTCTCCCACAGAGTCCAAGAGGCTATTCTACACATCTGTGTCTCTCTTGCTGTCTCGCGTACAGGTNCAGTTTCAAGCATCCTGCATCCAGCATCGAACCTAGATCGGTGATTCGTTTCACTTATGATATCATACATGTGACAATGCCATTCGCCCAAATCATCCCACCTCTCTCTCTCCCACAGAGTCCAAGAGGCTATTCTATACATCTGTGTCTCTTTTGCTGTCTCACATACAAGTTTAACATTACCATCTTTAAAATTCCATATATATGCATTAGTATACTGTATTGGTGTTTTTCTTTCTGGCTTACTTCACTCTGTATATCGGCTCCAGTTTCATCCACCTCATTAGAACTGATTCAAATGTNTCTTTGCAACTCCATGGACTATAGCCACCAGGCTCCTCTGGAATCCTCTGGAATTCTCCAGGCAAGAATACTGCAGTGGGTTTTCATTTCCTTTTCCAGGGGATCTTCCCAACCCAGGGATCAAACCCCGGTCTCCTGCATTGCAGGCAGAAGCTTTAGTATCTGAGCTACTAGGAAAGCCCATCATTCAGTGGTTTAGTCCAACTCTGGCCTATGTTATTGAGTACAACAAAACTTTGTTATATTAGTGAATGACACCAATTCAAACTTCATTAGTGGTGTAGTCTTATGTCTAGAAAAATAATGTTGGGGTTTTCTTAATATGGATAAGTGAAAAAGAAACACAGAAGTTTTCATATATGTCAGGAGGAAAACATTGTTAATATATCTTTTTCACTCTGAGAGCATGAATGCTAGAGTAATTTATTCTATAAGTGAGACTTCAGACTAATTCTTTCAAAATGCATTTAACAGCATAATATGGGACTGTGAAGAAATTTTGTATTATTTGTATTATAGCTCTTCTTTCATTGTCTTACCTGTAATTTTCATTGGTGTCAACAGGAGCTATTAGTTTATTGATGTGGAAAGAGATTTAAATATCTTCACTTATGTCAACTTAAAAAAGATGTACAACTTGAGAGTTGTGAATTACATTTTATTTGTGGCAAAATGAGGACTTCAGCCCAGGAGACAACATCTCAGATAGCTCTGAGAGTCTACTCCAAAGCAGCCGTGGGAGAAGATCAATATATTAGGTTTTGGTGAAGGGGGATTTCAATACCATGAGATAATCATTTTACTCATTTTTTGTTAGTCATGAGGATCTGATGTCACCATGAAAGGATTTAGTGTTTCTCTAGATATGAGGAGATGCAAGGATTGAGATCATAAAATATGTTCCTAAAAGCACCCAACTATCTAAAGATCTGTCCCACAAGATTCCCTGGAGCACAGAGTCCCTCATTCCACCCTGAACTCTCCCAGGGGTTGATGAAGCTCAGCAGCTGTAGCAGCATGGGGTTCAGTCTCTGTAGAGGCAGATGGCAAATGCCTTTGTTGTTCAGTCATCGGCAATGCCCTTGGAAAGTGCCAATTTGTAGTTGATACTCACTAAGTTCTTCAGATCTTGAAATTTTTATTAATTTACTGAACATATTAATCTTTTAACCTCTCCAAAGGATTGAGTCAGTTTATAATAAAGTATAACTATAAGGTTAATTTAAATAGAAATTATGCTAAAAAATCAGAGGTAGATAGACATGAATACATTTTATTATAGTCAGCACACTCTCTGGTGTGTTTCCACCAGACTTCCCTGGTGGCTCAGATGATAAAGCATCTGTCTACAATGCAGGAGACCTAGGTTTAATCCCTGGATCTGGAGGATCCCCTGGAGAAGGATATGACAACCCATGCCAGTACTCTTGCCTGGGAAATCCCACGGATGGAGGAGCTTTGTAGGGTACAGCCCATGGGGTGGCAAAGAGTCGGACATGACTGAGCAATTTCACTTACTCTTTCTTTCTTTCTGGTTTGTTTGCTTTTGAGATTCCTGATAGCCAGAGATAACCAGAAAATAAAATTAATAAAAGGCGCTTAGCATATGCTTTGGGAATTAAAGGATTTTCTTGTGAGATAATTCTGAAAAACTTCAAGATGGGCTTTTTCTAGCCAGCTTGAACATTTAGCATTGGCCCATAAAACTATTTCCATTTTTATTTTATGCCTCTATAAAACTATGAGATTGTTTAAACATCCCAAAGGCCATCTTTCATTTATCTAAGCGGTGTTGGTTAGGATGCCATTGGTTTGTTTCTTGTATTCCTGTTAAGCTAAGTCAGTAATATTGAGAAGGAGTCTATATTAGGTGATGTCAGAAATGCATTATGCTTATGTAGTTGTTGAGACGATAACAGAAACAAAACAGTGTACAAAATAATAATGATTTAATGCTGTAAATAAATTTTCAAGTAAAATGTATTCGTCTTAATGAAAATGTATTACAGTATTATGCTCTTTATTTAGGGCATTTTTCAGCTTTTAAACAATTTCAATATTTGCATTTATAAAGTTTTATTAGAAAGTGCTAATTGATATTTACTAACAAACAACCCAATAAGAAGACAAGAAAGCATAAATGCCAGAAGAATGAGTTTAATGCTGAGTTAAATTACATGGCAGGAGGTGAAATGAAAATAAAAAGGCAAACACATATGGATGAGGTGGGAAGATTAAGCATTAGTCAGAATAAAGGTGTTTATAAGCAAAAAAGCAGAATAAGAACAGAATACTTGTACATAGTAGCAGCCTGTTTACACTGTGTTTTTAGGTTGCATTGCCTTTGGTCATTATTTTCACAATATTCCTTAAAATAAGTAAGAAAGAGATGAATAATAAAAGGTGACATTATCTTAGTTAATATGTGTCAGACACTTTTCTTTGTGATTTTCTTGGCTTCCCTTGTGGCTCAACTGGTAAAGAATCCACCTGCAATGCAGAAGACCTGGGTTTGATCCTTGGGTTGGGAAGATCCCCTGGAGAAGGAAAAGACTATCTACTCTAGTATTCTGGCTTAGAAAATTCCATGGACTGTATAGTCCATTGGGTTGCAAAGAGTCGGACAGGGCTGAGTGACTTTCACTTTTCACCACACTTAAAATTCAAGAATCCCTATGCATTGGGTGCTATTATTATACTAATTTCACACAAAAGGAAATTTAAGATCAGAGATTAAACCAGTTGTTGAAGATTGCATAGACAGTAAGTGGTAGAACATGAATTTGAGCTGGGGGTACCTGGTTCCAGAACCTGGAAGGTTACTCACAATGCTATATAGGTTTTGCAAGCAGCATTTTCTGGTTCAAGACTGTACTCCCTATTTCAGTTCTGTTATTTAATGCTCACAACTCTGCCAACTTCACATTTCTATCAATTTTATAGAAGAGAAAATTGAATACAGTTCCTTTCTTTTATGACACAAAGCATGCTAGATAGGCTTTAACCTCACTTATATCATAGAATAACCATGGAATGTATGTCCATTGTTCTATGCTCACATGGAGGTAAAAAATGAAGCAAGATGTAAGAAGGACTTTACCTACTATTTTTAATTTGGACTAGATGACTAAATAGACAAAATTGACCTTAGCTAAATAAGTTCTTCCTTTTAGCTCCCATAGCAATTCTCTCTATATTATAAATATAGCAATAAAATTGAATTTCAGTGGTTTATTTATGAGCCTAATATCTTTAAACAAAAATAGTGGGAAGAACCATACTTTTTCTAATGGTAAACACCAGAATATGTTAAAATGCCTTGTATGTATTACCTGTATACTTTCAGCTCAATAAATTAGTGAATGACAACCTCTAGGATCAATATATTGTTCAGAAACAAAAAATAGAGAAAAAACTGACATGGTGAGAAAGAAAGAACATGATATCTCTATTGGATACATAGGTTTTTATTCCATAGTATCAAAAACTAGGACTGAATAAGGTGATGAGATTCTTAGTGGGTAAACTTAATACAAGCTTTAGTGTTTACAAAGTGTTCCAGTAAGATCAAGTAACATCCTGGGTGCATTTTGGACAATAGAAATTAAAGCAAGTGTTAGATAGGAGTTCCCAAGATGGCAGAGTAGAAAGACTCTGAGTTCATCTCCTCTCAAGGCTACAGCAAAATTAGAACTAATTACAGAACAACTGTTGATGAAAAAGATTAGAAACAACCAGAAAAGATCCTCTACAATGAAAGGTGTAAAGAAGGAGCCACAATGAGATGGTGTAGACATGCTGTATATTCAAGATCCTTCCACCAGCCCTAGGACTGGCTGGGTCCCAGTTCCCCTCACCAAATGTCAAATACCAGCTCTGGGGCCCCTGAGTCCTGCAGCCAGACCAGTGGAGTAAACTATCAACATCATCACGGAGAACAATGATTTTTTACTAATCTGAAAAAGCCATACTTGGATTATTTTATTTACCCAGGTATTCTTCAAGTAAATGAGTAATGAAATGGTATATATTTTTAGGCCTAATAAATCAGCCTCCACCAGGATAAAATAAGAGTATTTAAAAGACAGTTTAGTTCCCACTCTTAGAACCAATAAGAAATTAGGAATATTCTAGTCTAGTTTGAGAACAGCCTGGAACCACTGTTAAGATTATCTAATTGCATTTTTCTTTAATTTTCTCATAATATAATTAGTACTTAAGGAAAATAGAATGAACAAATTTGAGGAAAGCAGCCGTGTGTGTGTGTATACACATACATGTGTGTATGTATTTATATGTATGTATATATATAATATATATATTTTCTATTTATTAAGGTTTTCAATTGTGAAGAAAATAGTAAAAACATAATGAAAGAAAACATTTTAGCTAACATGCAAGCAACTGATCAGTAGTTCCAAATTACTTTAAATATATGGTCAAATATAAGCATCTAGTGTTTAAAAGTAATTTCCCTGTAGTGTCTATCCTTTGATTATTATTAATATGAAAACCTTCAAAAGCATTCAGGACTGTTCACAGGGCAATAATTTCATACATGGAAAAAAAGAAACTCAATAGTTTTACCTCAGATTATAGAATTGTCTAGCTTCCATGATATCTACATGTCTAATGTTCTTTGCATTTATAACATGTTTTTGTGACAGGCTAAATTTAGCCTTATAACACTATGGACTCATTTGAGAAGAGAGAAAATAATCCTAAAACAATTTTAAATTAGCACCAGTGCATTGACTATTATTTCAAAATTACAAATTATTTTTAAAATTGGACTAAAACACCATTTTTTGGAAAATCTGTAGCTTTCAAATATTAACATAGCTTCTGAATGTTTGATTCTGTAAGAAAGTATTCAATGTGAACTCATTTTAATGAGAGTTCAAGTGTGTCTAATCATGACAGTTAGTAGTAGTATTTTCTTAATATTACAAAGCAATATATTTTATGAAATTAATTTGTCCTAGGCCTAATGTCTTTGCTGTAAACCAACCAAGTATTCATTTACATTTTTTTGTCTTTTCTCACAAAATGAGTTAAATTAAAAATATAGACTTAAAAAATGAACATTATGGTTTGGTAACCCTTAAGAATCTGCAGAAAACTTGTCTCTTCTCTGCTTAGCAATCCCAGAAAACCAGTAGAAAAGCACTCTGCTTGGTGATTTGCATGCGTGCTGCAGAGCAGTGACTTTAACTGTTAACTGAGGTTTCTCTCCCTGAGCTACATTATACTAGATGTCTCTTGATACTTGTATCATGTAATGCAGAGCTGCCCTTGAGTGCAATAGGACACATTTCACTCCTTAGCATTCTCCTAGTGTTTTGTTTTTGCTGTTTGTTTGTTTTGGGTTTTTTAGAATTTATGAACAAAGAAGAACAACTATCATAGCAGGTACTGTATGCATAAATGTTATGCATATATGTTCTGTGTATCCTTGACATCAATAATGGAAAAGTTTGTTTATTTAGTTTCTCTTTTTATTTCATTTTTGTTTTTGAGGAACCAAACTGTAGCTTTATCTGTGTGGTCTGGCATGAAATCAAATAAATCAGTATCTTTTCTGAATATGAGAATATTCACCTACTTATTTATTCAATAATTCACTTATTTTCAGTGTTTCATTCAGGTACCAGTTAGTGATTGCCTGCAAGTACCAAGCAGCCTTCAAAGTGCTAGATACATAAATGAACAATTTACAGTCCCAGTTGTCAGGAGACTAAGTTTATTATGGGAGGCAGATAAAGGGATCTAATTCTGTCACATAAAGTGCCATGTCAGAGACATATTTGGTTTGATTAGAGGCACTGAGACTTTTCCAACTTAGCCTGAGTGTTTTAGGAAAAGTCCCTCAGAAGTGGTGTCTGACAGTTCTTTAATGGTATTGATTTTGACATCAACTCCACCTGAGGCTTATTTTATAGGCAATCTCATTTCATGAAATTCTATAAACAAAGAGCTGATAGCCTTTGAATTCTATTTCAGAAGGATTTTTTTTTCTTGTCCTATATTCATGCTTTAAGATGATATGTGAGAAACAAGCATTGAGAGGTAAAATTACTAACAGAATGAACTCCTATCTACCTCCTGTGTTTCCAGGGGAAGGCAAAGGAGAGCCCTTTGTAAGTGACTGTACAGTTCAAGTCTTCTTTTAAATTTTAAGGTAAATATATTTATACACATGGTCAGTGGAAAAAGTAGCTCAGTAATGACAGTAATTATCATAAAATGCCATCCTATTTAAATCACCCAAAGCACTGGCAAATAACTGATTTTTAGAAACTGAAGTCTAACACTTGAATTAATCATTATAATCATTTGGAAAGTTCATACCAATTATTGTCCTTGACTTCTAGATGAAAATAGATAATTTTCAGTACCATGCATAGATCTTTTTATTTGTCCTTGGTTCTAGTGTTATGTTGCCCTCAGTGATCATTTCATATGTTCATTTTCCAGCACCTTGTTCAATATCTTTGCTCATTTCTTCTAGAGACAATAGAGGAAATTGAGGGTGAACCATCTCACGTTTCTGCTGTCCACACATACAGACATTAATGCTGGAGTTCCTTTCTTCCAGTCTCTGCTGATAATGGTTCCTTCATGTCCTATTCAAGTTAATCACCCCAGGTTGGATGTTGATTTCTCTCCCTCTCCTACTTCTGGGACTTACTGTGTCAGTTATTTCTTCTTGTGAAAGCCTTAAGCTATTTTTTTCTTTTCTTTCTTTTTTTTTTTTTGCTTCTGACTCTTTTCCTTTAGCATATGAACCATCTTTTTCATCCTAACAAAAATCAACAGTAAAAATCATTTAACCCTAGAGACATGCCTCTGGCTAAGATCCAGTTGTTGTTTTCTTTCTTTTTTTTTTTTTCCCATTACTTCTTCAGAAAGCTTGTCTACTTTTGCAGTGTCTGTTTCCTCACTTCTGGTAATGCCTTACCCCACTACAATATGGCTAAAGTCCCTGTTGATTGTCATACTGCCAAACTCAATATTATAAAAATGAAACTTTCTTTTAAATTTGGCACCTTTGATCATTCTCACCATTAATTGTATTTTTTTGTCCTTGAAACTTTATTTACTTTGTTTCCAAGATAACTTCACATAAACCATAAACCATTACCATAAAATATTAACCATAAAGGCTAATGTAGTAGCCTCTCAACTCTTCTGTAATTTTTAAGGTCCACACATGCCATCTTCTGAGGTACAGGACTAATCTAACTGAAATGCAGAGCTTAACCAAATCATTTTCCCGATTAAATCAATCAGAGACTTCCCATGACCTAAAGGGTAAAATCGAATACCTGAAAAGGTAAATGTCAAGTCCCTCTGGATATGACCTGGACACTCTCCCCAGCTTCAGCATCTTGTTTTCTTATATTTTTGACTCCTAACTTTAGGTGCTTTCATCCTTTATTTACTATTTTCCTCAGTCAACCACTCTCCTGAATGACCTTATCTACTCTTGGAGTTTTTATCTTTTTGGTAATAACTTCATAATTACCTAAAATTTACCATGCCAAAACTGAAATGATTCTTTTCCATGTAAGTACGTTCATTTTTTTCACTTATGTAAGTTATGTAAGGTAGATTATTGTTATAAGCAACAAACAGCTAATTAAATGCAATGAAGTTCAATACAGGGTCAGTAATGGAGCTTTGCTTCTTAGAGTCACTCAGGGATGCAGTCTCCTCTGTCAAGTGCTGGGGTCTTATAACACTTTTCCAAAAACCTATGCGTCCAAAAGAATGAGAAAAATAACAATAAGATTGCAAAAGGTTTGGATGAGTTGAGATCAGAAGTAACAAACAGCAATTTTAACTATAGTCCACTGGCCAGAACCAAGTCATAAGGCTACTTCAACTGTGATGAAGGCTGGAAAATGCACTGTGTCCATAAGCCTAGGAGGAAATGTAAAGGGGCCGCTGAACACACAGCATCTTCTGTGCTGCCAAATTGTTTTTTTTTTTTTCCTCCTTTACTTCTTGAATAAATTTCAAATGTGCTACCACTTCTATTTTTAGCTCAACTAGACCCATTCTAGTGGATCTAACCTCATCATTTCTCAGAACCACTGCAATAGCCTTTAAACTGCCTTCTGGTTTAACTCTTTCTATCATCTACACAGCTGTGGGACTAATAAAATAAAATAAAATTTTACATATAAAAGTCATTATATACAGGGTAGGAATTTTGGAGAAGGTGATGGCACCCCACTCCAGTACTCTTGTCTGGAAAATCCCATGGACAGAGGAAGCTAGTAGGCTGCAGTCCATGGGGTCGCTAGGAGTCGGACATGACTGAGCAACTGCACTTTTCACTTTCATGCATTGGAGAAGGAAATGGCAACCCACTCCAGTGTTCTTGTCTGGAGAATCCCAGGGACAGGGGAGCTTGGTGGGCTGCCGTCTATGGGGTCACACAGAGTTGGACACAACTGAAGTGACTTAGCAGCAGTAGCACAGGGTAGAAATATCATAGGATAGAAAAATAAAGTCCTCCTGCCTTGGAATCTGCTCATTTTACCAGCTTCAGTTCTGGATACTCATTGACTTTTACTTGTGCTTGGCCAAGACTGATACATTTCTGGTACCCTGAACACTTCATTCAGTGTCTTTGTTCATTCTTTTTCCTAATCCGGAACACCTTTCACCTCTCTACTCCATAACCCCTCAGGATGGAGTAGCTGCTTCTTATCAAAATATGTATAATCCCTGGTTCCTTTATTAATCAATAATTTACTAAATTATATACAACCATCTGTGCAAGTGCCTAAATAATTCATTAAACTATAAGATCCTCTAAGGGGGCTGTGTCTCCCTTTTCATTCTAGTAGGTACTTGGCTAATAGTATTCATCTATAAATATGTCTCAAATTTGTAAATTGCTTATCTTGAAGTAAGAGAGACTTATGTTGACACTCAGTTGCATTTCCTGTATCCCTTGAACCCTGCTTATTTCTTCCCATTCATTTGCAAAAGACTAGTTTCAGATCTTCCCTAGTCTACTGACTGGAGTGTGGTTTTGTATGACCAGAAAATACAAGATAGTAATTATTGCTCTGTTAAATTCCGCACTCTTTTACTCTGCTTACAGGATTAGATATTCTGACATTATGTAAGCATATGACATGAGCAATATGTAATAAGCCCAGGGAAGCCCATCTCAGCATTCTGGAACTGGTCCCTCAAAACAAATCCATTTCTTTTAGCCCATAATTATCTTGTACAATAGATTCTTGCTTGTAACCCCAGTTACCACTCTATGCTCATTCAAGTAACCAGTAATGTCTTACAACCAAGGCTGTTTCATGTTCTAACAATACTTAAAAGATGTGCATTTCTACCACACAGTGGGATCAAGAGTGGAACCATGATAATAATACAAAACAATGCAAAGCAATTTAATTGGAGCCACAGAAGAATGTGGGCAGCAATCTAAGTGAAATGGCCTTTTCTGTGAATTCTAAAATCATTGGCACTAATTGTATAATATATTTTACAAAGTAGCCAAAACTGTGTGGAGAGTGCTCTCCATCCAATCTTCCTCCATTAAGTTTTGGCCCCATTTCCAAATGGTAGAGCCAAGGCTACTTCTTCCAATACCTTGATTGACAGCTTTCAAATTATGATTCAGGACCAAGTACATTAGTAGTACTTGTGCCTCACAAGTGAAAGTGAAAAGTGCAAGTCACTCAGTCGTGTCTGACTCTTTGCAAGCCCATGGACTATACAGTCCATGGAATTCTCCAGGCCAGAATACTGGAGTGGGTAGTCTTTCCCTTCTCCAGGGGATCTTCCCAACCCAGGGATTGAACCCAGGTCTTCCTCATTGAAGGCAGATTCTTTACCAGCTGAGCCACAAGGAACTCCAAGAATACTGGATGGGTAGCCTATCCCTTCTCCAGTGGATCTTCCCAACCCAGGAATTGAAAACAGGGTCTCCTGCATTGCAGGTGGATTCTTTACCAACTGAGCTATCAGGGAAGTACATCAAGTTTCATTAATTAATACCATTGAATTACGTTGAATTGGGAAGAAAGGAATACAAGTACATGACTTAAAATATCCAGATGTTTAAATAAATACTGTTTAGAGGGTAAATATCTATATTCTTGAATTTGAAGTAAATTCGATATCCTGATATGTAACAGGATAGAAATTATTAAAATATCTAAATTTAGGAGTATTTTAGGAAACTGTTATTTACTTTGTGATTCACTTTTAAAGGAATGTTTAAACAGTTCACTTGAGGTGTTTTCCCTAAAAGACAACAAAACAGAAGAATGTGTATATAGACATGTACACACACACACATATATATATATATACTATTATATAGATATTTGATATATATATTCATATATCTTTGGAGACTTGAAAAATATATTTTCTTAATTCTATTTGATTATTTAAGAATATATATCAATACAAATACTAACTTTTCTTTTTCAAATTGTGAATTTGATAAATATTCATTAAGATAAATCTACACTTGGGCAAACAAATAGTATGTCTTTCATAACAAAGGCTAACAAATCCATTTCTAAGGCTATGCATCATACTTTGATCAGTCCTGCTACAAATTCTAACACTGGCCATTCATCTTCTGTGAATTACTTTTATAAATACCATCTCCTCCAGGATTTATAAACAGATCATTTAAAACCAAAGTAATCCAAGATTCATTCATTCTGTCTTGTACACTATAAACTACTAAAGATAAATAATCATTCTTGAATTAACTCAGAAAGTAGAATATAAAAAAAAGCATGCAGTTTGATTCTATAGGAAAAGATCTTACTTAATAATAACTCTGGGTGCTGGGAAATAATTTGTCAATGGCAGTATATTTAAATCTGAGGGTCCCTGAAGAGTTCAGAAAGTGTTCCATCATGTCTATTTTTGTACCCTCTAGACACACGCACAAAAAATACACCCAAAATCATTCAAGGCAGTTGGTCAACACTCAGGAAACATATACTCATGAAAATTTTTCTAGACTACCCAACAAAAGATCATTTATCCATACAATCACTAAATAAGAATTAATTGAGAACCATAGAGCCACTTCAAGTTATGTGAGTTCTTAGGAAATGGAAGGCAGGTGGCAGTGGTGCTAAATTTCTAGAGATATTATCCTCAAGGGGAGGGAAAGAATACGGGGAGATTCCAGAGTGTCTGGTTGCTTCCATAAAAAAGGAAAGGAGTAGTTTCCAAAAAAGGAAGTATCAAAAAATTGTGACTATGATTATTATTATTACAGAGATTGAATGCTTACCTACAAGGCTTCATAAATTTCTTCAGAATATATAGTCCAGATGTCATCTCCTCTGTCAAAGTGTCTTAAATCACCCAGCCTGAGTGTGATTTGACATTGATCTCCTGTGTATTTCTGTAACAATAATATGTTATGAACATGCTCCTTTAGAACACTTATCACTTCACGGATTTAAAATTCTATGAAATCCCATTTGTTTACTTTTGCTTTTATTTCCAGTATTCTGNAGATGTCATCTCCTCTGTCAAAGTGTCTTAAATCACCCAGCCTGAGTGTGATTTGACATTGATCTCCTGTGTATTTCTGTAACAATAATATGTTATGAACATGCTCCTTTAGAACGCTTATCACTTCACGGATTTAAAATTCTATGAAATCCCATTTGTTTACTTTTGCTTTTATTTCCAGTATTCTGGGAGGTGGATCATAGAGGATCCTGCTGTNGCAAGAGTACTGGCATGGGTTGTCATATCCTTCTCCAGGGGATCCTCCAGATCCAGGGATTGAACCTAGGTCTCCTGCATTGTAGACAGATGCTTTATCATCTGAGCCACCAGGGAAGTCTGGTGGAAACACACCAGAGAGTGTGCTGACTATAATAAAATGTATTCATGTCTATCTACCTCTGATTTTTTAGCATAATTTCTATTTAAATTAACCTTATAGTTATACTTTATTATAAACTGACTCAATCCTTTGGAGAGGTTAAAAGATTAATATGTTCAGTAAATTAATAAAAATTTCAAGATCTGAAGAACTTAGTGAGTATCAACTACAAATTGGCACTTTCCAAGGGCATTGCCGATGACTGAACAACAAAGGCATTTGCCATCTGCCTCTACAGAGACTGAACCCCATGCTGCTACAGCTGCTGACCTTCATCAACCCCTGGGAGAGTTCAGGGTGGAATGAGGGACTCTGTGCTCCAGGGAATCTTGTGGGACAGATCTTTAGATAGTTGGGTGCTTTTAGGAACATATTTTATGATCTCAATCCTTGCATCTCCTCATATCTAGAGAAACACTAAATCCTTTCATGGTGACATCAGATCCTCATGACTAACAAAAAATGAGTAAAATGATTATCTCATGGTATTGAAATCCCCCTTCACCAAAACCTAATATATTGATCTTCTCCCACGGCTGCTTTGGAGTAGACTCTCAGAGCTATCTGAGATGTTGTCTCCTGGGCTGAAGTCCTCATTTTGCCACAAATAAAATGTAATTCACAACTCTCAAGTTGTACATCTTTTTTAAGTTGACATAAGTGAAGATATTTAAATCTCTTTCCACATCAATAAACTAATAGCTCCTGTTGACACCAATGAAAATTACAGGTAAGACAATGAAAGAAGAGCTATAATACAAATAATACAAAATTTCTTCACAGTCCCATATTATGCTGTTAAATGCATTTTGAAAGAATTAGTCTGAAGTCTCACTTATAGAATAAATTACTCTAGCATTCATGCTCTCAGAGTGAAAAAGATATATTAACAATGTTTTCCTCCTGACATATATGAAAACTTCTGTGTTTCTTTTTCACTTATCCATATTAAGAAAACCCCAACATTATTTTTCTAGACATAAGACTACACCACTAATGAAGTTTGAATTGGTGTCATTCACTAATATAACAAAGTTTTGTTGTACTCAATAACATAGGCCAGAGTTGGACTAAACCACTGAATGATGGGCTTTCCTAGTAGCTCAGATACTAAAGCTTCTGCCTGCAATGCAGGAGACCGGGGTTTGATCCCTGGGTTGGGAAGATCCCCTGGAAAAGGAAATGAAAACCCACTGCAGTATTCTTGCCTGGAGAATTCCAGAGGATTCCAGAGGAGCCTGGTGGCTATAGTCCATGGAGTTGCAAAGAGTGGGACATGACTGTGTGACTAACACACACACACTGAAAGATATACACAACTGGAATCTAAGTGATTTAAAAAAATCACCTAAAATATTCGTAGTAGATATTCTTGTATTGCTCTACCATACAGTCATCTCCATAAATAAAGGAAAACAATAAACTAAGAGATAATATTTGCAGTTCTTAAGGCAATCAAACTGTGTTGCTATCAATAATATACTTTCACATCCAAGTAAAAATGAAAAAAAAAAAAAAAACACTGTAAAAATGAAAACAGTATCCAGGCAGAATCTTTGCAGAAGAAAAATGTACACAGAAGAAGAAATGTGAATAGCCAATAAACTATGGTCAACATCATATATAGATTTTTAAAATAAATATCTATAGTCTTTATTCAGATTAGAAAAATTTGAAATATCACAAATATATCTAATATTTTCATACATTGCTTATGGAAATATAAATTCCAACATTTGGGGAAGAAACTTGGCATTAAATCTCTAAAAACAGAGAGAAAGAATGTATTTTGACCCCATAACCCTAAGTTTGGAGATCAGTCATGCAATATAAGAGTACCAATACATTGTATTAATCAACAAGAATGCATATGGCACTGTTGTTTGTATTATGGAGAATAAAAATAAAAGACTGATGGTCATTGTGCCATTTGAATACCAGCTCCTTTCACCATTTTTTAAATTTGCTCTGTGACCTGTACAAATTGCATCAGGTATTCTCTTGCATTCTGAACCAAATTTCTAGTTGGGTTTAGAAAGTGAGATGAAGGAAAAGAATAAACCCAGAATATTTATTTGAAGATTCATTCCGTACTAAATTGCCATGGATTGTTTAGCTTCCATGGCCAAAGACCACAGCTTCTGTCAAGAGCCACTATTCTTTCTGTTATTTCTCTGAATTCTAATCTCAGCTCCTTTCTCTTGGCCATTCAAGCTTTCTGGTATGAGTGATTCCCTTCTGTTTCTAGCCCCTTGTTGCTACTAGCATCTTATTTTCTCTCTCTCTCTCTCTTTTTTTTTTTACTAACATCTTTAAAAATATCCCCTTTATTAAATTATCTTCACAGAGAGTATGTGCCATCTACTTCCAAATGGCATCGTGACTGATATATCTATCAATTAGAAAAATTTTCAATGAATTCTAACATAGCTATATTCACAAGGGCACTAGAATTGTATGTTCTGGCTTAAATGAGTGTAGGTAATATAATGCAGAATAAGAGACTGAATTGAACAGAAAATATGCCATTAACAAAGAGAAAAGACAACATACTAAGAAAAGATACGTGCGTGCGTGCTAAGTCACTTCAGCTGTGTCCAACTCTTTGCAACCCTATGGACAGTAGTCCACCAGGCTCCTCTGTCCAGGAATTCTCCATGCAATAACACTGGAGTGGTTTGCCATGCCCTCCTTCAAGGGATCTTCCCAACCCAGGGATTGAACCTATGTTTCTTATGTCTCCTGCATTGGTAGGTGGGTTCTTTGCCACCACCGCCACCTGGGAAGCCCAAGGCTAGGGTGAGCCATTAATGCTGCTGGTCCAGGGCCCACTGTTTGGAGAAACTGTTACTTATGTACACAATGAGCTATGCAAAAGACTGTTCACTGCACCAATATTACAATAGTGAAAAGTAGGAGACAGACTTAAAGTTCATTTCTAGAATAGATATACAATTGACCATATACTTATACAAATAAATACTATAGACTGATTAAAATAAGTGAACAAAATCCACCTGTATAAATGTCAGTAAAATTCATATACATAATGGTGAATTTAAAATTTATTTTCAAAAAGATAAATTATATTATTTATATGTGTTTTGTAAAAGGTAAAAATAGCACAAATAGCTATTTATGCAGAAACATTTATCTGTGTAATTATTTTTAAAAATATGGAAAGGGCACACTCTAAAATAGTGATACACTGAGGCAGGATCAAATGGGAACAGTATACATGAAGTTCAGCTGAATCTATAATATCTTATATCTTGAGCTGAATTGAGGTGTTACACATGTGTTTATCACTTTAGACTCCATGTTTTTAAGTAAAAAGAAGTTACAGAGTCGTATGCATCTTGTCATATTTATGCTACTACTATAAGAAGGGGTATGTGTGTGCTTAGTTGCTCAGTCGTGTCCAACTCTTTGTGACCCCATGGACTGTATCCCACCAGGTTCTCCCGTCCATGGGGATTTTCCAAGCAAGAATACTGGAGTGGATTGCTACGCCCTCCTCCAGGGGATCTTCTCAACCAAGGAATCGAACCCAGATCTCCCACATTGCAGGCGGATTCTTTACCATCTGAGCCACAAGGGAAGCCCAAGAATACTGGAGTGGGTAGCCTATCCTTTCTCCAGGGGAAGAAGGCATAGGTGTATCAGTTCAGTTCAGTTCAGTTCAGTAACTCAGTCGTGTCCTACTCTTTGTGATCACATGAACCACAGCACACCAGGCCTCCCTATTCATCACCAACTCCCAGAGTCCACCCAAACCCATATCCATTGAGTCAGTGATGCCATCCAACCATCTCAGCCTCTGTTGTCCCCTTCTCCTCCTGCCCTCAATCTTTCCCAGCATCAGGATCTTTTCCAATGAGTCAACTTTTCACATCAGGTAGCCAAAGTATTAGAGTTTCAGCTTCAACATCAGTCTTTCCAATGAACACCCAGGACTGATCTCCTTTAGGATGGACTGGTTGGATCTTCTTGCAGTCCAAGGGACTCTCAAGAGTCTTCTCTAACACCACAGTTCAAAAGCACCAATTCTTCAGTGCTCAGCTTTCTTCACAGTCCAACTCACATCCATACATGACCACTGGAAAAACCATAGCCTTGACTAGATGGACCTTTGTTGGCAAAGTAATGTCTCTGCTTTTGAATATGCTATCTAGGTTGGTCATTACTTTCCTTCCAAGGAGTAAACGTCTTTTAATTTTATGGCTGCAATAACCATCTACAGCAATCTTGGAGCCCAGAAAAATAAAGTCAACCACTCTTTCCACTCTTTCCCCATCTATTTCCCATGAAGTGATGGGACCGGATGCTATGATCTTAGTTTTCTGAATGTTGAGCTTTAAGCCAACTTTTGGAATATCACTGACTTTTACGTATTGAACTTGTATCCTGTAGCTTTGCTACATCTACTTATCAATTCTGGGATTTTTTTGTAAATTCTTTGGGATTTTCTACATAGACATACTTGCTGTCTGTGCACAGAAATAGTTTTATTTCTTAATATCAAAAGCAGGAAAAAGAACTTATCCTTATGATGATGTTTTATTCATGTCCATAAGGGAGAAAGATTGATGCAAAATGTAAAAATGAGTTGAGTGCTTGTTCATTCATGCAGTTCTTTTCAAGAAGATAGATTGCAGTAGATTGCATATTACAATCTTCCTATTCCTTTTCTGTGTATTTGTATAAATTAATGAGTCTTGACTCAGAGAGTTCATTCAGAAAAATAACAATGCAAACTGTTGGAATGCAAAAACAATGTGATGAGGTAGTTAATAAACATAAAAATTTGCTTGTTGTTAGCGTACAAATAATTTATTAGTATTTTAATGAAAACTACGAAAGACTTATTCTGAAATTTTCTAATTAAGGAAGGGATAATGATATTTCTTGGCTATATACGTGAACATACTGAATCTAATATGTGAGATTAGAATAAGAAGCTAGGAAAAATTTCCTAGTCTTACCAGTCATTTTGTATTTGTTATGATAGGATCTAAGTGTTTAGGGAGATGAACAGTTCTTAGTCAGGATGAAAACTTAGTATGAATCTAAACACAATAATAAATTTTCAATAAGAGTTCATTATGTTTTCAGTCATGTTGGCTGAATTGATAAAGTTAAGCACATGAAAGGATTTGGTACAATGTAACTTGCTTTAAAAATACATGAACTTGGGCAAACTTCGGGAGATGATGTGCCACTGGTGTGCTGCAGTACATGAGGTCTCAAAGAGTCAGAAATGACCAGGCAACTGAACAGCATAAAAATAAAAGAGACTGTTTCTTTTCTTTTTCTTTTTCTTTTTTTTTCAATCTATTGTACTAAAAGGCTACTCACACACACTACTGGAATGAAAAAATGTGCACACAGCAAGATTCATGACGTAAATGAAAGGAGGTCCTCAATAATCCACAAATGAGAAACATTTTTCTAAAATGACTGCTTACTAATGAACTGTTTTTCTTTTATTTAATTGTTCCTGATGCTTTTCTTCCATATAGTTTTAGGTTTTTTTTCCCCCGCTTCTGTTGCTTATTTTCTTCATTGTTTTCTTTTGAATTAATTTCAATTAGCAATTTTTCCATTTCAGCGTAATATGTGTTTTGAATCCTACTAATAAGACGGGGGAGTCTGTTGGGCTGCTGTCTACGGGGTCGCACAGAGTTGGACACGACTGAAGTGATTTAGCAAATAGGGCAGAAAATACTAATTTCCTGTCTCAAATTAACTTTTAATTTTGTTTAATGAATAGTTCTTACCAACACGTCTCCATGAAATGTAAAGCATTCAGAAAAAAAAAAACAAAAAACTACTGATGGGTTGACTGGTGTCTTGTGTTTTATCTTTTGATGCAATGAACCATCATAGACGATCTAGCAATACGCTTTCAAGAATTGTTTTATGATTTAATGATGCCCATCTGGTTTTACAGAAAACTTAGACTTAAGTAAAATACCAGATACTAAAACAGGAAGGAAAGCTGGCTCTTTAAGTATTAAGATGCAGAAGGATTTGAGTTTTTCATTAGTGAAATATTCAAGCACTTTACATTATTTTTTTTCAGATACACAAGACATTTAGAATACAGTGAGTATAAAAAACAATGTCTCTTGGACATTAGAGAACACCTGGTTCCAAATTTAATGTTGTGAAGAAAATTTACCTAGAATGGATAGTAGTAAGTTTCCAAAGTACGAAGGTCTTCCCACTGAGCTTTATCTCATCTAAGTTAAGAAGACCACCTTGTCCATTTGCTTATGTGTGTGTGATGTACTCAGTCACTTCAGTTGTGTCTGACCCTCTGTGACCCCCATGGACTATCACTCGCCAGACTCCTCTGTCCATGGAATTCTCCAGGCAAGAATACTGGGATGGGTTGCCATGCCCTCTTCCAGGGATCTGTCAAACCTGCATCTACTGGATTACAGGCAGATTCTTTACCCACTGAGTCACCTATAGATGTCTGAAAAGAAATTATAGAATTTTTTTGCAAACACTTCCCTGGAGCACTGTTTCCTCAAGTTGGCCTTAGAAAACACACACTGATTTTGTTTCTTTCTGTTTCAAAGCTAGTCACGCTTAAAGGAAGATCTTTAGCCTTTATTCTCTTAACAGTCTTGTTCTAATTTTGTCTTTGACAATTATCAAACACATGGCAGGTTCAAATTCCATGATCAAAATGTTTGTCTTCAGTAGTGAGGAGTGGAGATATTTCAGGAGATTTTTAATAATTACACTGGGTATTTAGTGCAGCTAGTTCTACATAAATGTGGTTTTAATTAATGTAATTATATAAACCATAGCAGAACATATTAGAACTCCTTGGATTAACAAGCTAATTGTAATTTATTACTTCTCAAGTATTATTTCCTGGCAACCAAGCCAAACAATANTAATAATTACACTGGGTATTTAGTGCAGCTAGTTCTACATAAATGTGGTTTTAATTAATGTAATTATATAAACCATAGCAGAACATATTAGAACTCCTTGGATTAACAAGCTAATTGTAATTTATTACTTCTCAAGTATTATTTCCTGGCAACCAAGCCAAACAATACACCTTACAATGAACATTCAATAGTTCTTTGTTCAATATAGTTCAATTGTTCATTTTATTTTAAATGTTCTGAACTCCGTGGCAATGGCCTTTCCCCTTCTGCTCTGAATAAAAGATTCATGATAATTACTTTTAAGTGAAAGGTAGTGTGTCTCACTACACTTAGAACATAATAATAAGAAAGTATATCCTGAGTCACTGATTAAAAGTGATTAGTACATCATCATGCAAAATGTGGCTAAATTTACCAGGTTGTATGAAATGACCATTAACTATATGAATGATGTGTTCTACCAAATGTTCCAGGAGGAGGGTAATTATTGAACCAAATATAATTTGAACCTGACACTTAATTATCGATGATAATATAATCAGTCCTGTACAGAACTTTCTGATTCAATGACAGGTGAAAGCCTTTTATAAAAAATAAAGCATACCTATAACATCTATAGCATTTTGAGATAGTCAAGTAAAAAGTAACAAGGTCCAGGAAGGAATATTTAAATTTATACACTCCCAACAAAGATTAGTATTTACCTTTGTAAGTACTTTGATGGAATGTCTACCTCACTTTCCGTAGCATAAATTGGTCTTTGTATCCTGAGAAAAACACCTGGGTTTTGGTCCAAAATATATTTTAGCAAAAGATAAAGAAGAGAGTTGCACTGTTTCCTAGTTGACTACTTCTTCTCATTAATAAGTAGTTTTTGGTTTATATCATCAGGTACCCTTGTAATGCCAATCAATGTTAAAAACAGAAACAGCCTGCTACTCAAAGTCCTGTGGAAAGCAGACATCATTATATCTCCTTAGCAATAGCAAGAACATTGCATCATCTGCCTGGATTGACCAATATGTATTAACTAAGAGGAGCTTTCCATTTATACAGAAGTAACTTTCAAAATAGGAAAATTATCAGATGAAAAAAATATAGCTGGATTACTAAGACGTCTAGGTTGCTCTACCTGTTATGTCAACTGATCTTCAGAGATTTAGCCTTTTTTTTTTTTCCTTTTACTCATTTATACACCAGATGGCTGCTCCTCATCTATAATCATACTGTAATATCAAGAAGGACACTGTTGACAGAAAATAAGAGATTAGCCATGTTGACCAAAGGCTGAACACTTTTGATCACTAATACATTCCTATTGTTACAAATGTTTTTGATATAAGTAATATATCACGTCTTGTCAAGATTGAAGATAAGTAAATGTGCTTCTGATTAGAGCAAGGTCTCCTTTATATTATTCAGAAATTCAGGTACTTTCCATAATGCGGCTCTGTCTTCCTTTAGGATTTCACACTCCTCTGCATTCAGACAAGTAGTGCCATGATTCTCAAAATAGTATTTATCAGTATCACTCAGAGGGTAGATTAGAATAAAATCATTCAGTCTACCCTGGGAGTTGCTGACTCAACAGATCTGGGGTGGAGCCCAAGAATTTGCATTTCCAGCAATATCCTGGTGAAACTGCAGCTCATTTGGGGACCAGATTTGAGTAGAGATTAGCACGGCGACCACACTTGAAAGGATTTTGTGTGGCAGTCCTGGAAATAGTACATAATAATTATACTCATCTCATTAAATACCACTCAGGCAAGAGATCTCATCTACCTGCACTAGGGGCTGGGAAATATGGTACAATTTTATGTCCTGTGAGAAAAGGAAATAAATGGGTTTTCATAAGCAGCTGATGATCTCTTCTACATGTGGCAACTAGTTCACATTGTTATTTTAGCCTTCCACAGGCTCTTGAGTGGAATAATCATTNATCACTCATTATCAGAGAAATGCAAATCAAGACCACAATGAGGTACCGTTTCACACCAGTCAGAATGGCCGTGATCCAAAAACTGACCTTTTCTAGTCTCGTGGCCACTGCTGAGTTTTCCAGATTTGCTGGCATATTGAATGCAGCATTTTCACAGCATAATTTTTTAGGATTTTAACTAGCTCAGTTGGAATTCCATCACCTCCACTAGCTTTGTTTGTAATAATGCTTCCTATGGTCCACTTTACTTCACACTCTGGGATGTCTGGTTCTTTGTTAGTGATCACAGCAGCATGGTCACCTGGGTCATTAAGACCTTTTTTGTATAGTTCTTCTGTGTATTTTTTCCAACTCTTAAATCTCTTCTGCTTCTGTCAGTTCCTTACAGTTTCTGTCCTTTATCATGCCCATCCTTGCATGAGTTAATACTTTTATATAACAGGGAGAGATATGAAGCCTTTTTAAAGTGAACAATGCAAAGAAGTAGAGGAAAACAATAGAATTGGAAAGTCTCAGTTCAGTTCAGTTCAGTCGCTCAGTCATGTTCGACTCTTTGCAACCCCATGAATCACAGCATGCCAGGCCTCCCTGTCCATCACCAACTACCAGAGTTCACTCAGACTCACACCCATCGAGTCAGTGATGCCATCCAGTCATCTCATCCTCTGTCGTCCCCTTCTCCTCCTGCCCCCAATCCCTCTCAGCATCAGAGTCTTTTCCAATGAGTCAACTCTTTGCATGAGGTGGCCAAAGTACTGGAGTTTCAGCTTTAGCATTGAAAAGACTAGATCGCTTCAAAAAGTGATTTCAGGAGTTAATTATATATATTATATATGTATGCTGCTGCTAAGTCGCTTCAGTCGTGTCCGACTCTGTGCGACCCCACAGATGGGAGCCCACCAGGCTCTGCCATCCCTGGGATTCTCCAGGCAAGAACGCTGGAGTGGGTTGTCATTTCCTACTATATATACATAGTTTCATATATACATATGTATGTGTTTATATAGCAGTCAGTTTTTATTTCATAAAATGAGATCATACTATACCTAATCATCTAAAATCTGCTTTATAAAAAATTACATTATCATGGAAAGATTTTTTTCTATATCTTAAGAGTAAAGATGTTTTATTTTCCAATTTTTGACTTTCCATCATTATTAAAACAAAGTGTCATGAGTGAAGTGACAGTCACTCTGTCGTGTCTGACTGTTTGCAACCCCATGGACTGACTATACAGTCCATGGAATTCTCCAGACCAGAATACTGGAGTGGATAGCCTTTCCTTCCTCCAGGGGATCTTCCCAATCCAGAGATCAAACCCGAGGTGTCCCGCATTGCAGGTGGATTCTTTACCAGCTGAGCCACAAGAGAAGCCCAAGAATACTGGAGTGAGTAGCCTGTCCCTTCTCCAGTGGATCTTCCCAACCCAGGAATTCTACAGGGGTCTCCTGCATTGCAGGCAGATTCTTTACTAACTGAGCTCTCAGGAAAGCCCTTGAACTATCAATGTCATAATGTCATGATAACTTTAAAATCACACATATACTCATATAAGACAATATTATGTGTATGTGTGTTAGTCAGTCAGTCATGTCCGACTCTTGGGACCCAATGGACTGTAGCCCACCAGTCGTCTCTGTTCATGGGATTCTCCAGGCAAGAGTACTGGAGTGGGTTGCCATTTCCTTCTCCAGATACTATTATATTGGCTGTGAAATTTAAAGTAACACTTGTTCTTTTCTATTTGGTTACCAAAAATTCCCTTTGTAAAATTAAGAAACCAATGAACTAAAAGAAAAAAATTAAATAAATAAGCTAAGGATAAAGGGAGTAGTAATCAAACAGGAAAAATATGAAATTATTCTTATTTCTTATGATTTCTGCTAGTTCATGTCAATGTATGCTGATTCTCTTAGAATGAGGAAGTACATTTTGAATAGAGCAGAAATTTTTATGAAAAAAGAAACTGTGAAACAGCTGACAGTTTCTACTCATTCTACCAGAGATTCAAACATCTGTTGGTTTTACAAAGACAAACTTTGTGGCAACTCTCACCTATGTGGGAAAGTTATGATTTTCATTAGATAGGAGAGATGAAAAATAAATAAATTAACAGTAGTTACAATGTGTTACTATTTGTGCATTTAAGAAAGAAACAATATCATGCATTATTTTACTCCATCTGGAAAACAACGCATGAGTAGAAGTTGTCCTACTGGAAGATGTGAATAATTTCCCACAAAGACTCTTCTCAATACTTCCCAGATTTCTCCCAAATCAGGGCAGTTTTCAACTGTGAATTAGTTACGCAACAAGATATTTCATCTTCTAAGTCACAAGTGAGAATTAAAGATTTATTGAACGTTGACTACAGACCAGAAACTATGGTGAGCACTTCATATCTTGTACAATGTTTCAGACCATTCACTGTTTTTCAGAGTCAGTGTATAGAAATAGTCATTTTAAACTAATTATCTCAAAGAGACTAACAGAAATCTTATAGTTCATATTTTGAATTTATTAGTTGGAAGTAAGCCCACTGGCCAATATAGTTTTTCAATCAATGATTCGTACAATTCAAATGTTATAATAAATTAGGTTATCTACAAATTTCTGAGTATTCACAGAATGTCTACTGCAAATAGACAAACTGTAATAGTAGACATACTATAAATACTATAAAACGACATTAAATTTGTTTAATGCATGGAAAATTATCATTGAATGAAAATAATAAAGGTGGGAAACATTAGTCTTTTTGTTCTTTGTTTTGTTTTTGTTCTGTTGCTAGGTCATGTCCAACTCTCTGCCACCCCATGGACTGTAGCATGCCAGGCTTCCCTGTCTATCACTGTTTCCAGGAGTTTGTTCAAGCTCATGCCCATCAGCTGCCTATTAAATTCCATTCTACTTCTTCATTTTTATTTTTATTTTCGAAAAAGCAGCTGGGTAGAAGTATATTTTATGTCCAAAATTGTTTGTTCAACAGATTTGTAGTAAACAAGCAAGAAAGGATTGCATGTTGTGGAAAATCTTATGAACAAGCATTCATTTGGATAGGATTGTAATCTTGGCTCTGCTTCTAACTGACTGTTTAAACTTGCCATTTAAGTATGCCCTCTGTTCTCTCTCTCTGTAAAATAAAGATAGCAAACCATGGCTGTGCTGTCAGTCAGAGGACAAGGCAATGGGATGCTGAGATGCAACTTCTAGATTAAAAGCCAGTTCAATTGGAGAGTCCTTTTGTGGGTTAAAGCAGAACATTTTTTGACACCTCAAAATTAAAAAAGAAAGTTATCAGGGTATATGAGTCTTGTTTTTGTTTTTAGAAATTATAGTCACTCTGTATAGACTCTTTTCTTTTCCTAGAGAAAAATTTTTCTTTTAATGTTTTTCTGTTTCATCTGAGGTTTTTTGTTTATTTTCTGACTATACTTTGCATATATTTAGGTTAAAATTGCTTTTAGCTTCCATTCTCTTTCCTTGCCTTTATACTGCCATCCTTTCCCTTTCACTTCCTCAGAATTGACTTTCTTTAGCATCAGTTGTGAAGCACAGCGATGCCTGGTGTGCTGCCCTCCATGGGGCTGCAAAGAGTTGAACATGACTTAGAGACTGAATAACAAGCATCAGTTGTGCTCTTTAGCAATAATCGCAAATCTTAATTTCTTACATTATTTTTGGAAATAAGTCTGAAATTATGGAGTTAAATTGTGTGTTTGTGTGTGCATCTCCTACATGCAATAAATATTTGTTGAATAACCAACTTCCAGCCCTGTCTCTACTTGCTGATTTGTGTTTCTTCCCTGTAAATACTGATCTTTACTGAACCTTGAGGAGAATATGCAATTGATGTTCTAAATCATCATTCTTAATATCTTTTTTCTTTCAGAAAAAAGAAATTTAAAAATTAAGCTCTCACTCTGATTCTTCATGAAAGTTCTTACCTTTTCTATGGCCTCATTTCATTGATTCACTTGTTTGCTTTGCTTATTCATTGAATATTCAGATACTTTGCATGGGTTGTGATGAGTCTGGATCTATAATTTGGTGGAGCTGAGACTTTCAGCCCCTTCACTATGTACTTATTCTGCTGTCAGTTCAATTCAGTTCAGTCCCTCAGTCGTGTCCGACTCTTTGCTACTCAATGAACCACAGCACACCAGGCCTCCCTGTCCATCACCAACTCCTGGAGTCCACCCAAATCTATGTCCATTGAGTCGGTGATGTCATCCCAGCATCTCATCCTCTGTCGTCCCCTTCTCTTCCTGCCCCCAATCTTTCCCAGCATCAGGATCTTTTCTAATGAATCAAAGTATTGGAGTCTGGCCAAAGTATTGGAGTTTCAGCTTCAACATCAGTCCTTCTAATAAACACCCAGGACTGGTCTCCTTTAGGATGGACTGGTTGGATCTCTTTCCTGTCCAAGGGACTTTCAAGAGTCTCCTCCAACACAACAGTTCAAAAGCATCAATTCTTCGGTGCTCAGCTTTCTTTATAATCCAACTCTCACATTCATACACTACTGGAAAAACATAGCTTTGACTAGACGGACCTTTGTTAGCAAAGTAAGGTCTCTGCTTTTTAATATGCTGTCCAGGTCAGTCATAACTTTTCATCCCAAGGAGCAAAGGTCTTTTAATTTCATGGCTGCAGTTACCATCTGCAGTGATTTTGGAGCCCCCCAAAATAAAAGTCTGTCACTGTTTCCACTGTTTCTCCATCTATTTGCCATGAAGTGATGGGACCATATGCCGTGATCTTCGTTTTCTGAATGCTGAGTTTTCTGAGTCTTAAGACATCTTTGTCACTCTTCTCTTTCACTTTCATCGAGAGGCTCTTTAGTTCTTCTTCACTTTCTGCCATAGGGTGGTGTCTTCTGCATGTCTGAGGTTATTGATACTTCTCCCAGCAATCTTGATTCCAGCTTGTGCTTCATCCAGCCCAGTATTTCTTATGATGTACTCTGCATGTAAGTTAAATAAACAGGGTGACAATATACAGCCTTGACGTACTCTTTTTCCTATTTGGAACCAGTCTGTTGTTCTATATCCAGTTCTAACTGTTGCTTCCTGACCTGCATACAATTTCTCAGGAGGCAGGTCAAGTGGTCTGGTATTCCCACCTCTTTCAGAATTTTCTACAGTCAGTGTTGACTGTGATCCACACAGTTGAAGGCTTTGGCAGTCAGTAAAGCAGAAGTGTATGTTTTTTTTTGGAACTCTCTTGCTTTTTTCAATGATCCAGCAGATGTTAGCAATTTGATCTCTGGTTCCTCTGCCTTTTCTAAATCCAGCTGAACATCTGGAAGTTCACAGTTCATGTTCTGTTGAAGCCTGGCTTGTTGAGCATTACTTTGCTAGCATGTGAGATGAGTGCAATTGTTTCGTAGTTTGAGCATTCTTTGGCATTTCCTTTCTTTGGGACTGGAATGAAAACTGACCTTTTCCAGTCCTGTGGCCACTGGTAAGTTTTCCAATGAGTGCAGCATTTTCACAGCTTCATCTTTTAGGGTTTGAAATAGTTCAACTGGAATTTCATCACCTCCACTAGCTTTGTTCGTAGTGATGCTTCCTAATGCCCACTTGACTTCATATTTCAGGATATCTGGCTCTAGGTTGGTGATCACACCATCTGGGTTGTGAAGATCTTTTCTGTATAGCTCTTCTGTGTATTCTTACCACCTCTTCTTAATATCTTCTGCTTCTGTTAGGTCCATATCATTTCTGTCCTTTATTGGGCTTATCTTTGCATGAAATATTCCCTCAGTATCTCTAATTTTCTTAAAAAGATCTCTCATCTTTCCCATTATATTATTTTCCTCTATTTCTTTGCACTGATCACTGAGGAAGGATTTCTTATCTCTCCTTGCTATTCTTTGGAACTCTGCATTCAGATGGGTATCTTTCCTTTTCTCCTTTGCCTTTAGCTTCTCTTCTTTTCACAGCTATTTGTAAACCTCCTCAGACAACCGTTTTGCCTTTTTGCATTTCTTTTTCTTGATGATGGTCTTGATCACTGCTTCCTATACAATGTCATGATCCTCCATCCATAGTTCTTCAGGCTCTGTGGAACTGCACTGAAGAGGCAACATACATATATAACCTCCTCAGTGCAGTTTCTCAAATCTGGCTCCCTGACCGTAGTCCTCAGTAAGACGTTGAATAAAATAAACTCACAACTCTTAGGTAGTGTATTTTTCTTTAAGTTGACAGTTGTTCCCCTCCTATTTGGGAGTATGAGTGACAATTCTGTGTGCCATGGAACTAGGGAGCTCAACATCAAATGTCTGCAAACTGTGCTGAGAGATCAATATATTTTTCAATCTCTCTTTTAAGTTTGAGGATGTCAATGAGGTGAGAAGAGAGGTGGTTTTCTGCTTTGTTCTAATTTATAGAGTGAAGGTGTGGTGATTATTCCAAGGATGTATTGCTCAACACATAACCACTGATATGCACTGCATAAGAATAGATCCCTAGACTTCTCAATTTGTTTTCTTTTGTATTTAGTTTACTCTTTTGTTTTCATTCTTGACATGTTAGTCTCTTTGTATAATTTCATCAATATTTACCGTGAAGTAGAGAGAAGGTACATCATGTACCACATAATGTTAACAGGGGAACAAAAGAGTTTTTGAAGCTCATCTTAAATCAAAGCCACTATTCCAGATTCCTCGTTAGGTATCTCCATATCTCCTCTAGACTTGCTGTGACAATTGTTAGATTGGGCTGTAAAAATTTGAGACTACATTGAAAACCACATAAAGAAGCACTTTCATAGAGAAATGCAAGGTCATAGCTATAAAGAATCCAGGTCTCAAAATTTATACTAATCTAGTTCTAGGTTCTGGAGCAAAAATATACTACTCCATTTCTATAAAAGTTAAAAAGCAGGGAGAATTAGACAAATTCTTTATCTAAATTTTCAAGGAATGATTTCCAGATTTTCACATTATGTCCTGAATACAACTGTAAAAATGGCTTATATTATTATAATTAAATGCATAAATATAATAGGCAGAGAAAGGAACTTTGAGCTTGAAATCAAGAACTTTCCAACTCCATCACCAATTGCATTTTGATATTGATCCTGATCATCAATAACAAAATTATGGAACTTTAAAAGTTCCTTAAGTGCTCGCTTCGGCAGCACATATACTAAAATTGGAAAGATAAAGAGAAGATTAGCATGGCTCCTGTGCAAGGATTGCACGCAAATTCGTGAAGTGTTCCATATTTTAAAGATGCTCAACATCACTCATTATCAGAGAAATGCAAATCAAAACCACAATGAGGTACCATTTCATACCTGTCAGAATGGCTGCAATCCAAAAGTCTACAAGCAATAAATGCTGGCGAGGGTGTGGAGAAAAGGGAACCCTCTTACACTATTGGTGGGAATGCAAACTAGTACAGCCACTATGGAGAACAGGTGGAGATTCCTTAAAAACTTGCAAATACAACTGCCTTATGACCCAGAAATCCCACTGCTGGGCATACACACCGAGGAAACCAGAATTGAAAGAGATACATGTACCCCAATGTTCATTGCAGCACTGTTTATAATAGCCAGGACATGGAAACAACCTAGATGTCCATCAGCAGATGAATGGATAAGAAGCAGTGGTACATATACACAATGGAGTATTACTCAGCCATTAAAAAGAATACAATTGAATAAGTTCTAATGAGATGGATGAAACTGGAGCCAATTATACAGAGTGAAGTAAGCCAGAAAGAAAAACACCAATACAGTATACTAACACATGTATATGGAATTTAGAAAGATGGTAATGGTAATCCTGTATCTGAGACAGCAAAAGAGACACAGATGTATAGAATGGACTTTGGACACTGTGGGACAGGGAGAGGGTGGGATGATTTGAGAGAATGGTATTGAAACATGTATATTATCATGTAAGAAATGAATCGCCAGTCTATGATTGATTCAGGATACAGGATGCTTGGGGCTGGTGCATGGGGAAGATTCAGAGAGATGATATGGGGAGGGATATGGGAGGAGGGTTCAGGATTGGGAACTCACGTACACCCGTGGTGGATTCATGTCAATGTATGGCAAAGCCAATACAGTAATGTAAAGTAAAATTAAAAAAAAAAAAAAAGACAAAAAAGTTCCTTAAAAATCATTTATAACAGTGATTCTGTATACTATAAGCTATATCTTCTTTTGATAAATTTGAAAATATGATTCCTCTCCCAGAGTCTGATAATTCTTCTGTGGGATATTTGTTGTTTTTTTATTAATAATTACTTGAATAGGTTTTCCTGTTGAAACTGGTATAGAGGGCAGTCAAGTTTTAATTCACATACTTTATCTTTGGAACTATGAGAACATAATATGGAATATGCAATATCAAATACAACATACATGTAAAGAGTTATTAAAATATCTGGTATGTAGTTGTGTTAACTTATTGAGTGATATTAGCAAGTGCTGCGTCCACTAGTAAAATAAAGACCACCAGGTTCATCACTTCCCAATTTGCTTCCCTACCATCTTTAGCTTTCTCTTCATGTTTATTTGAACTTTCATAGGAAAATTTTTTTCTGAATTTCCAGTTAAGACCAGACATGAATGAGTTATAAATGTCATTTTATGCGGCATTGTTAAACACTCTCCTCTATTTTACGGAACTTCCTTTTTAACTGTATATGCCATGAAAAGTCTGAGTTATGGCAACATATTTTGGAATACATGAAATACTTGGGAATATCTAAAAACTAACCTTAATCCTTGACATGTATAGATAAATCACCTACATGTACACACATGCACCTACTTGCTTGGGAAACAGTTTTAACAAAAATAAATTAAATTGACAGAAAATAACAGCAGAGGGCTCAGGTGCAATGAAAATTATGCCAATACTGTAAGTGTACTCCGCCTAAATTATACTGGTTAAGCAGACAAAAAGTTTGCCTGCTAAAATTTTAACCTAGAGCTAAGATTTTGGATAGCCTACCAGTATCCTCCCCCACACAATCCAGTTCTCACTATACAACTTCAGCTACACGCTATATATCTTGTTCTTCTAGGCTACCCCTAAAACTGGCTCATTTCTTAGTCAAATGTTGGGAGAGTAAATGAAAAGATTGGTGGAAAAAATAGGAAACTATAAAATAGGCAATTTGCTAGTTTTTTGACATTATATATCTCTTAAGTGTAACTATTAAATAGTGTTCTTTCTGTGTAAAATTATATATATTTTAATATACTTATATATGTGTATTATGCATATAATATCTATACACAAAGATTGTGAAAAGACATAGCTGAAAAAAAACTATTTTTTTCATGTGCCTTATTAATTTCTCAGAAAAAACGAAAATGGTCTCTGTTGTATTCACACAGTTTCAGAAAAGAGAGCAATGCAGCCATTAGGACATTTGAGCATTAATTTTTAATTGCATGCAATAACGAAGTAATACAACAATGCAACTGTGCTATGTCTTAATGTAATTTTTACATTTTTGGTATCATTCTTCCTAGTTGCACTGGACCCTAAAAACTTGAATTTCATTGCTCTAAAAGAACATTGATTTCAAATATTATATTAGCAGTAGCTGATATTAATCAAGAGCACATACATTTTCTGATCGTTTTTAATGGTGAGACTTTTAACTACAGAAAAAAAAGTCAATATTTTCAACAATGTTGTAGAAACGTAAGAGCTATTATAAATGAATGTTAAAATTAAAAGTTAAAATTCTTAACTTGTTGCTCTGAAAGAGCTGAAATAGTTTAGCAAACTATATTTCTTGAAGCTGTGCATTATTATGTAGAACTGAAGGGAAATAAGGAAGCCTAATCAGACTCGGATGCTGGGAGGGATTGGGGGCAGGAGGAGAAGGGGATGACTGAGGATGAGATGGCTGGATGGGATCACTGACACCATAGGCGTGAGTCTGAGTGAACTCCGGGAGTTGGTGATGGACAGGGAGGCCTGGTGTCCTGCGATTCATGAGGTCCCAAAGAGTCGGACACGACTGAGCGACTGAACTGAATCTTAAATTGATAGTAAGAAAGTTAATGGACCTCTTTTCTAAATTATACTGATAACTTGAATTGAAATTAGTTTAATAGTCTGTAAGAATATGGAGATACAAAGTCATCAAATCTATTAATAAAAATCCTATGTCTCACTAAAATTAGTCATTCAAGGAAACAAGAAATCTACAAATCTGGCCAGTGGTCAACAACAATAAAGATGAGCATATAATGCAATTGCTATTATTACTCCAAAATAACTAAAATATGTGTGGATGCTACACCATCCAATCAATTCTGATGTAGTAGGCATATTGTATCTCTTTAGAATAGTTATTGCCACTATAAATAGTTTTTATATATCACAAAGTATAAACTTTTAAATATTTAAATAAGAAAAACTTTTAAAATAAGTCTAAGAATATTGATTTTTTTAACGTTTGCAAATATAAACATAAATTAAATCTGTTTTCTGAAATAACATTTCCTGACAATAACATAAAATATTAAATAACCTAATTAAAAATAGAATTTTACAACTAATTATTTGGTTTTCAACTAATGATTTGGAAAGACTCTGTAGCAAAAGCAAATGTTAAATACCTCATGTGGGAAAAGGAATGTGTCCATGCAATAAATAAACTACATATGGAATGAGGAAGATATAATTTTTTGTGTTTGTTTGCATGAAACAGTATTTTAACTTATGGCATAATCCATCAGTACTGAGAACTTGGTCTTTGGGTTAAACTAATTATTTAGACGTCACTGCGGAGAAGGCAATGGTACCCCACTCCAGTACTCTTGCCTGGAAAATCCCATGGATGGAAGAACCTGGTGGGCTGCAGTCCATAGGGTCGCTAAGAGTTGAATACGACTGAGCATCTTCCCTTTCACTTTTCACTTTCATACATTGGAGAAGGAAATGGCAACCCACTCTAGTGTTCTTGCCTGGAGAATCCCAGGGATGGAGGAACCTGGTGGGCTGCAGTCCATAGGATCGCTAAGAGTTGGATACGACTGAGCATCTTCCCTTTCATTTTTCACTTTCATACATTGGAAAACGAAATGACAACCCACTCCAGTGTTCTTGCCTGGAGAATCCCAGGGATGGGGGAGCCTGGTGGGCTGCCGTCTATGGGGTCACACAGAGTCGGACACGACTGAAGTGACTTAGCAGCAGCAGCAGNGCAGTCCATAGGATCGCTAAGAGTTGGATACGACTGAGCATCTTCCCTTTCATTTTTCACTTTCATACATTGGAAAACGAAATGACAACCCACTCCAGTGTTCTTGCCTGGAGAATCCCAGGGATGGGGAAGCCTGGTGGGCTGCCATCTACAGGGTTGCACAGAGTCAGACACGACTGAAGCGATTTAGCAGCAGCAGCTCCAAAACTAGTATTTTCATCTAAAAGTTATGTAATCTAAAAGCAAACTGATTTTAGTGAATGCATATTCCTAATTACTGTTCTAAATTATCAGTCTTATTTTCCCTGTTATACAAATCAATATGCTACTGAAAACAAAGCATGGAGTTTAGCTGATCATAAAGTTAAAGTTAGAAATGACTTAATTCTTGAGTCCTAAAGAGTAAGGAAAGAAGAAAATGAGGCACAATTATGAGCTCATATGCCAAGTTCTTTCTCAGACATTACAAAGCCCCTATAGAATAACTGGGCATCTAAACATAATAACATCACCACTAAAATCTTTATTAAAATTGAATGGCATTCTGTTCTTCTGAAAAATAGGATACCACCAAAGTTCAATTCTGTCTGCTGTACTGAACAGAGAAACCATTTACAAGATATAATGAAGCAAGAATCTCTTTAAAAATACATGAAGGGCAAATGTGTTTTCTTTATGAGCTTCACAAATTTGATGCACATTCTAATTTCTTTCTGTTGTAGCTTCCAGGGTTCCATTGATCTTGTGGCATGGGAGGACTGTTAACGGTATGAGTCTGTTACCAGGAGCTATATGATAGCATTAATTAAGTTGTGCTTTGGGAAAATGAAAGCAAGAAAGATGCATATTTGCCTTTTTGCCAATAAGTGCTTAAGTATAGCAATGTGCAGGAATTCCTGGTATTCATCAATTTGATTTCTCTTCGTCCTTCTTTTGTTGTGCCTTTTGTTCTTTCTTATTTTTTCTCTCTCTTTCTTTCTTGTTGGCTTCTTTGCTTTAGTGATAACTTATACCTTTGGAACACAAGGGCAGTTAAAGGGGAAAAGTATTAGACATGGATGTACTACAATCATACATTCACAGAGAATTTAAGAAAAACACATATAATAAATTGAGGTTCAGGAAACTTTGGGCCCAGGAGCAACTTTCTCAAAGAATTTGTACTTGTTATATGTGTGTTGTTTTGCTTATGTTTTGGTGGAAGAAGAAAAGCTATCCTTTACATATGAGCATGACTCTATGAAGGACCATTAGAATCACTATATTGAGGAAGGTGGTCCCTCTTATCATGATCTTTTGTCTTAGAGTCTTGCTTCCATTCTTATTCGTATTTCAATAAGAGCTTTAATTTCACTTGCTAAGCTGCCTTTCTTTGGGAATACCTTCCTCATTTCTGTTTTTTAATGAGTAAGTTCACAAGTTTTTAGAAAAAATAAACACATTTGTGCAGAGGGATAATACATAAAATTTAAGCTCCTTCTATATGCTGGTCTAGTCCTCATTTACCTCCCCAATCTTATATCCAGGCCTTCCTCTACATCAAATGTTCCTCTTGATGTGCTTCTTTTTTTACAGAAAATTTTTACTACATTCCATCCTCATCCTCCTTGAGTATCCATACTCTTCCTTAGCCAGCTCAGCCTCTCTCAAGTAAACTAATCTTTCCTTTCTTTGTTAATTTGTTAATGCCAATATCATAGAACTTGTCATGTTTTATTTTGTCAGCTGTTAATATATAATCTCATCTTGGGCTGTGAGTTCCCTAAGATAGGGGCTATGTCCTGTTTAATTTTTAAAATAGATATTCTTGTTATACTTGTTATCATTTTAACC
The DNA here is from genome assembly GCA_006410615.1 of Neotragus moschatus. NCBI lineage: Eukaryota > Metazoa > Chordata > Mammalia > Artiodactyla > Bovidae > Neotragus > Neotragus moschatus. Next base: position 447,678 of record SJYA01000716.1, read on the forward strand.
AAGGAATGCTTGCAACAAATTATTTCCCTACATTTTTCTATATCTACTGTGCCTTGAACTTCTGTCAAAGCAAATAACAAAACAGACATTCTGTCCTATAATTAGATCAAGAAATATTTATTGAGTGCCTATTATCAGTCAGGGCAGGCATTGCTCTTGGTGATACTGAGACTGCAGTGAACAAGAATCTCCATTCTCCAAGAACCTCCAATTTAAGTGTTCCTCATGAAGGAGCCTGGTGTCCATGGGGTTGCAAAGAGTCGGACACGACTGAGCGACTTCACTTTACTTCACGTCACTTGAGGATAGGTTAATTATTAAATGTGAAACTAAATAGTTTTCACAATATTAAGTATATATAATGTTGAAATTTTGTATAAGTAATGGGAGTGGATTTGAAGATTTAAAAAATCTGCCTTGGTATATCTGTCTCATTTAAATGAGGCACTTCTGTGATTAAAACCAAATATATTTTCCTATATTTAATCAGTTTGCTAAAAATATAGTACAATTTTTATTTCTTATTTAGATTAAAGTAGTTTTTTTTTTTTCTGGAACTTTTTATTCCCCTTGGTTTTCTTTTGTTTCCTGATAGTTTATAGAATAAGAAGTAACTATCCTCAACAAATCACTAAGTTGATCTATTGCTTTTTAACATATTTGTTAAAAAGGACAATATTAGGAAGACTTCTAGGCTTCAGTAAATCTATAATTTTTTTTTTATTCCTGCCTAAAATATAGCTCATACATTTTTTTTTCTTATGTTGCCTATTTATGTTGGAATAGGTGCTCCAAAAGAACTGTTATTGATAACAAGATGATAATAATACTTATGAGTTTTTATTAGGGTCTAAGAAATCACCACAACCCTTTGCCCCATCCACTCCTCCCTAGTTTTAAACTTGCATCCCCTCAGAAACCTAGTGGGCATCCTACATCTTGTTGACTCATATGTTAGTTCATTTGATTTGTTAATGATGATTAAGCACTTTCTGTGTGTCAGGAACATTCTAAGAGCTGGGAATAGAGTGGTGAAGGAAAAGCTCCTTACATCACCAAAGCTTACTTTTTAGTATCCTATCAATAATAACACAAAAGCATCTTGAGTTATGTACTTCTCGGCATCTCTATAGCTGCCATGGGCTTAATGTTTCTGCCTCTCCCTCCCCAAATTCATATGGGAATTAAAAAAAAAATCTTTATCCTTCTTATAAAGAGACAGACAGACCTGATCTCTTATTGACTCATGAAGAAAAAGCAAAAAAAAGCGATCCATCTACCAACCAGGAAAAGTCATTGTAGTAGTAAGTAGTAGTGTTAGTGGCTCAGTCGTGACTGACTTTGCGACGCCATAGCGTGCTCTGTCCATGGAATTCTCCAAGCAAGAATACTGGAGTGGGTTGCCATGCCCTTTTCCAGGTGATCTTCCTTACCCAGGGATCAAACCCGGGTCTCCTGCATTGCGGGCAGATTCTTCACCTTTTGAGTCACCAGGAACCTCAAGAAAATGGCTCTTACCAAAACTCAACCTTGCTGGCACCCTGATGTTGGGCTTCTAGGCATCAGAACAGTGGAAAATACATTTGTTAAGTCACCCAGTCTTATTTGTTATAGCAGCCTAAGCTGATAAAGACAGTAGCAGTTGTCATCTCTCACTGATAGTACTGAAGTAGGCTTCCTATATATTCCCTTCAACAGTCTCAATATTCTTAGCTCTTAGTTTGCTTAATTTCCACGGTGAACACTGTTGTCGCCTCAAAGCATCTCTCTTCTCTTGATTTGCCAAGCTGCTGGCCAAGTCACAACCTTGGTTAAAATTTATGTATTCACAATTCTGCTGGTGCACCCATGTAGATGAACATGGCCAGGGGCAAACACACAATGCTCGCCCTTACCACACTCCGTGTCTTTCCCTGCCACACAGAACTTTTCCTGTTTCACTGCTCACTGCTCCTCATTTGACACCACTCAGTTCAAATATCACTTTCCTCTCAGCCCCTCTCTGACTGACACTTTAAAGTGATATACATATATATTCTATTTTATATTGATATACTTGATTTCATATAATCATTCTTTCTCATCTTGTTCTTTTATTTCACAAAAGTGAAATACATGGGATTATAAAGGAAACAATATATCAAAATGCTTTTATTACAGTATTTGAAAGAAATGTTGACAGAGTTATATATGTGATTCTTTATTAGTGTTTTTAGTGGAATGGATCTAATAATTATTATAATTTATTAAGAGCAATGGGAGTAAATGACAGCTTGAAATATCCATAACAACTCCTATATAATACAAAAATACCTGTGATTTCTATTAGTGAAAAACTCAGAGGTAGTGCTAATATTATTATTAGTTTATTTACAGTTGAAGGAAGTGCTAGAATTCAGTTAGAGGTTTTTGAAAACAAAAATAATTTTTCTCACTTAATTTCATGGTGTCCATGAATTTTACCTGAAGACTGTAGGATTCCATGGTGCCCTGGTTATAAACCCGGACTAGTCCAAATCCCTCATTTTGTGGATAGAAACACTTTACATCCTATGGATTTGTCTATGTATGTTAGGTAGAAAGGGAGCCTACTGACCCCCACCCCCTGCCTTATGCCAGTGCTCAAAGGCCAAAACACAATCTGTGAAGAAAGTCACACAGAAGGTACATAAGGGGCTAGACATTAAACTACTGTTGGACAACATCACATATACCAGTGCTAGAATTTGCAAATATTCCCTATCAAATTAATCATCAAAGTACTCTTACATGATCCCACCACTAATCTCCTTGGGCCTCTTATCCTAACTGAAAAAAAAAAATTATTATCTCTAATATACTAAATATCTTACTTCATGTTTTCATTAACTGCTTTTACTGTCTACCCTTCTAGACTATAGGCTTCATAAAAGCAAGGACTTCTAGTCTCTCTTACCAATGTATTTCTTGCACAATGTTGCCTAGCATTTAGTAGGTACCAAAAGCTACTTGTTGAATACAGTAATGATTGAATTGATCAGACTGTAAAATCCAATTTATAAAAAAAAGTCCTTTTATTTGCATTAAAGCTTTCTTAGAAATTCAGAAATAATATATAATGAAATATCAATAAGTAAAATTCAAGGTTTTGTCATTGCTAGTTAATAAGAGGGTAATACAAAAATCATGAACTATCATAAAACTACCAATTCAAAAATAAGGTAGTAGAATTCTTAATGATAAAGGATGAAGAACAAATTAACAAATAATGATTATATGATATGATAGAAGTTTCATAATTTATCGTTAAGACTCAATTCATTGTTGCTGTTGTTCAGTCGCTCAGTCATGTCCCATTCTTTGTGACCTCATGGCCTGCAGCATAGCAGGCCTCCCTGTCCCTCACCATCTTCTGGAGCTTGCTTCAAGTTATGTATATTGATTTGCTGATGCTATCCAACTATCTCATCCTCTGTTATCCCCTTCTCCTCCTGCCTTCAATCTTTCGCAGCATCAAGGGCTTTTATAATGAGTCAGCTCTTCTCATCACNTTGTTCAGTCGCTCAGTCATGTCCCACTCTTTGTGACCTCATGGCCTGCAGCACAGCAGGCCTCCCTGTCCTTCACCATCTTCTGGAGCTTGCTTCAAGTTATGTATATTGAATTGGTGATGCTATCCAACTATCTCATCCTCTGTTATCCCCTTCTCCTCCTGCCTTCAATCTTTCGCAGCATCAAGGGCTTTTATAATGAGTCAGCTCTTCTCATCACATGGCCAAAGTATTGGGGTTTCAGCATCAGTCCTTTCAATGAATAGTCAGGATTGATGGGAAGCATATGCATTTATTACTAGCATTTAGAAGAATATATGTAGAATGTTGAACTTATCCTTGTCTGGAAAAGGAAACTTACCATTTTTCAGAGTAAGTTGGCCTAGGAAAAATATATCTATTTATGTACTAGTTGTTAGAATTCTCTAAGGGAATCTTCCAGTCTTCATGCAGGTAGGTGGAAGATGTACTTATTTAAAATGAAGGAAGACATTAGAAAAGCAGGTAGGAGGAATGAGTGAAATGACGCAGGCAAGAGCGAAAGCATAGCAGTAGGAAAGAGAGATATTCTACCTTGATGTGGGTGGTGAGGAGTAGGCAGTAAGATGTGTTATGGGAATTAAAAATAAGAGGCACTTGGAAGAAAACTGAGTTCTCAAAGACCCAGAAATGTCAAATGTACATGGAAACAGCACTAGGCCTTGCTCCCAGCTCTATGAGAGGTGCTGCACAGCTGTTCACCTCCGAGCAGGCATGAAGAATTTGTCTGCCACTGTAATTTAGAGCAGTGAGCTCATGGGCCTCTCCTTCCATGATGGACACTTTATGAAACATAGAATTACTTGATGAAGACTAAAAAACCACTGTTATTGTTCGATTGTTAAGTTGCGTCCAACGCTTTGTGATCCCATGGACTGCAGCATGCCAGGCTTTCCTGTTCTTCACTATCTCCCAGAGTTTGCTCAGACTCATGTCCATTTTATTCAGTTGATGATGCCATCCAACCACCTCATCCTCTGTTTCCCTCTTCTCCTCCTGCCCTCAGTCTTTCCCAGCATCAGGGTCTTTTCTGAAGAGTCAGCTCTTCTCATCAGCTGGCCAAAATATCAGTGCTATAGAAAAGCTGTCTTTTATTGTTTCTTATTAAAGATCACTCTTGATTCTAATGAGGATGATTAGAGTGGTTAAAAGAATAGACATTCACCTATATGGGAAAATAATCTGAAAAGAATGGATACATATATTTGTAGAACTGAATCACTTTGCTGTATACCTGAAACTAAAACAACATTGTACATCAACTATTCTTCAATATAAAATTAAATTAAATTTTAATAAAGACTGAAATTAGATAATAGTGGCTCCAGCTCTAGGTGTCCTATTTATCAGCTATGTACCATCCTGCAGTTATCAATACTTAGCTTCCCTGAATCTCAGGTTTTACTGGGATGAAATATTTTTTGTGTTAGTTACAGTCATGTCCGACTCTTTGTAACTCCACGTACTATAGCCTGCCAGGCTCCTCTGTTCATGAAATTCTCCAGGCAAGAATATAGGAGAGGGTTGCCATTCCCTTCTCCAGGGGATATTCCTGACCCAGGGATAAATGAAACCCTGGTCTCCTGCATGTCATGCAGATTTTTTACCATCTGAGCTACTAAAGTAAAAAGCAAGCAGCGTTAGCATCAAGCTCAGCACATAGGTAATAATCCCCCAATAAACACTGGGAATTTTTTTTAATTGTTGTTGGCACTGTTATTATTATTGTGCCAGATCCAAATCTATTTGATTTGATTTAGTAGAGTTTTTGCATTTTATTCTAAAATTATTTGTAGAAACTCCATCATGTTTTGTTCAAATATCAGGAAACTAATATTTTATATAATGCTATTTACCTTCATAACTTACATTTACATCAGAATGGCTAAATATGTTTGTTTACCTGAAATTCAATAATACAAAGGTTGAAATTGTCTATAATTTGTTAAAAATGTAGAAACAGAATATTACAGTGAATATTACAGTGATTCTACCAATATGTAAAATGATGAAAGTGAAAGTCACTCAGTTGTGTCCGACTTTTTGCAACCCCATGGACTATACTGTCCATAGAATTCTCCAGGCCAGAATACTAGAGTGGGTAGCCTTTTCCTTTTCCAGGGGATCTTCCCAACCCAGGGATTGAACCCAGGTCTCCTGCATTGCAGGTGGATTCTTTACCAACTGAGCCACAAGGGAAGCCCCTGTAAAATGGTAGTTAAACAATATTAAATTGGTTGAACTTTCCCTATACTTAATCAATTACCTGTAGTTTCTTCCTAATCTCCATTATATTTTAACATAACTCTTAAATACACTGTTTCTTGAGGAAACAGACTTCATTTCTAGGACTTGATTTTCCAAAAAGTTTATGTAATTTCAAACAAGTAATTTCTCATTTTAAGTATGCTAAAATAATGGTAAAGTATAATATCAAAACAGCTGATCCCATTCAAATTAAAACTCCCTGCTGCTCAGAAGAGGAAAGAAAAAACTGAGTCATGAATTAATCCCAGGTGTTCAATATCCATTCTATATTGTTATATATTTTTATGTAAGAGTAACTACTTTTCTTTCTTCCTGAAGATGCTCTATAAAAGGTTAGAAACTACAACTTAGTTGTTCCACCTGAACTGTTCTTGGCATTTACAGAAAAAAAGTACAATCAATATTTTTAAGGAAGCCTATTTGTGTGACTAATTTATTTATTTATAACTCACCTTGTTTCAAAAAAGCAAAGTTTATAATCAGGAGCAACCAAAATACTGTCATTGAGGTTTATACTGATACATGGATTTTTTTATACAAAATTATGAAAGCAATAAATTAAAAGATTGATTGAGAATCAATTGAAGATTGAGGATGCTCCTGAAATGGCCTCTTGACTATAAGGTGACTGCCTCTGGATACCGTGTACATAGGGCCAGAAAATAAAGTAAATGAATCCATGGATGTGGGGGGGAAAATTCATGGCAGAAGACAGTACAATAAAAAATATAAAATGTTTATTTGTATACTCAGGGCATTAAACTTAACTGTTTAGCGGGGAGAAAGAAGTTGCCTTTCAAAGGACTTAATTCATTTAAATAAAATTTTAAAATGAAATTGGGTTTTGAAAGTCACATTAGAAACACAGAAACAAATATTTTCATAATCTTGTATACAATAACCCCAAAGTAGAAACAGCCTAATGTCATCAAGAGTAGTATTTTTTAAGAAAAGGGATTTTGAAATCTACAACAATTTAAAAAACAATAGTATAGATAGGTGAATTATAGTTTATTCTGCATGGTATTAAATTGTAGAAATATACTACAATTCACTTATCTACTCTTTTTTTAATTGTTGTAGGTTTAAAAATACTACTCTTGATGACATTAGGCTATTTTAGGTTGGGGTCATTGTATATAAAACTATGAAAATATTTTTATCTATCTTTTAGGAATTTATCCATTTTTCTAATGTAGACTTTCAAAACCTCATTTTAATTTAAAAATTTATTTAAATAAATTAAGTCCTTTGAAAAGCAGCTTCTTTTCTCCTCCCAAACCAAACAAGGAAGTTTACAGTGGAATACCATACAGAACTGAGAATATAAAAAATTACTAATATTCAAAACAATGTGAACCAATTTCATGAAAATAAGATTTAAGAAAACAGGATGCAAAAACATGTGTGATTTAAATAAAGCTCAAAAACCTCCACATGAAAACATGCCTTTTGAAAATCTGTACTCTTATTAAAAGTTACACTACAGGTTGCCCTGAGAGTGGAAGTGTAGTAACTGACAAGGGGACAGGCAGGGCTTCCAGGATGTTGCTTATGTTTTATTTATGATATGGGTCACTTGGATGTATCTGCTTTGTAAACATGCACATAGTTACACTGTAAAATTGAGCATTATTCTTCACTGCATGATAAAAAGTATTTCAACATAAAAAGGAGTGTAGGATTATTAATGCCTCCCACTGAAACACCCACCAGTGTGATATGCATTATTGCCTGTGGAAAAGCTGAAGGATTCTAGACTTTTGTGTGTCTAGCCTGCTGAGAGTAGGATGACCAGATCATCTAAAGTAGGACAGGTTGACCTCTTAAACAACATTGACATCTTCAGTTGACTCTTTTCCGAAGGTGATGTTTTGATTGACAAAATCACTTCCTCTGTAGGTGTTCAGATATCTAACAAGGTCAGAGCAAACTGAAATAAAAGTGATTTTAAGTTCTTAGTCATTTTCAACTGAATAAGTAAACATTTTAGCCCACGAGTTTTCATATGTACTGTATTTTTGACTCACTGAATGCCTTTCTTAGACAAATATTTTAGCAAGATAAAATTCATCAGATAATATCTCTATGTTTATTTTAATTGGTTTGCCAAACTTGGGTGCTGTGAAATTGTAAGGCTTCTTAATTTCAGTTCCTCCTTTTACCATACATAAATTTATCAAATTAAAAATAGGAATGTAATCAAAAGAGTTCTATAATGTAACTCTTCTAAAGTATAATTATGAAATTCTAAAAACCATGTACACTCTCAGCATCTAATTTGTTCAGTTCTTCCCATGAGTTTGTGGGGATAAGTTTTAATGTTTGCCTATTATATTTTAAATAAAGCTTTGATTTAGTAAAAACTTTCAAAGTTCTTTAGCACTCTATTTGTTAAGTATTTTGATTAAGATTTCAAAGAAATTTTAAACACAATATAGACACCTAATATACCAAAAAATTAAAACATATTGTACTATTTGCAGGTTGATTTCAAAAGCTCACATATGGTTAGAGGCAAACTGATGAAAGGATAAAAGAACTTAAGTCAGAAAGTATATACCATGAAGCTGAATTATCCACTTGTATTTATTACTTTCACTATGTACATATAAAAATAGTATATTTTGACACTATAATTTCTTTTTGGATTGGTATGCACAGCTAGTTTATACACAATTGATCACTTATGCAAAGAAATAGAGGAAAATAATAGAATGGGAAAGAGTAGAGATCTCTTCAAGAAAATTAGAGATACCAAGGGAATATTTCATGCAAAGATGAGCACAATAAGGGACAAAAATGCTATGGACCTAACAGAAGCAGAAGATATTAAGAAGAGGTGGCAAGAAGACACACAAGAACTGTACAAAAAAGATCTTAATGACCCAGATAAACATGATGGTGTGATCATTCATCTTGAGCCAGACATTCTATAATGAAAAGTCAAGTGGGCCTTAAGAAGCATCACTATGAACACAGCTAGTGGAGGTCATGGAATTCCCGCTGAGCTATTTCAAATCCTAAAAGATGATGCTGTGAAGTGCTGCACTCAATATGCCAGCAGAGCTGGAAGACTCAGCAGTGGCCACAGAACTGGAAAAGGTCAGTTTTCACTCCAGTCCCAAAGAAAGGCAATGCCAAAGAATGTTCAAACTACTGCACAATTGCACTCATCTCATATACTTGCAAATAATGCTCAAAATTCTCCAAGTTAGGCTTCAACAGTATGTGAACCATGAACTTCCAGATGTTCAAGCTGGATTTAGAAAAGGCAGAGGAACCAGAGATCAAATTGCCAACATCCATTGGATCAGAGAAAAAGCAAGAGAATTCCAGAAGAACATCTGCTTCTGTTTCATTGACTACACAAAAACCTCTGACTGTGTGGATCATAACAAACTGTGGAAAATTCCTAAAGAGATGGAAATACCAGATCACCTTACCTGCCTCCTGAGAAATCTGTATGCAGGTCAAGAAGAAACAGTTAGAACCAGACATAGAACAATAGACTGGTTACAAAATGGGAAAGGAGTATATCAAGGCTGTATACTGTCACCCTGCTTATTTAACTTATATGCAGAGTACATCATGTTAAATGTCAGGCTGGATGAAACACAGCAGAAATAAAGATTGTCAGGAAAAATATCAATAACCTCAGATATGCAGATGACACCACCCTTATTTCAGAAAGTAAAGAGAAATTAAAGAGCTTCTTATGAAAGTGAAAGAGGAGAGTGAAAAAGCTGGCTTAAAACTCAACATTCAAAAAGCTAAGATCATGGCATCCAATCCCATCACTTCATGGCAAATAGATGGGGAAACAGTGGAAACAGTGTCAGACCTTATTTTGGGGGGCTCCAAAATCACTGCAGATGGTGATTGCAGCCATGAAATTAAAAGATGCTTACTCCTTGGGAGGAAAGTTATGACCAACCTGGACAGCATATTAAAAAGCAGAGATATTATTTTGCCAACAAAGCTCTATCTAGTCTAAACTCTGGGATTTCCAGTAGTCATGTATGGATGAATGGACTGGACCATAAAGAAAGCTGAGCACCAAAAAATTTATGTTTTTGAACTGTGGTATTGGAGAAGACTCTTGAGAGTCCCTTGGACTGCAAGAAGATCAAAGCCATCAATCCTAAGGGAAATCAGTCCTGAATTCATTGGAAAGACTGATGCTGAAGCTGAAGTTCCGATAATTTGGCCACATGATGCAATGAAATGACTCATTAAAAAAGACCCTCATGCTAAGGAAAATAGTATGCAGGAGGAGAAGGGGAAGACACACGGTGAGATGGTTGGAAAGGATCACTGACTCAATGGATATGAGTTTGAATAAGCTCTGGGAGTTGGTGATGGGCAGGAAAGCTGGCCTACTGCAGTCCGTGGGGTCGGAAAGTGTCTAACACAACTGAGCGACTGAACCGAACTGAACTCTACACAGTTGTAAATTAAATGCTCATCACCATTAATTTTAAGTACATTTTTTATTTTAAAAAATTCCTTATTTAATAAAAACCTGATTTTACTTTACAATATGCTCCACCCAAAATTTTATCCACACTGTCACCTCAAAACATTTTTCTGTTCTGAGCAATAATTGAGTTTATATTAGCATTCAAAATAATGTCATGTTTCACATTTGAGCTAATGAACACCCCAAAACTTTACTTAGATTACAGGAAATTGAATGAAGCAATATCACATTTATCTGAATTTTTTTTTGATATTTTATTTGAACTTTCTGATGACACATAAAATTCATATTATTTGAGTGTTTGTGAAACTCTTCTGTTATGAAACTAGCATATTAACAGCTATTGCTTGACTTTCCATATGTGCGCAAGAAAACTTGGAATTGAAAGCAAGCAATTTGATCTCAATGCAAAATCAATCTTTACAAAATAAATTTTAAACATACTTGCTGAAGTTTTCTGGGCTCTTAAAATAACTCCCAACTTTTGAAGTAGAATGCTGAGGCTTTGCAGCAGTTTCTGGCCTTCATATGTTCAGCAATATCACTGTGGGTCCCATAATAAATGGTAAACATCAGCAAACATTTCATGAAAAGTACATGTTTATTAGAAAATTTCTAGAGAAATTAAAGGCAGTAGACATTTCACTAGACGTTGACTTTTGTTTACTTCACATTCATTGTTGCCAAAAGAGTTTACTGTAAAATAAATGTGTTCCCAAACCAAAAAATAAATGTTTATAAATTAAGAAAAAATGAGAAAATCACTGAAGTAAAGGTATCAAACTTTTTCTCTATAGACTGTAGGACAGGACTGTACAATATCTAATCTCCAGATATATTTGATATATGGTTCAAAAGTATAATTTTCCCCCATCCTATTGGCTTCACTGACTGGTGACCAAGTGACTTAGTCAATCTCCTAGGGTACAACAGAAGCCATGGCTAAACTGGTTGGTACAGGCAGGGGTAAAAGAGCCAAGAATTCCTAATCCTACGTAGATTAAAGGATTAGTTGTACCTGGCTTCTTAATTTTGAGGGTACTTCTTTTATCTGCTCACACCTGAACACTGTTCTTACATGTGAGATATTAACTGCTTCACTTCTTCCTAACTTAGAAATGTTTCTCTGGTCATCTCTCAGATTTACCTAGTTGCAATAAAAATTCACCATACATGTGTCTCATGCCGCTAAATCAGACTATGACCAAAGCTACAGACACATATTATTGATCTATACAATACATCTTTTCCTATTATCTTAATATAATAACTGACATTAAAAAAATAAAAACTCCAGAATGGATATTAAAGTGCATGAGATCCTAGGACACTAAATGTCAAGTTAAGATTTCTTTAAAGTTTCTTTGTTGAAATACATGTAATCATTTCTTAAAGCACAAAATTTTCTTGATAAGAAGATTTACACATAAAATATATCCCAATGGTCCCTATCAATCCCATTTTTAGCTATTGCAGCAAATTTTTTACTCTTTCACAGTTGCACTCAATATCAGAGTGAAAGAAAATAAAAGATACTTGAAAAGACCAAGAGCAGTCCATGAAGACACATAAACAAACTGATCTTCAATTCAGATAAAAATTCTATATGGTTGGTAGGATAATTAGAAGTCTAATGAATATATAATATTTTTTCTATTGGATGATAGATTCCATTTTGCTTTATTCTATTAAAATTTACAGAAATGAATATCCTTTACCACTTGATCCATGGTTCACCAAACTGCTTTCATGGATAGTTCAATCATTTTGAACTACCAGAACTTCGATCTGGTAACTTTTCCACTGATTTAATACTTGATGTTCAATTTTACAGATATATGTTCCTTTTGGAAATTATACAGTATAACACCCTGACTATATGTCTAGTACCTTTGCCTTGTGGGATCAGATAAGTATAAGCAACCACCTGTTGACATCTTTCTTAATCTGACAGTGTGTATAGTAAAATAGATATGTGACAAAAAATAATTGTTTTCTAATTGAATGGCTCAACTATCAGTTATGATTTTTTTCCTGTGCACTGAACAATCTCATTAGTAATAAAAGCCATTTTCTTTACAATGATAATGAATTATTATGTTTTGAGATTAATAAAAATTGCTCTTATAGTATTATAAAATATTACAAATAAACAAAGTCATATCTTATATTATCTTCTGTAAAAAGAACAAATTTGATTCCCAAACTAGACAACTCTTCAAAATATATTAAGACAATTTTCACATTTTCAGACTCGTTGCTTATTACCCTCACACCCTCTACCTGGTTCCCTTCATGTATGTTCCCTACTGAAATTTAATTTAAGCAATTAAACCAATACATTATCTTCTGTCTCCTTTAATTTTTCAAAATGATTTTCATTTCATGGCTTTCATTATGACATGTCCAAGTTAAGCTGTGAATAATTGAGCATTTTGTATTGTAAAAATGGCAATAATTTTGGCTGATCATCATATAATCATTTGGTTTTTCTCAATGAATTCTAGCTATTAAGATGGGGAAAATAATTCACAAAATCAGTTAATTACTATTTTTTCCAGCAATCTAGAACAGTGACTAGAGACAGTTTTTTTTTTAATTGCTACTTTAAATATCAAATTTTAAATAAAATTTTAGGACTTTCAGTTCAGTTCAGTTCAGTCACTCAGTCATGTCTGATTCTTTGTGACCCCATGAATCGCAGCACACCAGGCCTCCTTGTCCATCACCAACTCCCAGAGTTCACTTAGACTCACGTCCAACGAGTCAGTGATGCCATGCAGCCATCTCATCCTCTGAAGTCCCCTTCTCCTCCTGCTCCCAATCCCTCCCAGCATCAGAGTCTTTTCCAATGAGTCAACTCTTCGCATGAGGTGGCCAAAGTACTGGAGTTTCAGCTTTAACATCATTCCTTCCAAAGAAATCCCAGGGCTGATCTCCTTCAGAATGGACTGGTTGGATCGCCTTGCAGTCCAAGGGACTCTCAAGAGTCTTCTCTGACACCACAGGTCAAAAGCTGGCCTTATTCAACATCTAAACTGCTAAATTAGGTTTCCATAGGACTTGCAATGGAATCATGCAGTACAAATTTACTGGGAAACTTCAGGGGAATAGATGTTCATAACAGTATTGGGTCAAAGTTCTGATTATGCCACTGATTTATTCTATCGCTTGAGGCATATCACATCAAGACTGAGTCTCAACCATAAAGTGAGCATTTGACACTCTCCAAGGTACATTCTAGATTGACATTTATCAACTGAGATCTGAATGAGAAATTGGCATATATCTGAAGAAACTCTTAATATATTAGGGTGCTTTTTCCACCCAGTATAATTCCACTTGGGCTTCTCATGTGGCTCAGCGGGTAAAGAATCCACCTGCAATGGAGGAGACCTGAGTTGGATCACTGGGTTGGAAAGATCCCCTGGAGAAGGAAAGGCTACCCACTCTAGTATTCTGGCCTGGAGAATTCCATGGACTATATAGTCCATCGTGTCGCAAAGAGTCAGACACAACTGACTGAGTGACTTTCAATTATAAGGATAAGGATAATTGCACTTAAGTAGCTAATTCTTTCTGAATCTCCAGGTCTTAGTTAAAATTCTGCATCTTCCCCTTTGCCTCCTGCATTACGTCCAGATGAGATTGGTGTGCCTCCTATGCATTCCTAAAACCTTCTGTACTTAATCCCACCACAGGAACCGTTGGTCTCAACCATCCACTGGAATTTTTACTTATATATTGTCTTGAAGATAGGACCAGATCTTACTCATATTGTGTCTCCAAAATCTAGCATAATGTTCAGCATTAATAATTGCACAATAAATGTGTTGAATAAATGAAATAGTAACATATATATTTGTTAAAGCAGTTTTTGCAAGTACTGCTTTAGAATAAGTACCGAGTGCAATCCAAATAAAGTGAATAATTTTGTACCAAATGCAAGAATTTGAATGTTACTATCGTACAGTAAAATGAAACTAGTAATGTTGCCACTTAAGTATGATGGTGGTGGTTTAGTCAATAAGTCGTGTCAGACTCTTGCAACTCCACGGACTGTAACCTGCAAGGCTGCTCTGTCCATGCGATTCTCCAGGGAAGAATACTGGAATGGGTTGCCATTTCCATTCCAGAGGATCTTCCTCACCCAGGAATTGAACTGGGGTCTCCTGCATTCCATGGGGTCACTATGAGTCGGACAAAACTGAGCTACTTCACTTTCACTTTTCACTTTCATGCATTGGAGAAGGAAATGGCAACCCACTCCAGTGTTCTTGCCTGGAGAATCCCAGGGACAGAGGAGCCTGGTGGGCTGCGTCTATGGGGGTCGCACAGAGTCGGACACGACTGAAGCGACTTAGCAGCAACAGCAGCAGCAGCTCCTGCATTGCAGATTCTTTACTGAATGAGCTATGAGGGAAGCCACTTAAGTGTGCTTTCCTTCAATTTCTTGTTGTTTCTATTGAATAAATGTGGCAAAGGTAAGCGACCAGTTTTGTTACACTTCAGTATATCAAGTGAATGCTTTCTTATGATATTTCAAACAAAAAAGCATTTATTATTAAAAATGACTTGATGATATTTTAAATTGCGAGATTTAAAAGCATACATGCAATGCTTATATATCCAGCCTGAAGAATAACCAAATATATTAGAAGTATGTAGCAACAAACTTACTTGTTTAATTGTTTCTGTCTTCTGAATAATAACTAAGATGACTAGAACATATAAAAACAGTAACAATGCAAAATAATGCTATTTATCTTTGTAATAATCTAAAAAGTACATAAGGCATTGGCTATAATCTAATCCATAAATAAATCTGCTGGGAAGATGTGCTATGAACCTAAATATGTATTTTGTTCAATTGTATGCATGCTCACAATGTTTCTAAAAACTTCTTTTTTCAATGTATAAAAGATGACAAGGCACCATAATTCTCCTTGCTCAATCTTTCTTGAAGTACATTCTTTTTATATCAAAGGTCAAACTCACTGGCTTGCTCAGCACAGGAAATGAAAAGCAAGTTCTAAGAAAATAGATTACGAATGTTAAATGCTTCAGGACATGAGGCATGCCCAAAAGGAATTTCCTAACAAGATTTGGACTACAGAAACAAAGAAAGGCATGATGCAAATAAAGTAACATTAATCAGAAACACTCCTGAAGGAGTCTTCTCTTGTATGATATAAAAACTTCACATTTAGAGTTATAATAAATTTCTTTTTTCCTGTGAACAAAACATAACAAAATAATATTCTTCTTAGAAGCTGTATTTAATCTAAATCCATCCCCTTTTCAGGCTCAAATCAAATATATAATTTACCAAAATTTGAAAAAGCTTGTGCTACTATAAAGTAGACCTAGTAACTGAGTTTTCCATTTTATCTGAACTTGCTATCGAATAATACCAGGAAATTCTGTAGTGCAACTCTACTATAACATGACTTGAAAGTAATTTTCTATTGTTGCTACTGCTGCTGCTAAGTCACATCAGTCGTGTCTGACTCTGTGCGACCCCAGAGACGGCAGCCCATCAGGTCCCCTGTCCCTGGGATTCTCCAGGCAAGAACACTGGAGTGGGTTGCCACTTCCTTCTCCAATGCATGGAAGTGAAAAGTGAAAGTGAAGTCGCTCAGTCGTGTCTGACTTTTTGCAACTCCATGGACTGTAGCCTACCAGGCTCCTCCATCCATGGGAGTTTCCAGGCAAAAGTACTGGAGTGGGTTGCCATTGCCTTCTCTGTTTCTACTGTTAAACTGTCTTTAAAACATAAAGATCATTATTCTAAGTGAAATATGTAGTAAAAGTCCTAATGTCAACCTAGTTTAAGCCATTTCAGACAATTTAAATTTATCAGTTAATAACGCTGATGGCTTAGATGGGAAAGAAGCTGCGTGAAATGCAGGAGACCTGGGCTTATCCCTNTGTTTCTACTGTTAAACTGTCTTTAAAACATAAAGATCATTATTCTAAGTGAAATATGTAGTAAAAGTCCTAATGTCAACCTAGTTTAAGCCATTTCAGACAATTTAAATTTATCAGTTAATAACGCTGATGGCTTAGATGGGAAAGAAGCTGCGTGAAATGCAGGAGACCTGGGCTTATCCCTGTCCCATTCAGATATGCCTATCTGAATGCAGAGTTCCAAAGAATAGCAAGGAGAGATAAGAAAGCCTTCCTCAGTGATCAGTGTAAAGAAATAGAGAAAAGCAATAGAATGGGAAAGACTAGAGATCTCTTCAAGAAAATTAGAGATAGCAAGGGAACATTTCATGCAAAGATGGGCTCGATAAAGGACAAAAATGGTATGGACCTAACAGAAGCAGAAGATATTAAGAAGAAGTGGCAAGAATACACAGAAGAACTATACAAAAAAGATCTTCATGACCCAGATAATCACGATGGTATAATCACTCACCTAGAGCCAGACATCCCGGAATGTGAAGTCAAGTGGGCCTTATGAAGCATCACTACAAACAAAGCTAGCAGAGGTGATGGAATTCCAGTTGAGATATTTCAAATCCTGAAAGATGATGCTGTGAAAGTGCTGCACTCAATATGACAGCAAATCTGGAAAATTCAGGAGTAGGCAACAGGACTGGAAATGGTTAGTTTTCATTCCAATCCCAAAGAAAGGCAATGCCAAAGAATGCCCAAACTACCACACAATTGCATTCATCTTACATGTTAGCAAAGTAATGCTCAAAATTCTCCAAGCCAGGATTCAACAGTATATGAACAATGAACTTCCAGATGTTCAAGCTAGATTTAGAAAAGGCAGAGGAACCAGAAATCAAACTGCCAACAGTTAGAAATAGACATGGAACAACAAATTGGTTCCAAAAGGGAAAGGAGTACTCCAAGGCTGTATATTGTCACCCTGCTGATTTAACTTATATGCAGAGTACATTATGAGAAATGCTGGGCTGGATGAAGCACAAGCTGGAATCAAGATTGCTGGAAGAAATATCAATAACCTCAGATATGCAGATGACATCACCTTTATTTCAGAAAACAAAGAACTAAAAAGCCTCTTGATGACAGTGAAAGAGGAGAGTGAAAAAATAAGCTTAGAAATCAACATTCAGAAAATTAAGATCATGGCATCCGTTCCCATCACTTCCTGGAAAATAGGTGGGAAAACAGTGGAAGTACTGACTGACTATTCTGAGGGGCTCCAAAATCACTGCAGATGGTGACTGTAGTCATGAAATGAAAATATGCTTTCTCCTTAGAAGGAAAGTTATGACCGACCTAGACAGCATATTTAAAAGCAGAGACATTACTCTGCCAACAATGATCCATCTAGTCAAAGCTATGGTTTTTCCAGTAGTCATGTATGGATGTGAGAAAACTGAAAATGAAAGTGAAAGCTCAGTCGTGTCCGACTGTTTGTGACCCCATGGACACAAGGCTCCTCCATCCATCGGATTTTCTAGGCAAGAGTACTGGAGTGGGTTGCCATTTCCTTCTCCAGAGAATCTTCCTGACCCAGGGATGGAACCCAGGTCTCTTGCATTGTAGACAGACGCTTTATTGTCTGAGCCCCCAGGGAAGTCATGGATATGAGAGTTAGACTATGAAGAAAGCTGAGTGTTGAAGAATTGGTGCTTTTGACCTGTGGTGTTGGAGAAGATTCTTGAGAGTCCCTTGGATTGCAAGGAGATCCAACCAATCCATTCTGAAGGAGATCAGTCCTGAATATTCATTGGAAGGACTGATGCTGAATCTGAAGCTCCAATACTTTGACCACCTGGTGCGAAAAACTGACTCATTGGAAAAGACCCTGATGCTGGGAAAGATTGAAGGTGGGAGAAGGGAATGACAGAGGATGAGCTGGCTGGATGGTATCACCAGCTCAATGGACATGAGTTTGGGTAAGCCCCTGGAGTTGCTGATGGACAGGGAAACCTTATGTACTGCAGTTCATAGGGTCACAAAGAGGTGGACACAACTGAGCGACTGAACTGAATTGAACAAATCAACTAACACACATATATCAATACTTTCTTAAACTTTAAGAAATGTAATATGCAAGAGGAACTAAAGACTTAACTCCTAACTCTTCAAACACTTCTGTAACATGAGTGAAAACACTGAAGCAAAGTTGAATTTCTGTTGGAAACAAGCATAGTCACTGACTTTGAAGGTAATTGCTGTCTAGTGGAAGGAGGTTGGTATTGGGAAGCAGTTCCCGACTTTGCATGGTGGTCCATCAATTGACTAGCTGTGTGGTTTTGAACAAATTATTAAGATGTTTTTTTCTAAGTATTACCTATCTGAACATGAGGATAAAACAGTTGAAGTAACATGTAGCAAGTCTTCATTCAGTTTCCTTTCTTTCCTTTCATGGGCAAAAGCAGTATGAGATTGGAATTTCAATTACTGAGGCATTAAACAAAAGAGCATTATAAATTTTGGTGTTGTAAACATTTTTAAATTTCTATGACTCTATCTCCATCCTTTCATATGTGACATAATACGAAGCCAGGATAGTTAGTTAATTTGGCTAAGGTCACAAGTAGCACAACCAGAAATAAAACTTTTTTCACTAAACTTAGTCCCATGTTTTTCTCAGTTGCACCTTCTCTTGAGTTTCTACTGTCTTTGTAAAATTTCTGCGTACAGCTTCCTACTTAAGCAATTAGTCTATCCAGCAACACTGTCTTGAAAACTCTGTTTGGATTTTATTTTCATCCCTCCGTTGGTTTACCCAGCAATCAAGTTCAGTCAAAAGTATTTATGGCCATTTCTTCTTCTCTAACATAGAAATACAAATGTTGACTTCTATAAGAATTCCTAGAGATTTGCATTCTAGAGATATACCTTGCATGTGTCTACAACGTGGTAATGGCTGAAAAAAGATGAAAAAGAACACATGAACTTCAAGATTGAAATTAGAAATGTCAATGAACTGTAAAAGGACACATTAAGGAAATTCTTTTGGATGAAACAGAAAAAGTAAAATAAGAAATATTATGTAACCAACCTATGAACTTTTTCTTAAACTCCTAAAGGCAACTGACAGCACCCTGACATAAAGGTGCCTAAAATCTACTTTTGAAACACTGCTTTATAACTACTAATTAGAATATTGAATGTTATGTAGGAGGACAGAGAAGGCAGCCTTTTTATGTTTCATCCCACTTGGAGATAAATTCTCTTCAGACTGATTTATGGAGTCTACTAGATGAAACCTTTCCCTAAATTAAAAAAAAAAAAAGGTATTTTAGAAAAATTCTGTAGTTATAACACACACGCGGAAGTTTCCATGGGATATTTCTTTGCACAAGATTGCCTCAGTTTTTCCTACATAGAATTTCTTTCCATAAACAAGACATTATTTTCTTGAAATGTACCTCACTCCACATTTCCATAAAAGAATAAATCATGAACTGTTAAATATTTAAGATCTAAAAAGGATAAAATAGAGTCAGTCATGAGAGAAGAATATTTGAAGACCGTATTGTGAAACAGAGAATGCACTCCACTTCTTTAAGTTTCTGAATTTAAAGCTAAATTCAAAATATACACAGTTTGTATGGCAATTAAATGCCAAATTTGATCTGCTAACGTGGTTAGAAATATGTGTGTTCTATTCCAGACAAGCCTTAAGGCTTGTTGAGAAATGGGAGTAAATATAATAAAGCACCTTATAACAAACCAGAAATACCAAAAGTTTGAGTTCTATCAGCTGAAATTATATTGAAACTCAGGAGGACAAGTTTTATTCATTTTCCATGTGACTTTGGACAAGGTTCCTCTCGACGTAATTTGTAAGTCTTCTTAATCCAATATTAACATGTTTCCATCTAATGACATGCTTTAACAAGTAATAATGGATAAGAAATGGATTCTCTACTAATTGTCATCATGTTTTTTTACATTTACTTAATTCTCATTAACAAAACAGTCCTATGAGATTTGTATCATTATTTGTAGTTTATAAAGGAGGAAATTAAAGCTGAGTTTTAAGTGAATTATTTGCAGAGCAGAGTTGGGATGATAGCCTGCTCTGTTGATTTGATTATTTGCTGTATGTGTTATTTACTTTATAATTTAACATGGATATATTAGTTAACAAATATTCATTTAATTATTTTAGATATAGTTGAAGAACAATCTAGTATCTATAACATGTATTTTCTGCCCCCCCTCACTTAATTGAGATATAATTGACAGGGACTGGTGCACAGGGGATGATCCAGAGAGCTGATGTGGAGTGGGAAGGGGGGGGGTTCAAGATTGGGAACTCATGTACACTTGAGATGAAAATAAAATAAAATAAAATAATAATAATAAAAATAATGTTATGTAAGTTTAAGGTTGATCTGATCTGTTGATCTGTTGATCTGATTCATTTGCATGGTCTAAAGTGATTACCATTATAGCTTTAGCAAACACCTCCACAAATTTGCATATAATTCAATCTCTTTGGTGGGGAGAATATTTAAGATCTACTCTCTTAGCAACTTTCAAGAATATTTTATGGTGTTACTAACTATATTCCCAATTCTGTGTACTGAAATCCCAGAACTTACTCATATTCTAATTAGAAGTTTGTATGCTTCAACCACATCATTTCCACATTTTTCTCATCTCTACTCCTGGTTACCACCACTCTACTTTCTTTTATGAGTTTAGTTTTTTAGGATTCCATATATAAGTGAAATCATACAATATTTGTCTTTCTTTAACCTATTTCTTATGACATAATATGCTCAGTGTACATCCAGATTATCTCAAATGACAGGATTTTCTTTTTCCTTGTGGCAAAATAATGTTCTGTTGCATACACACACCATGCCTTCCTTATCCATTCATCTATTGACAGGCTCTTAGATTGTTTGCTTATGTTGACTGTTATAAGTAATGGGAGTTCAGATATCTCTTTCAGTTCAGTTCAGTTGCTCAGTCGTGTCCGACTTTGTGACTCCAGCACACCAGGCCTCCCAGTCCATCACCAGCTCCCAGAGTTTACCCAAACTCATGTCCATTGAGTTGGTGATGCCATCCAACTAGCTCATCCTCTGTTATCCCCTTCTCCTTCCATCTTCAGTCTTTCCCAGCATCACAGTCTTTTTAAATGAGTCAGTTCTTCGCATCAGGTGGCCAAAATATTGGAGTTTCAGCTTCAACATTAGTCCTTCCAATGAACACTTATGACTGATCTCCTTTAGGATGGACTGGTTGCTCTCCTTGCAGTCTAAGGGACTCTCAAGAGTCTTCTCCAACACCACAGTTCAAAGCATCAGATCTTTGGCACTCAGCTTTCTTTATAGTCCAACTCTCATATCCATATATGAATACTAGGGAAAACATAGCTTTGACTAGATGGACCTTTGCTGGCCAAGTAATGTCTCTGATTTTTAATATGTTGTCTAGGTTGTCCATAACTTTCCTTCCAAGGAGTAAGCATCTTTTAATTTCATGGCTACAATCACCATCTGCAGTGATATTGGAGTCACTCCCAAAATAAAGTCTGTCTCTGTTTCCCCTTCCATTTCCCATGAAGTGATGGGACCAGATGCCATGATCTTGGTTTTCTGAATGTTGAGCTTTAAGCCAAGTTTTTCACTCTCCTCTTTCACTTTCAAGAGGCTCTTTAGCTCTTCTTCACTTTCTGCCATAAGGGTGGTGTCATCTGCATATATTTCTCCCTGCAATCTTGATTCCAGCTTGTTCTTCATCCAGCCTGCATTTTTCATGATGTACTCTGCATATAAGTTAAATAAGCAGGGTGACAATAGACAGCCTTGACATACTCCTTTTCCTGTTTGGAACCAGTCTGTTGTTCCATGTCCAGTTCTAACTGTTGTTTCCTGACCTGCATACAGGTTTCTTAAGAGGCAGGTCAGGTGTCTGATATTCCCATCTTTTTCAGAATTTTCAGCAGTGTATTGTGATCTACACAGTCAAAGGCTTTGGCATAGTCAATAAAGCAGAAATAGATGTTTTTCTGGAACTCTCTTGTTTTTTTCCATGATCCAACAGATATTGGTAATTTGATCTCTGTTCCTCTTCCTTTTCTACAACCAGCTTGAACATCTGGAAGTTCATGGTTTACATATTGCTGAAGCCTGGCTTGGAGAATTTTGAGCATGATCTTACTAGCCTGTGAGATGAGTGCAATTGTGCGATAGTTTGAGCATTCTTTGGCATTGCCTTTCTTTGGGTTTGGAGTGAAAACTGACCTTTTCCAGTCCTGTGGCTACTCTTTAAGATTCTGCTTCCATTTCATTTGGATATATAGACAGAAGTGGGATTGCTAGAAAATATGAAAGTTCTATTTTCTAGTTTTTGAAGCACCTCCATATTATTCTTCAATGTAGCTGTACTAATTCACACTCCAACTAACAGTGCACAAGGATTCATGTTTCTTCACATTGTCACTGACACTTGTTACCTCTTGATGGTAGCATTCCAACAGGTGTGGAGTGAGATTTCCTTGTAGTTGTGACTTGTATTTCCCTAATAATAGTAATGTTGAGCACCTGAGCACCTTTGTTATGTACCCTGTTTACCTTTTGTATGTCTTCTTTGAAAAAATATCCAGATCCACCATCCACTTTTTAATCAGATCATTTGTTTGTTACTGAGTTAAGTTCTTTATATATTTTGGATATGAACCCCTATCAGATATGTTTTCTAGTATTCCATAGGTTGCTTTTAAGATTGCTGTTTGGTTTGCTGGGCAGAAGCTTTTTCGTCTGATATAGTTCCAATTACTGACTTCTGCTTTTGTTTCAGATATCATATACAAAAAATTGTTGTCAAAAACAATGCCAAGTTTTTCTTGGGTTTTCTTGAAGAAGTTTTAAGTCTTATGTTTAAGTCTTTAATTTATTTTGAATATAGTTTTGTGAGTGATATAAGATAGGAATCGAATTTCCTTTTCCTACCTGTGGTTATCCAATTTTCCTACCATCATTTGCTGAAGAGACTGTCTTTTCCCCGTGGCATATTCTTGGCTATCTTGTGAAATATTAGGTAACTATATGTATATAGGGGTTTCATTCTTCACTCCTGATTCTGTTCTGCTGGTCTATGCATCTATTTTTATGCCAATGAAATACTGTTTTGATTACTTTAGCTTTGAAATGTAGTTTGAAATTAGGAAATGTGAGGCATGCAGCTTTGTTCTTTCTCAGGATTGCTTTGGCCACTTAAGATTACTTGTGATTCATATGAATTTTAGGATTTTTTTCATTTCTGTGAAAAATGCCATTGAGATTTTGATAGGGATTGTGTTGGTTCTATAGATAACTTTGGCAAGTATGGACATTCTGAATTCATTTTTTATAATCTTAATATTTTTGTAATTATTATTTATAATATGAGAAATAATTTGAGGTCAGATTTCTATGCCTTAATTGTACTTGTTATTGTAAAGATTACTAAATATCTCACTTCCCCAAAATGAGAACAGAGATAGTTTCAAATTCTTTTGAGTAAATTGGCAAATGTAACTGATGGCCTGTTTCTAACAGAATAAGTGTATAATGATACTTAGAATTCCTCCCATTCTTCTTTCCTCATTGTTCTTAAGACGTATCTTTTAGTAGCATTTAAGGATCTTTGAGCTGAAGGACATTACTGATTCACCCAATGCAATCTTCCAAGTAATATGAGAAATCATCTCTTAACTCTTTTTGCCTTAGTTTAGTCACCTGAAAAAAATGAAATGTATTAATACCTACTTAGATGATTTTAGAATGAAGTTCATGTAAAATGCTTAGAATAATTTCTGTTATGCACTTTAAAGGATTATTTGACTATCATTTAGAAATATAAATAGCCTTCTCTGAGTTGGGATAAAATTTTAAACAATGCTGAGGAAATAAAATTTCAATTTCTTTTCTCTAATGAACAGGCCAGTTGTATAGAGTCAATCTTAATACTTCTAATACGTTTAAATGGTTTCCTACTGAAAATTATCATTGCTTGGCTCACAGTCTGTGATGTCAAAGTATTAATTATATAGACCTCCTTTTTTCAGAATTAAACCATTATTTTACTATGTACCAGAATCAGGAAATGTTTTAATGTGTGGAAAGTTCTACCTTTATTGATTATACTGATTGGAACTGAATAGCTTCAATCTGAATGATTGTTTTGTAATAGTACTTTCAAGATTTCAGGTTAAGTAGTTTCTGATGTTGAAAAATAAAAAAGAGAAATGATCAAAAATGAAATTAAATGGAAGTTTAAAATTCAGGAATGAGGATTTTTAAAAGCAAATTATGATCTTTGGTGATTTTGCAGTTAATCCTTGACATTTAAATTGCAGTGATACAAGCAAGCTCCTGGCACCAGCTAAGATTTTTCTGCCCAGGTGTTCCAACTGGAGAAGAGCCGAGAGAAGCTGGCCTTCCCAAAAGCATGTCATGAAGTTCCCTAAAGTAAATGAATAACTTGGCCTAGTCACCTAATCGACATAGTGCCTCTGTCATCAGTTTTTACATATTTCAATTTCTATAAGAAATTCTTGCTTGTCTTCTAATGATTTTTAATGATGATATATTTTATATTTTAATGTATTTTATTGTTTTGTAAACCAGATTCAAATCAGTGTGGATTTTTTTTAAATTCTTCTTCCTATTCTTTTGACTAGAGTGAGCCAGCCTAGAGATGGAAGTTTCTGTATTAGCTATGTTCATAAAAAGAAAGGCAAGATGTCTTTTTTTTTTTCCCAAGTAAACACTCATAGAACTTTCTTTTACTCCCCAGAAAAAGTCTTCTGTTACACTCCCAATTTGTTACTATAAAGATTGACATCTATTAACAGTTCTGTAGAAACATGCATTAAAACTTCTCCTAAGGAAGAATCAATAAATAATTTAATAGAATAATAAATTGATTTAAATAAGATTAAAGGCAAAATCCATTCTGGTCCATTTTAGTTAGCTAGACATGGAACAATAGACTTGTTCCAAATAGGAAAAGGAGTACATCAAGCCTGTATATTATCACCCTGCTTATTTAACTTATATGCAGAGTACATCATGAGAAACACTGGGCTAGAAGCACAAGCTGAAACCAAGATTGCCAGGAGAAATATCAATAACCTCAGATATGCAGATGACACCACCCTATGGCAGAAACTGAAGAGGAACTAAAAGCCTCTTGATGAAACTGAAAAAGGAGAGTGAAAAAGTTGACTTAAAGCTCAACATTCAGAAAACTAAGATCATGGCATCTAGTCCCCTCACTTCATGGGAAATAGATGGGGAAACAGTGGAAACAGTGTCAGACTTTATTTTTCTGGGCTCCAAAATCACTGCAGATGGTGACTGCAGCCATGAAATTAAAAGATGCTTGCTCCTTGGAAGGAAATTTATGACCAACCTAGATAGCATATTCAAAAGCAGAGTTATTACTTTGCCAACAAATGTCCATTTAGTCAAGGCTCCCTGGTGTCTCAGACAGTAAAGCATCTGCCTGCAATGCAGGAGACCTGAGTTCGATCCCNGATGGTGACTGCAGCCATGAAATTAAAAGATGCTTGCTCCTTGGAAGGAAATTTATGACCAACCTAGATAGCATATTCAAAAGCAGAGTTATTACTTTGCCAACAAATGTCCATTTAGTCAAGGCTCCCTGGTGTCTCAGACAGTAAAGCATCTGCCTGCAATGCAGGAGACCTGAGTTCGATCCCTGGGTCAGGATGATCCTCTGGAGAAGGAAACGGAAACCCACTTCAGTATTCTTGCCTGGAAAGTCTCATGGATGGAGCCTAGTAGGCTACAGTCCATGGGGTCTCAAAGAGTTGAACACAACTGAGCGACTGCACTTCCTTCTTTCATGATTTTTCCAGGGGTCATGTATGGATATGAGAGTTGGACTGTGAAGAAAGCTGAGTGCCTAAGAGTTGATGCTTTTGAACTGTGGTGCTGGAGAAGACTCTTGAGAGTCCCTTGGACTGCAAGGAGATCCAACCAGTCCATCCTAAAGGAGACCACTCCTGGGTGTTCACTGGAAGGACTGATGCTGAGGCTGAAACTCCAATACTTTGGCCACCTCATGCGAAGAGTTGACTCATTGGAAAAAACCCTGATGCTGGGAGGGATTGGGGACAGGAGGAGAAGGGGACGACAGAGGATGAGATGGCTGGATGGCATCACCGACTCGATGCACATGAGTTTGGGTGAACTCCGGGAGTTGGTGATGGACAGGGAGGCCTGGCGTGCTGCAGTTCATGGGGTTGCAAAGAGTCAGACATGACTGAGTGACTGAACTGAACTGAAAGACAAAACAGTTGAAATATGATTATTGTTTGTGATTTAGTA
Source organism: Neotragus moschatus (assembly GCA_006410615.1). NCBI lineage: Eukaryota > Metazoa > Chordata > Mammalia > Artiodactyla > Bovidae > Neotragus > Neotragus moschatus. Next base: position 474,293 of record SJYA01000716.1, read on the forward strand.
GTATTATACCAGTCTCTTGATTTTGATTATTGTATTGTGACCATGTAAGATATTACCTGAGGAAGACAGATGAGGGTGAACATGGAACCCTATATTGTTTTTCAACTTCCATGAAGAGTTTAAACTTATCTCAGAATAAAAAGGTTTTGTATTCAATGTTAATAAGAGGTAGTACACTTGAAATTAGAATATTTTACCCCAAGGCTGACTTAGTCAACATGTTCAGAAATAAGGTCACGTCATGATTTTCAACCTGTAGGTTTCTTGTTAGACCCATCCCCACTCTCCCAACAATACTCTAGTTAATGAGCTGGCAGTGGGTATTAATAAGAATGATATACTTGGAAAATTATGTGAGTAATATCTTATTGTCTTTAGTTCTAGAAAAAAACTAAATAGTCCAGAATATTTTACTTAAATATTTGGGGAGCATAGCACAATGATGCTTCTTTAAGCTTCTAGGCCTAGTTTTATTTTTCTCCTGGAAATAAAACTAATTACATTAAACTAACTTCCACTGAAAAGGTATCTAAAGGATTCCTCTAGTGCGCCATTCTTTCCAAAATACTTTTACCATTGTGACTATCAAGAACAAGAGTCATTTTAAGGATTACATAATATAGATGAAAACAATTTACAAACTCTAAAACAAAATATACATTAAGATTTTGTAACCCTTTCTGTTTGAATCATTCTAACACTGTATTCAGAATGATTCTGAATGTGAAAAAATGAAAAGTACAATGGTCTCCTAGAGGAAATAGACAGGGCTTTGCAATAGCTCAAAAAACTTGACAAACTTCAATATTCTTGAATCTCAGTTTCCCATGAAAATAAGGATAATGTATCTGGAATTGTTGTGAAAGATTATATTTCACAACTATGTTAAATTATCTAGAAATTGTTAGAACAGATAAGGAACTTGCTTATAACAGTTCTATTCCCTGGCCTTCCTACAAAACACAGGAATGAAATAACCTATTGACAAATGGTTACAACATTCATTGACAGAATTTCTTGATTCATTTGGAGATAATACTTTAATTATTTCTACATTGACTATGGGAAATATTAACAGTTCTGAAGATGAAGTAAACAGATCATAAGTAACCAAGAAAGCTTTCCTTGTTATTATTGCTACACAGTGATTCATTATACTTATTTGAATTTTCACTATCCTAAATTTTTTTGAGTAAATCATAGCATTCTTGAAGAGAAAAATCACTGGGCTCCAAAATCAGTGCAGATGGTGACTGCAGCCATGAAATGAAAAGATGCTTGTTCCTCGGAAGGAAAAATTTGACCAACATTGACATCATATTAAAAAGCAGAGACATTACTTTGCCAGCAAGGGTCCGTCTAGTCAAAACTATGGTTTTTCCAATAGTCAAGTATGGATGTGAAAGCTGGACTATAAATAATGCTCAACGCTGAAGAATTGATGCTTCTGAACTGTGCTGTTGGAAAAGACTCTTGAGAGTTCCTTGGACTGGAAGGAGATCAAACCCGTCAATCATAAAAGAAATCAACCCTGAATATTCATTGGAAGGACTGAGGCTGAGGCTGAAGCTCCAATACTTTGGCCACCTGATGCAAAGAACCAACTCACTGGAAAAGACCATGATGCTGGGAAAGATTGAAGGCGGGAAGAGAAGGGGATGATCAAGGATGAGGTGGCTGCATGGCACCACGTGACACAATGGACATGAATTTGAATAACTTCTGGGAGCTGGTGATGGACAGGGAAGCCTGGTGTGCTGCAGTCCATGGGGTCACAGGGAGTTGGACACTACTGAGCAACTGAACTGAACTGATAGCATTCTTGAGTAACAAAATCTCTGCTAGGCTCTATTAGCTTCTGATAATTTCACTATTTTGCACATTGCCTTTTCACAAACCCAGAAAAATATTGTGAGATGAATACATGATGAATGAATGAAAACTATTTCTAACGATATTTTCCAATGTATTTGTGAAAAATAATTAAATGATTCAGTGCAAAGATGAGCAAGACATAATTATTAAGAACCATTATGGAGTTCCATGTAAAACTTTCAAAGAGAATCAAAGTTGTAAAACTTTCAAAAGTTATCATTTAAATCTAGACCACATCTGCTTAAATTTATAACCAACTTCTTTTACTTTGTTCTAAGTTATTTATATATACATAGAGAAGAATGATAGAAGTATGTGTTAACAATATTAAAAAAGAAATAATTTGCTCAATTTTATCCAAGTTATCATTTTTTTAAAATGACAAAATTAGATTAGCTGGATGTAAGAACTTAGAATTCGACACAAAGTGCTTGCTAGAGAAATGAATTCTCCATGTGAGTAAGTAATGAAATATGGATTCGCATACTCTTTCCCAAGAGTTCTATCTGCAGTCTTCTATCTCTGCATGCTCCTGGCTACCACTACTCCAACTATAGTATCAATGCCTGACTCAAGATCTGCCCACTGAGCCCTTCAGTTGCTGTTTCCTCAGGTATCAGCATCTCCATCACAGGACAGAATAGATTTTCCTAAATATGTAGTAATCAAATGAATACCCAGGCTACCCAGGAAGAAAAGACAGAGGATCCAAATAAACAAAATAAAAAATTAAAGAAGAGAAATAACTGATGCCACAGGAATTAAAAAAAAAATCCTAAGAAAAACTATGAACAGTTATATGCCAACAAATTGGTTGACCTGGAAGAAATGGGAAAGTTTCTGAAAAACCCAGGGCTTCCAAAATGGAGTCCCACAAAAACCTAATTTGAACAGACCAAACACTATAAGTGAAATAAAATCTGCCTATATATAATATATATACATATTCTATGCATATATAATATATACATATATATCATGGAATATTACTTAGCCATAAAAAGAATGAAATTCTGCTATTTGCAGCAATATGAATGGACCTAGAGAATATTATACTTAGTGAAGCGAGAGAAAGACAAATATTATACAATATCAGTTATATGTAGAATCTAAAACATAATACAAAGGAATCTATATGCAAAATAAAACAGACGCACAAAGTTACCAAAGAGGAGAGAAAGGGCAAGAGGGAAGGACTAACTAGGAGTATAGGATTAGCAAGTATAAGTTACTAAATATAAAATAAACAAGCAACAGGGATTTCCTTGTATAACATAGGAAATTATACTCAATATTTAAAAATAACTTATAATGGAAAATAATCTTAAAATAATAATGATCCTAAAAAAATGTTATATTAATATGCTATATGTGTATGACTAAATTACTTTGCTGTATACCTGAAACTAACACCAATATTAGTAATTATCTATATCTCACGTAAAACAAATAACCAAATGAAAAGACTTCTAGGAGTCTTATCATGTCTTATAGCCCTACTATAGCCTCAGTCACCAATGGAAACTCACACCAGTGCTCCCTTGCAGTCAATTCCAAACCTCCACTGGCAGAATTTCCTCTGTTGTAATAGATTAGTTGTACTTATGATTGAATTTTGTGTAAATGGAAGCATGTAGTATTTACTTATTTGTGTCTTTTTCTTTGCCAAACAAAAAAGGTTTGAAATTTATCTAGTCTGCTGTATCAGTAACATATTAATTTTATGTTGAGACATATTCCATATTTTTAACATATTCCAATCATATATACATTTTCCTGTTAGATATTTGGATTGTTTCCAGTGTCTGCCTATTATGAATAAAGATACTATTAATATTTTCTAATAAGTCTTTTTATGAACATGTGTTTTTCATTAGTCTAACAAATTCCTCTTCTGATTTTTTTCCGCATATTTAATTTGTCTTTTCAATATTGGTATACAACATTTATTTTGTAGTTTCTTTCAGAAGGCTTTTATCAGATAACATGTGTACAGATATCACATATATAATATACATAAACTGATAGATATATACTACCCCTATATAGAGAGTATATAGGTATACTAAAATTTATATTAAGACATTTTTATATTCTACCTCCCTATATGTAAGTTGCCTCCTCATGTCTTTAATGTAATCTTTCCATGAGAAAACATTTAAAATTTTGATTTGGTACAAATTTTCATTTTCTTTTCTTTTGTGATTAGTGCTTTATGATTCCTTCCAAATAAATGTTTGCCTACTCCCAAGTTTATCAAGCTATTACCTTACAACTTCTTGTAGTTTACTTGTATGTGTATAGTTATGAACCATAAAAATTAATGTTAGATTATGGTAAAAGGTATGCTTTTAAATATACTTTATTCCATATCGAATGGTGCATATTCCATTGTGCACCACTCATTGTAAAGATTAATTTCACATGTAATTGATTAGTTTGAAAATCAGTTGACCATATAAGTATCAGTATATCTTAGAACTGTCCACTCTGGTCTATTTATGTAAAGTTCTAGATTTCACCATCCTATTTTGAATACCATAGTACTAAAGTAAGTTTTAAATTCAGGAAGTGTAATTCTTCCAAATTTACTACTTTACATGATTGTTTTGGCAATTGCAAATTCTCTGAATTTCCATATAAATTTTAGGATCAGCTTGTCAATGTATACAACAAATATTGATGGAATTTGCATCAGGAGTACACTGACTTTACACATCAGTTAGAGGATAAGAGAAATTTTACCAGTATTGAATCTTCAAATTTATGAACATGGAATATCTCTCTGTTGATTGGAGTTTTCTTAAGTTACCTTTGCAATATGTTAGTTTTCAATGCAAAAGTGTTGCATGGCATTTGCTTAATTTACTCATAAGTATTTTAAGTTTTTTTTTTTTTATGTTACTGTAAATGAATATTTCAGAGAAGGCAATGGCACCCCACTCCAGTACTCTTGCCTGGAAAATCCCATGGACAGAGGAGCCTGATGGGCTGCAGTCCATGGGGTTGTGAAGAGTGAGACACGACTGAGTGACTTCACTTTCACTTTTCACTTTCATGCACTGGAGAAGGAAATGGCAACCCACTCCAGTGTTCTTGCCAGGAGAATCCCAGGGACGAGGGAGCCTGGTGGGCTGCCTTCTATGGGGTGGCACAGAGTCAGACATGACTGAAGCGACTTAGCAGCAGCAAAGGAATATTTATATTTTAATTTTGTTCTTCAGTTGTTTGAAATTAGCATATAGAAATACAACTAATCTCTGTGTTTTACTTATATGCAGTGAACTTTCTAAGTTTTCTTATTAGTTCTATTATTAGTTTTATAGATCTCCTAGGAGTTTCTTTTGAAACACTTAGTATCAATTATGAACAGAAACAGGTTTTATTCATTCATTTCAGTCTGTATCCTAGTAAGGCAATTTATATCTTTTCTCCTTTTTTGTAAGTAACTATGGAAAACTTATTGATTATTTTAAAAGAACCAACTTTTGGAACGTTGTCTACTGCTTTTGTGTTTTATGCTTCATGGATTTTTATTATCATATATTATCTTTCATATTTACTCTGGGATTAATTTCTTCTTCTTTTCCTTGCTCCTCAAACTAAAAACATTTGCATCATTGTTTTAATCCTTTTTTCTCTTCAGTAGAATCATTGAAAAGTACAAATTTCTAAGACATGCTTTTGCTACATCATAATAATGTTTTGTGTTTTCATCATTATTTAGTGAAAATAATACTACTTTAGGGTGTTTTTTCAACCCATGATTTACTTTAATTTCCAAATATTTCTGTATTTCCTAGATATTTTATTGTTATTGAATTTTTATTTAATCCTATGTTAGTGTTCAGAGCAGAATCTATAATATTTTAATCTTTGAATTAAATTTATTTTACAGCTGAGCAGGTGGTTTTGTTTCAGGAAGGGGACTCCTTCCAGGGCCTGAAACTGGACTCTTGTCTAACACTCGGAAATGAATTGTCTGAGGAGATCCATATGCTGACAAAGCAAGAGATTTTATTGGGAAAGGGCACCCAGGTGGAGAGCAGTATGGTAAGGGAACACAGGAGAACAGCTCTGATGTTTTATGGTGATGGGGTTCGTTTCCAGGTTGTCTGTAGCCAATCATTCAGACTCAGAGTCCTTCCTGGCAGTACACGCCTTGTTCAGCCAAGATGGATGCCAGAGAGGATTCTGGGAGGTGGTCAGACATGTGGTATCTTCTTTTGATCTTTCCTGAATTCTTCCAGTTGTTGGTGATTTATTAGTTCTGTGTTCCTTATCAGGACCTCCTGTTGTAAAACAACTCATGCATATGGTTACTACAGTGCCTGGCCAGGGTGAGCGGTTTCAATCAGTGTGCTTCCCCTAACAGTTTATCTTGGGGAATCTTTCATAAGTACATGTAAAGTTTATATAGTTTGTTCTTACTGAAGTTGTGTTCTAATAATGTCATTTAGATTAAGGTGTTTGTTCAAACACTAACAATAAGCTCCTTTACTTCCTTTTTATCTTACTACTTCCAGCCCATCAATGAATCCTCTTTTACCTACATAGATAATAAATCTGACAACTTATTGCCATTTCTACTAAAACATCTGTAGTCCAACCATGATATCTTTCACTGACTGCCCTCTCTGTCCCTCTCCTACCCTCATAACTTCATATCTCAGTTGTCAAGAGACAGAAAGAGCTTATTAAATCCTCTGTTGACCCTCTTGTAATCAGAATATCACATAACTCCACTGGCCCCTTCATGTGTCTCAAACTTATTTCAAGCCATACTTCTCCTTCTTCATTAATTTCTAGACAGTGTCTTTTGTTTCCCCCTTCACGTGTGAAGTTTCAGGATTTATCACTTCTTCTGTCTTCTACTCAAAGCAGCCTTTCCCCAGATTATTTGATTCTTTTCAAGGTTGCCTCTTTCTCTCCACACAAATCTCAGCATGAATATCACCTCCTCAGATGGGCCTTCCTTGTCTTCCCAAATTTAGGTATCAGCCACTATCACTTCCTCAATAGTATATTATTTTATCGTCTTCATTTCCCCTTTTGTGACCTGAAACTATTTATTTATTTGTATATTTATTATTTTCCTCATTCCTGGAATATGATATTGTAAGAAAGGAATTAGGTAAATTGAGTTCATAGGTACTGCCATGTATATATCTTTCTCAGATGGTGCCTGACACATAGTACCCACCCAGTAAGAATTGACTAATTGACTGAGTGAATAGCTGCATATCTGAGCTTAGAAAAGAAACCTAAGTGTTTGACTTAATTATCAATGATATGTATTCACAGATTTCACTAGGTATGTGGCTTCCTCGTGGCAAGCTATGAAAGGTAGGGATGCTTCCCATAAGTTATTCACTTGTTTTAAATAATTCCCATTTTTTCTATTTAACCTAAATCCCTCCATTGTATTTTAAATCAGTTCCTCTTGTTTCTTCCCAGTATGTGATGGCAAACAGCTGTTTGCCTCTCTTTGTACCCTTCTGTCATTCAAAGACCATCAGGAGACCAGGCCTCTTTCTTCTCTCCAGGCTAAATAATTCTGCCATTTTTAACGCTTCCTGAAATTTTGAATACCTACCCCTGGAATCCTTTCCAGGACTCTCAATTTGCAGCCTTGTCTAATCGCCTTCTGCCACATGGAAGTGTTCTAAATCTGTGCTGTCCAGTGTAATAACCATTAGCCATATGTGTGTAATGAGTACATGGAACATGAAGAACTGATGGACTGAATTTTAAAATTTTATGCAGTTTAAATTAATTGAAATTTATCCAGATGAGGTTAGTGGCTATAGAGTTAGTACAGCTCTTTTTTGAAGCTGTGGAATATGCTATATGCACTTATACAGAACCCATTATTTACTGGTTAAAGACTCATTTGGTATGGAACAGTATATTATTTTTAAAGTTTGTGGGGGAAAAAGTTCCAACACAGTATTTGAAGCAAATTTTGAATCTAAGTTGTCTTCAACTTGACTTTAATTTTAAAATTGACATTAGAGCAACTTCTGTGACTTTTCTCATACATGACATATCTCTTGATGAAATGAAACATATAGAATTACTTGATTTTCTAACTTTTCAAGGTTAGTATAAGTGGCATAAAAAAATTTATGCCACTTATATTAGATTTTCCTCAGATACAGTTTTTGATGCTATGTTTAAACTTAACACTGATGAAATCCTCTGCCGTTATATTTATTGTCAAATTTTGCAATGTATTAATTAGAGACAGCTGGCAGTATTTTAAAGTCAGCCTCACATATCTGGGTCATGGTTATATCATGATATCTAGTGCATTTTATGATTGAAATAACTGTGTACTTTAAACCAGTAAGTGAAATTTATGCCAAATTTAACTATCAAACATGTTTTTGTTTCTGAATTTATGTCATATTTCACTTCTGATTTGGGGAAATAAAATGAAAGTTCACCTTATTTTGTTTTTCACAAATGAGAGATGTCTTGATTTAAGACATGAAAGTCTATTTCTGTCAGCTTATTTAATTGAGCTCTCCGTAATACATTACCAACTCCAAACCTCATTTATGCTGAATAAATTGGATATGAAATATAAAACCAATGTCCTTATATCAAAAGTTTAGTACTGCTGCTAGCCACACAACATGCTTATACATTTCTATATCATTTCTAATATGTCAGCTTTATTAAAGTCAGGAATTTAAAAAAAAAAATTAAGGGTAGAAAAATCTTCCAGATGTTATCTGTGCTATTTCTCCTCTAGACAGGAAAGTTGAACATATGTTTCAAAAGAACCAAAGGGAATAATGGATTATCATATTTTTAGGGTTCCTTGAATATGCCGTCTCAAAACTTATTTTATTTTTCCTTCTTTCTTCTTCATAGAATCTGATTATTTCTGACTCAGTGTGAAAAAGTTAACTTAAAAATATTAGCAATAAAGGATATAATGCTTCAATAGCATTGAAATATCTTTGTGAATTCATCATCCATGCTCTGAAATGTTAATGACCTAAGGGTCACATATTTTACAGTCCTTTCTCTTTGAATCTCTCTCTGTTTCTATCTTACACACACACACACAAACATACACAATGCAGCTATCAGCTTTAACAAAAGCCAGTCTACTTACTGGGCTTCCCTGACAGCTCAGTTGGTAGAGAATCTGCCTGCAATGCAGGAGGACCCGGTCTGATTTCTGGGTCAGGAAGACCTGCTGGAGAAGTGATAGGCTACCCACTCCAGTATTCTTGGACTCCCCTTGTGGCTCAGCTGATAAAGAATCCACCTCCAATGTGGGAGACCTGGGTTTGATCCCTGGGTTGGGAAGATCCCCTGGAGAAGGGAAAGGCTACCCACTCCAGTATTCTGACCTGGAGAATTGCATGGACTGTATAATCCATGGGGTCATAAAGAGTCGGACGTGACTGAGCGACTTTCACTTCACTTTCACTTACTTACTATCTAATATGTTCTCAATTTTTTGATAGTACAAAAGAGCAGCTAAAATCTCAGTAAAATAAACATGCTGTATGATTTTTGTAAGGCAAGAGTCTTCAAATAAGTGATTTTCTGCCCCCAGTACAAATGAGTGTAGTTCTAAAGTCCGCAGATTTCATGAGTGGAAGGACAATTGAAAGTTTTAGTGCTCACTGAATATAAGACATTTTTCACCTCCCTTCTTTAATGGTGAAGACAGATGCTAAATTTCATCTGTCGTGATGGATAGTAAGCATGCAAGTAACTGCCACCATCAAAGGTAAAATTAAGAGATTCATTAGAAAGATTTCCCCATGAAAGTTCCAAATTTAATTAAATGAAATCTATTAGAAAGTATGCCAGAGACATAACAGAAGGAAGGAGCAACTAGTAATACATATATACATATACTTGGCGAGGTGAAGAAATAACTATATGTATAATCTCCTGTAGGCTTAGGTGGAGTGTGTGGGTAAGAACCATCCTGCCAGTGCAGGAGACAGAAGAGGTATGGGTTTGATTCCTCAGTCAGGAAGATTCCCTGGAGGAGGGCGTGGCAACCTACTCAGTATTCTTACCTGGAGAATGTCAGGGACAGAGGAGCCTGGAGGGCTACCGTCCATAGGGTCACAAAGAGTCAGACACAACTGAAGCAACTTAGCACACATGCGTGCATACCCACACATGCACACAAAGATTTCTCTAAGAAAAACCTCAAACTAGAGAATTCTCAGATGTCAGTATTATCCTTTGTGTGCATGGCATAGTCTTTGTTTGATCCTGATACTCTATACACATATATAAATATACTCACACACACAAGAACAATATCTTCATCTTTTTCTTGCTGTAGTTTTTACATTTTTTGACTCATAGAATTCTCACATGGAAACAAATCTGATGGCTTCATATATTTCTTGAAGCTTGACAAAGGACCTCTCTTTAGGAACTTGAGAGAGAGAGCTTTCAAGCATTTCACTCTATCTGGCACACTCAACAAAGGTTTATTGAGCTGAAATTTTTTATCTCCCAGATAAATCAAACTAATGAATTTTCCTCTAGACATTTCAACTTCAGAGGTCTCAGGAGCAGAAATCGAAAGATATTTTCTTCTTTTCGGAAAACAAATTTTATTCTATAATATTTAGTTTCCATATTATTAGTCTCAATTATAGCTTTAAATACAGAATACATCTAGACTCCATGGTATATTTACATTTTATTGAGCAGAAACAGTTGCTAAAGGTTTCCATATTAAGAACTGAAAGAATATAGACATTAGCTAGTAAAGACCAGTGCAGTATTTAAATTACTCCCCAAAGGTATATCTATTTCTTAAAATTTAGAGTGATTTTAAGTCTTTATTATTCTTGCTAAATGTTTATTGATCTTATTTGTCTTTTTAGTGAGCCAACTTTTTATTTTGTTGAGATTCTCTATTCTATTTGCTTTCTACATCATGAAGTCTGTTGAAAATTTTACTATGTCATTTCATTTTATGTATATTGTGATTTTTCTAAATTCCTAAAGTGAAATTTTACCTCATTAGTTTTCAGATTAGTTTGCCTCATTCTTTTTTCTCCCTTTTTGCAAATTAATATGTGAGAATACTTTTAGCAACATAGAAATAAAGATAGAAGGTAAAATGTACGTGTTACATGAAATTTGGAAGGAGAGAAAATGTTTAACAATCACAAGAAACTTAAACATAGTATTCTTAAATAGTTCAATAAATAGCCATAGATGTATGTATGCAAAAGTATATGAATTTCTAAGAATACCAATTAAGAACACAAAAAGACCAAAATTTAATGAGGCCTCAGGTTTTTCTTCCAAAATAATAAATACCAAAATACAACAACTGAAACATCTTCAGGCATCTGAGAATCTCTTGATCTATTTTATAATCAGAGAAAAAAACATTTTAAATGAAATATAATGCAACAGAGAATGATGACAATGTGCAATATGAATAGTATCAAGAAATAAGAAGGATGTAGTGATACAAAATAAAGCATTCTACTAATTTAAATTGGAAGTAATAAATCCTAAACTATATAATAATAGACATAGGGAGAAAAAAGCAAGTTTGAGAGTTACTATCATGAAGTCAGTATCATGAAGTAGTATCATATGGAATAAAAAGCATAAATTCTGAACTATAAATCTCTTAACTCAGCCTTGGCATATCTATCTGTTAAATGGGACAAAATTCACAGGATTATGATGATGTAATACTGCAACTATCTTACATACCCATCTTCTCTCCATTTAATGAGAAAATGTGTAAGAGGAAGCATTGTAAACTTCCAAGCTATATTCCAAAATCAGGTGTTAGTTACTATTACTTTAATTGCTGATGCTAAATCTGGAGAATTTAGAAACTTCTTTTATCTGGAAAGTGAAAAAGAGGAAGTCCCCAAATCATTCCAGTTTTCCAGACTGGAACAATGGCAATATTTCAAAGAAAGAGCTTATCATTTATTTTCCAAATAGACTTTGCTTGCTCTTGAATTCAGGTTTATATTCAAGGTATTTCTAATATAAATGTGGATATATAAAAGAGAGGATGGATTAGAGGAGAAAAGCAATTTATTAAACCATGGATGTGTTAACATTAAGAATATTTTCTGCTAGAACTTTTTAGTAGAGATAAAAATGATGAAGCAAGCAAGCAACTATAAATGTAAATGCGGAACTGCTAAGACAAGTTGCATTTGCTATTCCCCTGCCATAGAATTGTTAAAAGTCATGATTTCTTAAATATTTAATCTACCTTCCCCCTTCATAGGTACAAAGCTTAAGTAAAAGATCAGGCTTAGAGATAAATAAAAGATGCCTAGTGAACAAATAAAATAAAATGAATAAAATATAGTTCTGCCTGAATTTGTTTGGAAGTTAGAGATTTTTGTTGTTGTTGTTTGTTTGTTTTGATTTTGGAAGACAGTGCAAAATGAGGATAGAAGATCCAGATCTAATATTTAGCAAACTTCGGTGGGTCAGTCAAATAACATCAAAGAAAATAAAATGAAACTGTTGTAGAGGCTGGAGTATAATCAATACTTTGTAACAAACAAGACAAGGTAGCAGAGTTGCAAGTGGATGTGCAAAAGAACCAGAAATAAGAGGAAATTCAAGGAGAAAGAAAATATTACATTTTTAAAAACAGCTATTTAATTTTGCAACAAGGATACCACTGGCAACCTTTGAGAGAACGATTCCAATAGAGCAGTGATGATGGAACCCAACTGGCACAAGGTTATGACAGTAGAAAGGCAGACAGGAAACAAAGGCGTCAATCCTTGGAGAAAAGTGGTTGATTTTTCAGGTCTGCGTTCTAAGCACCTATCACAGTCCCTGTCATTTACCAGAAAAAAGTCAAAGGCATCTGCTTAAATGAATTATATTTGAGTGTGAGTTCAAGATGAAGAAACTGGGTAAAGGTTAGGAATTCAAGAAAAAAATAGATAACAGAATGGGTAAAGGCCATTGTTCATAGATCAGTGTTCATAGATCAGAGTATTGTCGCACAAGGAATGTCAGAGATTGAGGTTAAAGATGATGTAAAGACCAAAGGTGCCAGCAAGAACCTGGACACTCATGGGGATCCCCCCAAAGTGGTATTCTAATTTTCTCCATCTGGTAAATTCTTTATACTCTTTCTTCTGTACTGAAGCCAGTTTTTATATAGCAATAGATAAGACTTTTAGCGACTTAGCGATAAAAACAGAAAAATGGTATGCTTCTCAGAAAATAGAGTACAAAGAGGGAAAAAAGACAAAAACAAAGTTTGGATTTAGTAGATGAAAAAATGTGCTAGATAGGGGACTTATGAATAAATATTTAAAAAAAGAAGAAATTGGTAAAATTTTCCAGTCATCCATAGGACAAAGCTATAAGACACAGACGCTTATTTCAAAAAAGAAATCTTACTACGACATTTGTCTTATATAGAAGTTCTACATTGATAAAGTGATGTAATTTTAATCAAAAGGACTTCTATTTTAAATTTCGTTTCAAACTTTCAACTTTCACAACTCTTAATTTTTTTTTCTTCATTGACATTAGTGTTCTTACAATAAATTTTTGATATATTGTTAAGTGAAGTGAAATCAAGTCGCTCAGTTGTGTCTGACTCTTTGCGACTCCACGGACTGTAACCTCCCAGGTTTCTCAGTCCATGGGATTTTCCAGGCAAGAGCACAGGAGTGGGTTGCCATTTCCTTCTCCAGGGGATCTTCCCGACCCAGAGATCGAACCCGGGTCTCCCACATTGGAGGCAGACCTTTACCCGCTGAGCCACCAGGAAAGCCTTAAGAATTGGTAATTTTTGTTACCTAACTTTTCCAGTTTTTTAGTTCTGGGTATTTTATGGTTTGGCTTTCTTCTAAAAAATAGATTTTGTAATATTTATGCCTTAGATCTAGGTTTAGGAGATTGATAGTAATAAAAATACATAAGGTTCCAAACCTCATGGGCCTGTCTTGTAGTAGAGATGGATATTAATGGCTTCATAATATAATCCTATTTACATGGAATAATTGAAGGGAAGAATATCAAATCTTTCTTTTTGGTTTTGAAAAGATGCTAAAAAGAACATATGAACTATAAACTACAATGGGTAATCATATCATAAATAGCATGTATTATACTTAAGAGCTAAGGTGATTTATATGCCTAAATAGCTATAATACAGTTAATAATTATATATAAATGATGTATGATAGATAAATTAACAGCATTTGCACATTTATTATATTTATAAGACAGGTAATGGTACATATAGCTATATATGCATTATATCTATGACATAATAGATAAAATTATATTATCTTCTGTATATGATTATGCATTTTTACATAGACATACAAAACACTAATTTAGCTTAAACTATGAAATTTATTAGAGTCTTTAGCTTTATCTGTATATAAATACTTCCAGTGTGAATATCCATTTCAACCTTTTACTCAAATTGAAATATTCAATACACAAACCTCAACATTAGCCTGAATCTTAATCAAATTTTTCTTATCCAAGTTCTCAAGGCATTGCCTTCTGTTCCTTATATCATTATTACCCAGCTAACTTGCTACCCATACTGTCACTTATTTTAGAACCAGCAGCTTTAGCAAATGTTGCCTATTGAGAAGATGCCCTGCACATTTTCAGACATAAATATCAAGATATCACTCATGTGTGTAGATTCATTAATAAATGTAAAAGTTTGGCAGAACAGAGCCACCTGTTCTGGTGGGTCCAAATCCCACGTTATATCCTCTCTCATTTCTTTGATAATATATTCAAATACATTCCATCTTTTTTTTCTTTAATTCTTTTAAAATGTAGGCACTTGAATAACACTATTATTTTTAAAATGATGACTTTATCTCTCTTTATTTTATCCTCTTTTCAATTCTTACGAATGTTGACCTTAGAAGATATTTATCTTGAGAAAGTCAGATAACTTCTCTGAATCCTAGATTCCTCAGGCTGTAAAATGTGAATAGAGACATCTACTTTGTGGGAATATGTTGAGAATTAAGTTAATATGTATAAGGTGTTTAAGATAATTCTCAACATTATGGCTATGGCAACTACCTGGTTTTTAGATTTCAGTAGATGCTTCTTGTAGACTTCCAAGCTGTGTCCTTCCTCTGTCTCATTTCATATAAACTGCCCACAGCATTTTAGCTATTCTTCATTAAGTATTTTTTGTAGAACCTGACCCTGTCTTTGTCCTCTACTTTTGGATTCTTCAGTATTTTCCTTCTGGGATGTTGGCCCAAACAAATATTGCCATGACAAAATATCACCATGAGCCTTATTATTTTCTTCTTGGGCATAAATTAGTGTTTCCTTAGTTTATTGACTTAGCACCTGAACTGATTATCTTGTTTTGTTAGAGTAAGGGCTTAACACAGCAAAGACTAGGAGTTCATTCTCTGTTTAGGCCAGTGGGTGTTGCACTGAAAACACATTTCTTTCACGGTCGCAGATGTGCCCCTAACCTTGACCATCTGCTTAGCAAATGCACAGGAGGAGCAGGGTAAGTAACAGTGGACTGTATTATACAACCCAGTCCCAGCACCAAGCATTCTACACCACTAATCACAGCATGATCGTATTTAAAGGCTACAGCACAGCTGAGCAGATGTCTTGGGTGAGATCCAGGAAAACACCAAGGGGGGAGGAGAGTGAGAAAAATGACGGTTTTAGTCAAAGTGGCCTCCAACAGGGACCCTGAATATACTGATTTAGATGTACCTGTTTTACAAATCATTTTAAAAGAAAAGGCAATTTTTCCCTTTAATGATTCTTCTGTTGATCCTCTGCAGGAGATTCAGGTGAACATCTACTTGAAATTTTTATCCTCAAGTCAATATTTTACATTGTAAAATATTATATATACATAATACATAGAGTATATATATATACACACACACATATATATGTGTTATGTGTGTGTGTGTGTNAGTACAAAGAGGGAAAAAAGACAAAAACAAAGTTTGGATTTAGTAGATGAAAAAATGTGCTAGATAGGGGACTTATGAATAAATATTTAAAAAAAGAAGAAATTGGTAAAATTTTCCAGTCATCCATAGGACAAAGCTATAAGACACAGACGCTTATTTCAAAAAAGAAATCTTACTACGACATTTGTCTTATATAGAAGTTCTACATTGATAAAGTGATGTAATTTTAATCAAAAGGACTTCTATTTTAAATTTCGTTTCAAACTTTCAACTTTCACAACTCTTAATTTTTTTTTCTTCATTGACATTAGTGTTCTTACAATAAATTTTTGATATATTGTTAAGTGAAGTGAAATCAAGTCGCTCAGTTGTGTCTGACTCTTTGCGACTCCACGGACTGTAACCTCCCAGGTTTCTCAGTCCATGGGATTTTCCAGGCAAGAGCACAGGAGTGGGTTGCCATTTCCTTCTCCAGGGGATCTTCCCGACCCAGAGATCGAACCCGGGTCTCCCACATTGGAGGCAGACCTTTACCCGCTGAGCCACCAGGAAAGCCTTAAGAATTGGTAATTTTTGTTACCTAACTTTTCCAGTTTTTTAGTTCTGGGTATTTTATGGTTTGGCTTTCTTCTAAAAAATAGATTTTGTAATATTTATGCCTTAGATCTAGGTTTAGGAGATTGATAGTAATAAAAATACATAAGGTTCCAAACCTCATGGGCCTGTCTTGTAGTAGAGATGGATATTAATGGCTTCATAATATAATCCTATTTACATGGAATAATTGAAGGGAAGAATATCAAATCTTTCTTTTTGGTTTTGAAAAGATGCTAAAAAGAACATATGAACTATAAACTACAATGGGTAATCATATCATAAATAGCATGTATTATACTTAAGAGCTAAGGTGATTTATATGCCTAAATAGCTATAATACAGTTAATAATTATATATAAATGATGTATGATAGATAAATTAACAGCATTTGCACATTTATTATATTTATAAGACAGGTAATGGTACATATAGCTATATATGCATTATATCTATGACATAATAGATAAAATTATATTATCTTCTGTATATGATTATGCATTTTTACATAGACATACAAAACACTAATTTAGCTTAAACTATGAAATTTATTAGAGTCTTTAGCTTTATCTGTATATAAATACTTCCAGTGTGAATATCCATTTCAACCTTTTACTCAAATTGAAATATTCAATACACAAACCTCAACATTAGCCTGAATCTTAATCAAATTTTTCTTATCCAAGTTCTCAAGGCATTGCCTTCTGTTCCTTATATCATTATTACCCAGCTAACTTGCTACCCATACTGTCACTTATTTTAGAACCAGCAGCTTTAGCAAATGTTGCCTATTGAGAAGATGCCCTGCACATTTTCAGACATAAATATCAAGATATCACTCATGTGTGTAGATTCATTAATAAATGTAAAAGTTTGGCAGAACAGAGCCACCTGTTCTGGTGGGTCCAAATCCCACGTTATATCCTCTCTCATTTCTTTGATAATATATTCAAATACATTCCATCTTTTTTTTCTTTAATTCTTTTAAAATGTAGGCACTTGAATAACACTATTATTTTTAAAATGATGACTTTATCTCTCTTTATTTTATCCTCTTTTCAATTCTTACGAATGTTGACCTTAGAAGATATTTATCTTGAGAAAGTCAGATAACTTCTCTGAATCCTAGATTCCTCAGGCTGTAAAATGTGAATAGAGACATCTACTTTGTGGGAATATGTTGAGAATTAAGTTAATATGTATAAGGTGTTTAAGATAATTCTCAACATTATGGCTATGGCAACTACCTGGTTTTTAGATTTCAGTAGATGCTTCTTGTAGACTTCCAAGCTGTGTCCTTCCTCTGTCTCATTTCATATAAACTGCCCACAGCATTTTAGCTATTCTTCATTAAGTATTTTTTGTAGAACCTGACCCTGTCTTTGTCCTCTACTTTTGGATTCTTCAGTATTTTCCTTCTGGGATGTTGGCCCAAACAAATATTGCCATGACAAAATATCACCATGAGCCTTATTATTTTCTTCTTGGGCATAAATTAGTGTTTCCTTAGTTTATTGACTTAGCACCTGAACTGATTATCTTGTTTTGTTAGAGTAAGGGCTTAACACAGCAAAGACTAGGAGTTCATTCTCTGTTTAGGCCAGTGGGTGTTGCACTGAAAACACATTTCTTTCACGGTCGCAGATGTGCCCCTAACCTTGACCATCTGCTTAGCAAATGCACAGGAGGAGCAGGGTAAGTAACAGTGGACTGTATTATACAACCCAGTCCCAGCACCAAGCATTCTACACCACTAATCACAGCATGATCGTATTTAAAGGCTACAGCACAGCTGAGCAGATGTCTTGGGTGAGATCCAGGAAAACACCAAGGGGGGAGGAGAGTGAGAAAAATGACGGTTTTAGTCAAAGTGGCCTCCAACAGGGACCCTGAATATACTGATTTAGATGTACCTGTTTTACAAATCATTTTAAAAGAAAAGGCAATTTTTCCCTTTAATGATTCTTCTGTTGATCCTCTGCAGGAGATTCAGGTGAACATCTACTTGAAATTTTTATCCTCAAGTCAATATTTTACATTGTAAAATATTATATATACATAATACATAGAGTATATATATATACACACACACATATATATGTGTTATGTGTGTGTGTGTGTGTGTGTTAGTTGCTCATTCATGTCTGACTCTCTGTTACCCCATGGACTGTAACCCACCAGGCTCCTTTGTCCATGGAATTCTCCAGGAGTGGGTGCCCACTCCAGTATTCTTGCCTAGAGAACACATATATACAGGCTTCCCTGGTTGCTAGCTGGTAAAGAATCCACCTGCAATGCAGGAGACCCTGGTTGGATTCCTGGGTCAGGAGGTTCCCCTGGAGAAGGGATAGGCTAAGCACTTTAGTATTCTTTGGCTTCCCTGGCGGCTCAGATGGTAAAGAATCCACCTGCAATGTAGAAGACCTGAGTTCAATCCCCGGGTTGGGAAGATCTCCTGGAGGAGGGCATGGCAACCCACTCCAATATTCGCCCCTGGAGAATCCCCACAGACAGACGAGTCTGGTGGGCTAGAGTCCATGGGGTCATAAACAGTCGGGCACAACTGAACGACGAAGCACAGCACACATACAGTTGGCTATAGTTTGAATTTCAATGCAGTGTGCTCTTAGTTGCCTTGTCATGATTTATCTAATTTGGATAATTTTAAATAAAATTTCATTGAATTAAAGAATTTGAATTATAGCCATGAAAGAGATTTTGGCAAATAGTTTAAAAGATCTCCAACCTTTCATTGCTTTCTGAATTCTAATTAGGCAAATATAAATTTGTTCTGCGTCAGAGCAAGCTGCCCAAAGATGAAGCTGCACTATAAAAATCAAAAGGCACCAACGTCAGCAGAAAGCTGAGACACTGGGGTTTCCAATGAGAAAAACCTTCATTAAAAGAATGGTGCTTTTCTCCGAGCTCTATTTTTATCCCCTGTCAGAGAAAATTATGAGAATCGCTATTTTTTCAAAGTGAGCAAAAAGTGTTCACAGATGAATAGCATTTATATATTTGACACTTTATCTTTCAGGGACAGTTTGATCAACTTACTGGTTTATTATCTTTGAAATACTAATGAGATTTTTCCTTAGAGAGGAAAGCAGTCATTGTTCATAAGGATAAAGAAAAGCTTCATTTGTCAAAGCATTTGCTCCAGATGTTTATCTTTTTTTCATTTTTTTTCATAAAAGTGTATACTACATTTAGCATTTAACCATTGAATCAGCAGGCAGTGACCTTTGGGTGTCACATTCCAAATCTTTTTTTGTTCACTCCAACATCAGATTTCATGAGTAAACAATGTACTTTAATGATGATGAGATCTATTTATATAATGTAAATGTTATTGCAGATAAGCAGCAATAATTTACAAGAATGGTTTATGAAAGTGTTTTTTTTAATTAAATGAGAGTAAAGCAGTCCGTGTGATCCTTGATTTTGCTTTGTTTGTAAGAGATGCGGGAGAAAGATCACCTCTTGTGGGAGTCATCATGAGTCATGTTTCTATGATCTGTTATTCCTAAGACAGCTGTTGGGAGCAGGGGCTGTCAAAAGGGAGCATAACACTGCATTTGTTGGAGGCGGGGACTGTTTTGTTTCATCTTTGCATCCTCTGTGTGTGATATATAGGAGATTTTAATAATGTTTATTCAATAAATAAATCCAGTTTAAAAGTATCCTTTCAGATATGTTGGTATTGAAGTACTATTGTACTGAATTACTTCATTCTCTCATTTCACTGTCAGCCTATTTATCCTTGAAGCAGTATGAGTGAGGCCACCAGTTGTGGTCTCATTTCATATAACACCTTTAATCTAACTTAATGCACAATCATGGGCTTCCCAGGTAGTGCTAGTGGTAAAGAACCTACAAGAGACACAAGAGACACAGGTTCAGCCTCTGGGCCAGAAGATCCCCTGGAGGAGGGCCTGACAACCCACTCCAGTATTCCTGCCTAGAGAATTCCATGGACAGAGGAGCTTGGTGGGCTACAGTCCAAAGAGTCGCAAAAAGTCAGACGCAACAGAAGAAACTTAGCATGCACGCATGCAATGTGTAATCATATGCTTGGTTACCTATGGATATGTAAGGAATCATGGATATATCTTTAATTAAAAATACAGGATAGTAACCTTCCAGGCACACACCCTAATAGTAAGCCATAACTCTCAAGTGTCTAGTACATATGACTATTCAAAATGTCAAGACGTATATGTTAATTCTTTTTGATCAAAACAAATAACTAGAGGAATTTTCTTCATGGTTTTGCCCCTAATATCTAGAAAAGCTGTAATCCTTTAAAATATTAAATGCACTATAATCTTAATTGTATTTTTCTTCTCCTATTTTATCCCAGTTTTAAAATAATTTTTTATTTAGATTACTTCAAAAGAATGAAAAGATTACTTTTTCCTTTTGTATGATTATGAATTTTGTAACATCTGAGAGCCTATGAGCAATGAAGATGCGTATAAATTATATAGAAGTTATGCATTTTCATTTTGCTGACACTGTATGTAGTACAGTGACTAGTACATAAGTGCTCACCAAATTGTTTATAGTAGAACTGAACTAATTTAGGAATCAGTTTAGTTCAGTTCCTCAGTTGTGTCCAACTCTTTGCGACCCCATGAATCGCAGCACACCAGACCTCCCTGTCCATCACCAACTCTTGGAGTTCACTCAAGACTCACGCCCATCGAGTCAGTGATGCCATCCAGCCATCTCATCCTCTGTCAGCCCCTTCTCCTCCTGCCCCTAATCCTTCCCAGCATCAGAGTCTTTTCCAATGAGTCAGCTCTTCGCATGAGGTGACCATAGTACTGGAGCTTCAGCTTTAGCATCATTTCTTCCAAAGAAATCCCAGGGCCGATCTCCTTCAGAATGGACTGGTTGGATCTCCTTGCAGTCCAAGGGACTCTCAAGAGTCTTTTCCAACACCACAGTTCAAAAGCATCAATTCTTCGGCACTCAGCCTTCTTCACAGTCCAACTCTCACATCCATACATGACTACTGGAAAAACCATAGCCTTGACTAGATGGACCTTTGTTAGCAAAGTAATATCTTTGCTTTTTAATATGCTGTCTAGGTTGGTCATAACTTTTCTTCCAAGGAGTAAGTGTCTTTTCATTTCATGGCTGCAATCACCATCTGCAGTGATTTTGGAGCCCCCCAAAATAAAGTCTGACACTGTTTCCACTATTTCCCCATCTATTTCCCATGAAGTGATGGGACTGGATAGAAGGGTTCTTAAGTGTTGGAAATACTTGTTCATAGACTACAATAAGTAAATTACAGCCACAGTCCATAAACTCTTGCATTAAAATATGCTCGAATGGTTAAAAAGGACAGCAAAGAGTGATTTCGGTCTTCCCAGGTGGCTCAGCAGAAAAGAATCCACCTGCCAAGCAGGAGAGGTGGATTCAATCCCTGTGTTGGGAAGATCTCTTTTAGAGAAGGAAATGGCAACCCACTCCAGTATTCTTGCCTGGGAAATCGCATGGACAGAGGAGCCTGGTGGGCTACCGTCCATGGGATCACAATAAAGTCACACATGACTTAGCAACCAAAACACAACAAAAACAAGAATAATTTCATTAGTGTGACCATCTCGTTTTGAACTGAGATGAGAGAAATAATGTATTAAGATAATCCTATCTTGCTTTAGGAGAAAAGGAAAGTTGAAATTTGAAAGCCCGTTTTATTTTGAAGATAAAAGTAAGCGAATTAATTCATGAATTCTAAAGGAATAAATTAGTTAAGAATTGCCATATTGTAAAATATTCTGGTAAAATTTTGACCTTGAGTTCGTCCATATGCTGGATAATGATGTATTGTTTATTCATAACAGTTTAATTCTGAGTCAGAAATGCTGACTGTATCAGGTATGATTCACTCATGAAATCAAGTTAAAGGGAAAAGAGTTCTTCCAGCTTTAATGGAACCAGGACACAGGCTCTATAGGTAGCTCAGGGAAGTTTTCAAGTTAATATAAGATTTCCTTGTATACTTTTTTATGTTCAGTTTTTCTATTATTGATATTTTCAGAAGAAAATAAACTGAAAATATGTTGCCTTTTTACACTTGCGTCTAGTGTATAAACTAGAGAAATATTTTATTCTTTCCAAGCATTAGGGATTAAATAAATTTACAAGTTTTGTCCTACTTAGTGTCAGATAAATATTTTGACGCATAGACAAAGAAGGTAGGGAGGTCTTAGCTTAAGAGAACCCCAGATGAAACCATTGGTCAAAGAAATACCTGCATCCTACATTTACTGTAGCATTCTTCACAAGAGCCAGAGTTTGGACCCGGCATCAATGTTTATGAACAGATGAATGAATGAGGAAATGTGATTATATATGTGTATATACACACAAACATACACACAATGGAATATTTTTAACCTTAAAAAGAAGGAAATCCTGCCATATGCAATAGCATGGTTGTGACTGAAGGACATTATGTTAAGTGAAATAAGCCAGACAAAGACAGATTATGCATGGTGTCATTTAGATGTGGAACTCCACCCCTACCCCACCAAAAAAAAAAAATGTTGAACTCACAGAAATAGAGTAGGAAAATGGGGCTGGGGTGTAGGGAAAATAGGGAGAGGAGGGGCGGGGGGAAATGTTATCTTATAACCTCAGGAGTTCCCTGGAAATCTAAACCAGGCTCCAGTGCGTGGAGAGCAAGGAGAAACTAAAGAGAGAGGCAGGCTACTCCGTATTGGCAGGTGGAAGGCTCAATAAGCAAGAGAACGTACATTAAAGGCTTATCTTGGTGACTACAAGATGAATAGATGTCTGCACCTACCCACCAGAATCTTACAAGTGTGTATGAAAACCAGAACTGGATTCAGTCAAATATGCCATCCAGATGGCCTCAACCACACATTGTACTCTCAAGGCTAAGTCCTTGAAGTTAGCCACCACTGTGGGAAGTAGAAGATACATTCCAAGGACAGGTGAGGGGTGAGGAGCCTCTGATTGCTCCAGCTTCCAGGTCTCCCAGCAGACACATTCTGTCCTTTCAACGACCTCTTCCAACCAAGGGGTACAAATTTTGTCATAAGATGAGTACGGTGAAGATCTAATTTATACCATGGTGACTATAGCTGATATCATTGTATTATATCATTGAAATTTACTAAGACAGTATAATTAAATGTTCTCATACACACACACAAAGTAAATATATGGGGTGATGGAAGTGTTAATTAACTTCATGAGGGGAATCCTTTCACAGTATATATGTATATCAAATCATTATATTGTATACTTTTAATATTTTAGAGTTTATCTGTCAGTTATATCTTAAGAACGCTTTACAAAAAACAAAACACAGAATCCCAGGATCTTCTTCATAAACCTCAGAAATATGTCACTCAACAGTACAAACAAAGCAATTACAAAGGAAGAGCAAACAAATGTCCATTTGAGACTTTTACAGTTTTTATACAGTATGCACTAATATGAATAAAGACTCTGGATACACGGGGCTCTTATTAGAGCACACCGTATTTTCAGAAACATTTGTGTACATAGTCACTGCACTGAATGAACATTTAATTGTGAAACTGAAATGATTCTCTGTTTCTAAAAGCCTCTTCTTGTCTCATAGTCTCTTAGCAGGAATGGAATTAAAATATGTGTGTAAAATCTTTATTTTTCCAATGAAGGATGATTGTTTAAATGGTTAGAAATGAGATGCCATTGAGGACACTGTTACAGATTTGAGCTTCTCTTGAGTCAGCCATATTGGCTTTATATCACAGTCTTCCTCCTTACCTAGAAACCCAAGATCCCTGCCATAGAGGTCTTATAATAATAACATCAAAATTAAAAGTAAATCATAATGTAATTTAATAACAAATAATCATGACAGTCAGATCATTTGCTTCACTGATCCCTCATAGTAATTGTATGAAAATTTCATATTGATTCCATAGATGTGGGAATTGAAGCTTAGAGAAATTAAGTAAACTTCTAGATGTTACAGGGCTAGAAAGTATCACAACCAGGATTTAAACCAAACCTTCAGCATCCAAAGGCCATGAAATTAAGCTGTAGACAAGTGTTTCTGCTACTTAAAAGTTTGCAGATATAGTCTCATTAGTTTGAGAATTCTGTTTGTGCAAACTTGTATGGCTGCCATTAGTTCAGTATTTTCTAGTGAAAAAACAGCAACTGGACCCCATCTGACATTGTAGTAAAGATAAATTATTTTGCTTTTTACTATTTTCCAAGATACTGATTGACCAGAACCTGCTATTCATTCTGTCGGGAACTGAGGATAGAGAAACTAAGCACACAAAAATGCCTGCACTCTTGTGCATTTTGGTGAGGAAAAACAGATAATAAAATAAAATGCATAGAACTATAAAATGGTGTTACATGATAGTGAACAAAATGAAACAGCATAGGGAGGAGATAAAGCAATCTGTGAGGTTATGGGATTATGACTTAAAAGTGGGTGGTCAGTGAAACCTTCATTGAGAAGGTCATAGTTAAGCCCAGAATTGATTGGGGGTAATCAGGTAAACAAAGCAAGCCTTCAAGTTATCTGGGAAAAGAGCAATCCAGGAAGAGGCAGTCTAAGTAGAGAGCCTGAGCTGCAGGGTACCTGCTGTGTTCAAGGACCATCAGAGAGGTCAGTGTTCTGGAGCAGACTGAGCAAGGTTAAGGTATTAGAATGGAAAAGGCATAGAACCAGATTAGGTAGAAATATGGAGGCCACCATATAGATTTAGATTTATTCTGAATATGAATGGGAGCTACATGGGCTCTTGAGTAAAGGATTAAAGTGATGTGAGTTTTCAGGGGAAAAAAAATCACTAGTTGCACTGTCGAAAATAGATAGTAAATGTCCAAATTAAGAACCATGTCAGTTAGGAGGCTACTGCAACAACCTAAGTAAGAAACAGGCTGGTGGCCATATATAACGGCATGTCTGTGGAAGAAAAGATTGAAATTCTGAACAGTGAGTATAGGGAGGAAAGAGTATAGAGAAGACTGATGCCTAGAGCTCTAATTTTAGAGGTCAGAGAAATTAGGTAAATCAGCAAAGGACAGGGAGAAGAAGACACAAGAGAATTGGCAGGAAAAGCAAGAACAATATGGTATATGGAAAGCCAAGTAACACGTATGTTTCTAGAAAGGCAGTCACCAACCATGCTAGATGCTGCTGGTTACTAAATACAATTAGGGTTACAAATGACCACTAGATTCACAATTTGGGGGTCACTGCTAAGCTCAACAAGCAGTTTCAGTTGAGTGGAGGCCTCCAAGCTTGATAGAAAGAACTTTATATAGGGTAACGTATTCATTCCTTAATTTATTTAATAAAATAAAAGTGCGATTTGTTATGACAGACATCTTATTGTTGAACTTTTATTTACTTCAAGGAGGAAATTTTAATTAGGTAAAAACTTTAAAATCTTCCTGAGTTACATTTTGGGGCACACTTTTAGATTGACAGACTTGTTAAAATAGCAATTATTAGATATAAAAATTATTCATGTCCAAAAAGAACAATACAGTTTTGATAATTTTATAGATTTGTTCTTTTTTAATTTGAAAATATAGTTTTACAATTTTTTAGATCTGTAAATATAAAGAGTTTATACCTAGTATGTTTGACCATATTTATTTAAAATTACAATGAAAGAAAATTAAGTCAATAATGACTAAATTAAATTAGTATCTGAAAGCTATTTTCTGTGGGAAAAGAGAACATTGCTCAATATTGATGAACTCTGAACCATACTATACTGTCTCTAAACAGGCACCAATCTAGTTTGGAAGGAGAAGAAACTATTATTGACGTCAACTGTAAAACTTCACAAAGTAGTAACTTGATGTAAGTTTTTAGAACACAGCCTGACCATACAACATATATGCTTTGTATTATTATTAACTGAGAATTTTAGAGATAATTGTGTATTTAAAGAACTTCAAATATTATTTTATACTTAATTATTTAGTAATATGATCCTAGCCTCATTGTAAATTTTATTTCCTTTACTTATTTTTTTGTAAACAAAGTAAAATAATTAGATCCTCAAAACAGATTATTGGGTATAACAGATGCTGAACTCACTTTACAAAAAAATATTTATATATGTATCTTCAGGTTAATGAGTTTTTATAACTGGCTTAGTTCTTGCTGCTTCATATTTCATGCCATTATATGAAGGAATTGGCATTATATGAAAGACTTTGGCATCTGCTAGTAATATATATTTATATATAATATGTATAATTTATAGAACTGTATAACACATATGTACATATGTAACAATGTATAATATATTATGCATGTTTATATTTATGCACATATATGCTAATGCATAGTATATGTGTATATATATATATATATATATACAGAAATTGTGAGTGTGGTATGGAAAGATATGGCTTTGAATATGACTATATTATATGTTTATATTGATTTATAATCTATATGTATTTATATATAAAGCAATTAGCTTTCACTATTATATATAATGCAATCTTTTAATGTAATTCTTTTGTATAGATAAATAGTAAACTCGAAATTACAATTTTCAAAAATAAATGCACTATTCTTGGTTATTTTAATAGAGATTGCATTAATAATATTTGATTTTTGCCACAGTGATACTTTCCTTTAAAATATAAGGTGAATATTTTAGATCATATAATCTATAGTGTTTTCAGTCATGAATCTGAATATTTACATGGGATTCCATTTCTCTCCTCCAACAACCAGGCTTTCCTTATTATAACTTTAATATATTTTATTTGCATACTGAAGGATAGTGTAGATTGAGGTCTTTGAAACAATTTTAGCTTCAGTTCTCTGTCTCTATATTCTTTGTATTTCATGGACTGCTTGAGGCCAGTTGTATGTGAAAGATTCCCATTACTTTGTTGGAAGAAGCAAAGGGATAAAAGAATGTCTTAAATTAATTTTTCAGATCATACTTAGCCCAGATTTTCTTTCTTTTCATATTCTCTTCTGCTTTTTGGTATTATTGAGGTTCTTTAAACAAGACCTTGAGCTATTCACTGCTAGTGATTCAGTTAAGTGATTTAACTAAAATGATGTTTTGTTAAAGTATTTCATTTTGGTTCAAGGAAAAGGAAACTGGCCATTCTCTTTTGAAACATTGTATTATCACTGAAAAACCAACAAATGCAGGTTTTAAACATTAAAAAATATATTTAGTTAAGAAAACATATTGCATAGATAACACTTTTAATTGAGTTTTCAGCCTTCAAGTTATCATGTTTTTAGGTAAAAATATATTTCATTTCCAATGTTTTTGTATTCAATCTTTGGGATTTTCCCTGTATAAACTTGGTTTTGTAAAAATTGAGTTATTTAAATATAGATTTCCTTCAAATTAAATATTTAACAATTTCACATTCCCATTCTGTTTTCTATATACATTTTAATTTCAAAATATATTCTTATTCAACCCAATTGCATATTTTTCTTTTGGACATCTCATATTAGAATATTCAAACTAGCACATATACTCATAATTTTAACCTGTTTTGCATTCTGTTTCATTTGGTCTTGTTTTCTAAGCTGAACTCTGGCAAAAGCATACGGCAGTTCTTGCCTCACATGCTTTGTACATGTGTACCGCTTTATTCCTGTAAATGTAGCAGAAATGTGCAGTCAGTGTTTTAGCCCTTTGGGCACTCATCAAGCAGCAATTGTTTACAGAAGTGAACAGGGTAGTAAGAATATAAACTGCCTTGAAATCATTAGATGACTAGCTTTCCCTTAAATTCCATGCTACCCTGAACAGGCTTTCTGAAGAGCCCATTATATTCTCCTTCCCCTGTTACTGATCAAGGAAAACAAAAATAGAAACATCATTGAGTGCAATGTTGATTTTGAGACAGGCATTGTTTAAAAGGAGAATGCTAGGAAACTGCTATAAACTACAAACATTTATTCAGGCATAAAAGACAATGCCAATTGTTTTGCCTCAAAAGTCCAGAGCTCTTTTTAAAAGGCCCTCTTTTCAGTGAATAAAATCTCAAGAGAAATTGCTGAGATTATTTCTCTAAATGATAAGCACATAGATGTAACACATTAAACTCACTTTTTCATGTGAACACTGTTCAAGGTGTTGCTAAGTGATGGCAATACTGGTTTTATGAAGCAAATAAAACTGCATGTGAATAAAGGCTGATTTAAAAATTTTATCAGTAAGAATCTTCTATCAATAAAAATAATGATCAGGCCCATGTAAGCAGTCAAAACTAGAAATAAGATCTACATTCTTTTTTTAAAAAAATTCATTATAGGCCCATAAAGGGTTAATTTACTGTGATAAGTCTCCGAATATATGCTGTTCTCATTACTGGATGTATAATATGAAAGGAGATTTTAACTACTTACTGTAATGTTGTGCTTGTATTTGGAGTTAGGGGGCTTGGATAATTAAGCTTATATAACAATATCATTAAATGGAATCATGTTCTTTTCTCTATTGTAAAATGAGAGTTGAAACAAGATCATCAATCTTTTTTTTTCCAAAGTAGTCCATACAAAAATAGTACTTATATCAATGTCACTTTTAATACACCTTCTTCTCCGTGTTATCCTCACAAACAATAAAAATGTCCTTCAACCATTCCAGTCTTAGAAACATACTTGAAGAAATCTACATTTGTTGACTGAGAATGAGAGTGTGAAGTTGTTGTTATTTATTGCTTAGGGTAGAAGAGTAGGAGTCAGTGGTTGTTAAGAAGTATTAACATTCACACAAATGCTGCAGATCACAGAGACTTCCCAGAAAAAGGCCTTTTATAGGACATATATGTCATTTCCCATTTAACTGATGTTTTACAATGTGATAAAAGTCTTATTTCTAAATGAAGTCCATGATCATTCTAGATATTAAGTGTAATTCCACCAGCTCGGTCTTTAGTAGACAATGAGTACAAATGGGCCCAAACAGAATAACAAACTCATAGATTCTAGTCAAAAATGTTTTTGTTATGATTGTGTTTTAAGGTTATGATTATTGTTGACATTTTTGTCGAGAAATCACTCATGTGGAAGCTCATAAAGATTCTACTTGGCTACCAAATTCCAAAATATGACAATATTCACTTCAGTGATACTTGAGCACATCCCATTTGGAGCTTCAGGTTTCTTCTACAAGGTAAAAACTAGTCCCAATGCCTTTTGCATTTTTGAAAAATGCACTTCAATGCCTATGAATTTGAGCCAAAAGTCATATTCTGCCCAGCTTGTCAACTGCCAGATAAACTTGAAAGTTCCAAAAGCCTGTCCCTGAAATGGGAACGTGCACTTAAATTAACTCATCTAGTTTATTAGTTTGCTCATTTGTTGTAAGAATAATGGGAGGAAATTTAGCTGATGTTTCCCCATTCTATCACGTGCTGATAATTTATCAAGTAGCACTTCTGAGGTCTGATAGAATGACACAGAGAATAGCTAAGAATTGGGACAAAATGGATGTTAAGGCCTGACCAACTTCCTCCCTTTTACAGTCACTGCCTCCCAATCATCCAGATATCCAAAAAAATCACCAAAACTAGATGTATTGTTAGGGAGGAAGAAAACTTCCTGTGCCCTTGTGTATTATTCTTGCTGATCTGAGAATTAACATGTGAGAGATTAGCAGGAAAAAATCAAAGTTTAATAACATGTATACGTGGGAAAGACCCAGGAAAAACTGAGTCATTTGCCAAAATGGCTGAAACCCTCACCTTATATTCAGCCAAAGACATAAGAGGATGTTTTTGAGTGGTGGCTTGGGATTTCAGGTAGGAAAACAATACACATGAAGATGGAAAAACAAATATTTAATAAATTAATGTTTGTTAGGCAGGCAGAGAGAATGGGACACAGCGAATGACTTTAACAAACAGACTTTGCTGGGTTCCTCCCTGTCTACCATACCGGGTTCATATCCTTGTTATCTGTGCTCATAACACCCTTGATGGAACAGGTCTTCTATTAATATCTTCTTTAGGCAGTTAGAGGGAAGGTCCAACTTTTTCCTGAGTCACAGGGCCTTAAAAATAATCAACCTACATTAATTCTCCTGCCAAAGAGACATTTTGGGGTGGCAAGCTTTATTACCCCGACAGTATAAAATTAGGCAATTATGATATATCTAAGGTTATAGGAAGAATTTTCTAGTTGGGATTTGAGAAATCCTAATAGATGGGGAAACAGGGAAACAGTGTCAGACTTTATTTTGGGGGCTCCAAAATCACTGCAGATGGTGACTGCAGCCATGAAATTAAAAGACACTTACTAAAAGCAGAGACATTACTTTTCCAACAAAGGTCTGTCTAGTCAAGGCTATGGTTTTTCCAGTGGTCATGTATGGATGTGAGAGTTGGACTGTGAAGAAAGCTGAGCACCAAAGAATTGATGCTTTTGAACTGTGGTGTTGGAGAAGACTCTTGAGAGTCCCTTGGACTGCAAGGAGATCCAACGAGTCCATTCTGAAGGAGATCAACCCTGACATGACTGAGCGACTGAACTGAACTGAATGTTTCTGAAAAACCTTTTATTTTCAGCTTGGCTAGAAAGAGCAGAAACCAAGAGACAAGTAGGCAGCTCCCATTTCAACCCAAGCAAATCCATTTCCTTCTTTTATACCTTGAGATGCAGCTGTTTCAAATTATTTGTATGCTTGATTTGAGGTTAGAGAAAGGAAGAAAGAAGGAGGATGGAAGGGGAAAGAAAGAATCTTCATGACGGAAACCAATTGTCTAAAATATGCATTTAAAAATTTGTTGATTAATATTATTGGAGAAATAATATTTTTGGAGAACTATCAATAACCTCAAATATGCAGATGACACCACCCTTATGGCAGAAAGTGAAGAAGAACTAAAAGAGCCTNTGGACAGGGAGGCCTGGTGTGCTGCAGTTCATGGGGTCTCAAAGAGTCGGACACGACTGAGCGACTGAAATGAACTGATATATAAACTGAATCACTTTGCTGTACACCAAAAACTAACTCAATAATGTCAATTTAAAATACGTCAAATTAAAATACGTCAATTTAAAAAAAGAAATAAAAAGACACTGAGGCAAAAGACTAGTTAGGAAGCTATTTCAGAGCCTGGGTTAGAAATGCCTGTGTTTAGGCTAGGGAAGCAGCATAGGGGAGACAAAAAAAAGAAGCAAATTAGAGTCAGCAGAATGTGTGATAGAGTAGGAATAGCGAGAAAAATGCAACTAAAAGGCAACTCCTAGATCTCAGGCTGGAGAAACTAGGTGGACAGGGAGGCACTTGCTTCACTGAGCTAGGAAACTCAAGAAGAGATTCCACAGGCACATTCTTATCTCTGTATCTTCAGTTCATCTTATTTTCCCCAATATGTATATCCACCCCTTCTGTAGTATTTGCCCTGTACCCTTCATAAACTCTTCCACAGCCTCTATAATCCATACAAATCTCTTCATACTCCGAACTTACATCAAGTTTTAAAATCTCATCACATAGTAGAGTCCTTAAACTGTCCTCACTAGTAGCAATGAACATACTAGTTTTGCCTTTCAAACCATATTTTAACCTATTTTAAAGAAGAAATTAAGTTTTATATGTCCTCCAATTGCCTCATGTCCACTACAATGTAAAGGACATAGTAGGTGCTCAATGATACTTGCTAATAAACACACTACATGTAAGTAGGTAAGCCATTAATACAGACCTATGTACATTCAAATATTTACACATACACACAAACCATTAATTATTTGTTAGTCAAAGGAGATGAAAATAAGAAATATACCATGAGGAGGCATGGAGCTGAGGGTTTTCCATGTTAACCACTAAAGCCTCAAAAATTAAATAGGTCACTCTCTCTCCAAAGAATTACACTACTTTGCCGACTAAGGTCCATCTAGTCAAGGCTATGGTTTTTCCTGTGGTCATGTATGGATGTGAGAGTTGGACTGTGAAGAAGGCTGAGCGCCGAAGAATTGATGCTTCTGAACTGTGGTGTTGGAAAAGATTCTTGAGAGTCCCTTGGACTGCAAGGAGATCCAACCAGTCCATTCTGAAGGAGATCAGCCCTGGGATTTCTTTGGAAGGAATGATGCTGAAGCTGAAGCTCCAGTACTTTGGCCACCTCATGCAAAGAGTTGACTAATTGGAAAAGACTCTGATGCTGAGAGAGATTGGGAGCAGGAGGAGAAGGGGACGACCGAGGATGAGATGGCTGGATGGCATCACTGACTGAATGGACGTGAGTCTGACTGAACTCTGGGAGATGGTGATGGACAGGGAGGCCTGGCGTGCTGCAATTCATGGGGTCACAAAGAGTCAGACACGACTGAGCGACTGAAATGAACTGAACTGATCTGATTTCTTTGACATAACATTAAATTACTGGTGAATCAGAATGAAAACCTATGACAAAGGACTTCAGCACAGATGTAGCATCATATTAGGACTTACCAGGAGAAAATGAACAACATCTCCTCTGCAGAAGGCAAGCATGGGATTCACGTAATTATGCACTGCCACAAAGTGCCAGGCCAGCAACGGAACACTGGAAGGATCCATCTGGGTAAGAAGGAAAAAAAAAATCATTGTTAACACAAGAAGAATAAAGAGAAAATTCTGGTTTAAAACAGCAATGGACTAGTGTTCCTTGATAAAAACCTATCCTAGTTTCTCATTAAAATTCCAGCAGAGTCGGGAGTGATTGGGAAGCATCAAGAGGGAACCTTCTTTGTGGACAGTAATGTTCCACATCTTGACAGAAGTTTGGATTATATAAGTATCTATATTTGGCAAAGTTTAGCAAATGTACACTCAAGATCTGTGTGTTTTGTTGCATGTAAATTTTTCTACCAAAGGAAAGACTTTGAATAATGAACTGTACTTAATCATAGGCATGTTGAATATTTAGGGGGGAAAAAAGAGTACTAACTTCTACAATTTACTTGGAAGCACATTAAAAAAAAAACAAACTGATGAGTGACAATAAACAGGTATATAATGAAGTATACAATAAAATACTAGTGGTAGAGTTTTACAATGGTAGGTATATAGATGTTTAATGTAAAATCCTTTCAACTTCTCTATTTGAAAATGTTCATAATAAAATATTGGGGGGAAAAATCAACAAAAACAAAGATGCAAACAGATACCATGATAAATCTCAATTAGCCAATGAAGGTCACCTAAGAACAGTTAATGGTAATCTGAGCAGGCTCTACCATCTGAAAGGGCAGGCCTGCTTCCCCTGGGGCCCAGAGATAGAGTACCAGTAAGAAAACTGAAGAGTGCGCTCCCTCATTACAGGGCCTACTTTCTGAACTAGTCTTGGTTCTACACTGTCACTCTCCATCCCATCCCATCCATGCCTCTCTTTACATATTCACTGGAAGAAAACATCACTTTGAAAGCATCCAAGCAGGAAGGAAAAGAGATACCAAGGTGTGCACAATACATTGCGAGAAGTATCCCCCAAAATGAAGTATCACAGGCAGAAGAAACCCCGGAAAGAATACGTCAGAGCAATTCACACTATATTACGGTGGGGTGCTCTCTATCATTTCCA
This sequence comes from Neotragus moschatus, assembly GCA_006410615.1. NCBI lineage: Eukaryota > Metazoa > Chordata > Mammalia > Artiodactyla > Bovidae > Neotragus > Neotragus moschatus. Next base: position 508,285 of record SJYA01000716.1, read on the forward strand.
TATCAAAGCAGCCACTGTTCATGAGAGAAAACTTAACAGAATAAAGGAAGGGCAGTATAGATCTTGTGATCCCCAGGACACTACTCTGGTTACCAGCTGACACTGTTTTGGTCACATCAAGGTAAGCACACAGAGAGCTGATTTCCATTCTATCTAGCTTTCTGACAGCCTCACAGAATTCACCACTCGTGAGTCATCTTCCCCGACCTACCAACATGGTCTTTTTGCCCATAAGATGGAGAGAATTACTCACCCGTCCATAAGGAAAAGTCATCCACACTTTCAAGGATGGTTTCAATCCAATGACCAGTATCTTTAGGGAGAAAAAATACATTTTCACTATTTACCCTGCAATTTTCAGATTTTGGGTATTCAAAGTCTCTTAAGTTATAAGCTTCATCTTCTAAATACCTTTGTTAAGGATGCCATGGCCAATAAGGAAAACTGCGTGATGGGATGATCTTTCAACTCGGGCTTAGAGTGGAGAGGTTCAATACAGCAAACTTCACCCTTGGAACCGCTAAACAGGCATCGAGATTCACAAGTTCTCACTCCCATCACTCTCCTGAAAATGTAACCCAAAATGCAGAAATCAACTTAGCAATAATCCAAGGCACTACATCTCTACAGCAGATGACTACAAAAGCCTCCTGACCCCTACTCCTGCCCCCAACAATCCAAACTCCACATGACATCAGCATGTCCTTTTCAACGTAGGGTCAGATTTACTGCCTCCTCCTATGGCTTCTCCCTCTCCAATGGCTTACCACTGTACACAAAATAAAATCGACTCCTCCCAGGTTTAAAACATCCTGTATGATTTTATACGATCTCTCTCCTGCCTTCACTCCTCTCCCACTGCTACTGCTCCCAATAAACATGTGCTCCAGCCACATTGGCCTTCTGTCTGCTGCTCCAGCAGGCCACGATGTGCCCACCTCAAAGTTTCTGTGCTTGAATATCCCTCTGCCTGGAACACTTCTTCCAGGTCTTTTCATTTGTTGACCAGATTATCGTTCAGGTTTTTGTTTAAATGTCACCTTCAGAGCGAAGCCTTCCTGAATGATTCTCAAATGCACTCCAGCACACTGACCTGTCTTATTGTCTTCACAGCACTCATACCTAAAGTATTTACGTGTTGGTTTATTGACTGTCTCCCTACTCCCACCCCAACTAGAATGTAAGTTCTACCAGAGTAGCAACTTTGACTGGTTCACAGCCGTAACTCTGGTATCTAGAACAATGCCTACACATGGGGGATAGCCAATAAACATCAGCTGAATAAATCGATAGTACTGCAGTAGGTGCTGAGAGAGGGCATCAGAGGCCAGACAGACAGAAACCACAATCACAGAAAACTAAACAATCTAATCACATGGACCACAGTCTCGTCAAACTCAATGAAACTGAGGCATGCCGTGTAGGCTGCCCAAGACAGGTCGTGGTGGAAAGTTCTAACAAAATGTAGCCCACTGGAGAAGGGAATGGCAAACCACTTCCATATTCTTGCCTTGAGAACCCCATGAACAGTATGAAAAGGCAAAAAGACAGGACAATGAAAGATGAACTCCCCAGGTCGGTAGGTACCCAACATGCTATGGGAGATCAGTGGAGAAATAACTAAAGAATGAAGAGACTGAGCCAAAGCAAAAACTATACCCAGTTGTGGATGTGACTGGTGATGGAAACAAGGTCCAATGCCATAAAGAACAATATTGCATAGGAATCTGAAATGTTAGGTCCATGAATCAAGGTAAATTGGAAGTGGTCAAACAGGAGATGGCAAGAGTGAATGTCGACATTTTAGGAATCAGCGAATTAAAATGGACTGGAATGGGTGAATATAACTCAGATGACCATATCATACCTACTACTGTGGGCAAAAATCCCTTAGAAGAAATGGGAGTAGCCATCATAGTCAACAAGAGAGTTCAAAATGCAGTACTTGAGTGCAATCTCAAAAACAACAGAATGATCTCTGTTCACTTCCAAAGCAAACCATTCAATATCACGGTAATCCAAGTCTATGCCCCGACCAGTAATGCTGAAGCAGCTGAAGTTGAATGGTGCTGTGAAGAACTACAAGACCTTTTAGAACTAATACCCAAAAAAGATATCCTTTTCATTATAGGGGACTGGAATGCAAAAGTAGGAAGTCAAGAAACACCTGGAGGAACAGGCAAATTTGCCCTTGGAGTACAAAATGAAGCAGGGCAAAGGCTCATAGAGCTTTGCCAAAGGAACACACTGATTATAGCAAACACCCTCTTCCAACAACACAAGACTCTACAAGTGGACATCACCAGATGGTCAACACCAAAATAAGACTGATTATATTCTTTACAGCCAAAGATGGAGAAGCTCTATACAGTCAGCAAAAACAAGACTGGGAGCTGACTGTGGCTCAGATCATGAACTCCTTATTGAAAATTCAGACTTAAATTGAAGAAGGTAGGGGAAACCACTAGACCATTCAGATATGACCTAAATCAGATCCATTATGACTGTACAGTGGAAGTGAGAAATAGATTTAAGGGAGTAGATCTGAGAGAGTGCCTGATGGATGGATGATCGTGACACTGTACAGGAGCCAGGGAGCAAGACCATCCCCAAGAAAAAGAAATGCAAAAAAGCAAAATGGCTCTCTGAGGAGCCTTACAAATAGCTGTGAGAAGAAGAGAAGCAAAAAACAAGGGAGAAAAGGAAAGATATACCCATTTGAATGCAGAGTTCCAAAGAGTAGCAAGGAAAGATAAGAAAGCCATCCTCAGCAATCAGTGCAAAGAAATAGAGGAAAACAATAGAGTGGGAGAGACTAGAGATCTCTTCAAGAAAATCAGAGATACGAAGGGAACATTCATGCAAAGATGGGCTTAATAAAGGACAGAAGTGGTATGCTTCTAAAAAAAAAGCAGAAGATATTAAGAAGAGGCCACAAGAATACACAGAACTGTACAAAAGAGTTCTTCACAACCCAGATGATCACAATGGTGTGATCACTTACCTAGAGCCAGACATCCTGGAATGTGAAGTCAAGTGGGCCTTAGAAAGCATCACATGAACAAAGCTAGTGGAGGTGATGGAATTCCAGTTGAGCTATTTCAAATCCTGAAAGATGATGCTGTGAAAGTGCTGCACTCAATATGTCAGNAGGTAGGTGCACCAGAGCCCTGCCCCTGTGGCAGGCCACTGCTGACCCATACATCTTCAAGAGACTCAAACACAGGCCTGGCTCAGTCTCTGTGGGGTCCCTTGGTCCTGGTGCACGCATGGTTTTGTTTGAGCCCTCCTAGCATCTCTCACGATTTTGCCCCTTCTACCATCTTTCTGGGGCTTCTCCTTTTCCCTTGGACATGGGGTGTCTTTTTTAGGTGGGATCCCACATTCTCCTGTCGATGGTTGTTTAGCATCAAATTGTAATTTTGGAGTTCTTGCAGAAGATGAGTGCACATCCTTCTTCTCCACCGTATTTGTGGTTTCTTCAGAAAATTATTTTAAGCTTTCAACATACAGCAGTAAATTTAAGGCATACAGCATAGTTACTTGGTTTACATGCATCATGAAGTGATTATCTCAGTAAGTTTAGTGAATATCCATCATCTCATATAGGTATAAAAACGAAGAAATAGAAAAACATTTTTTTCTTGTGATAAAATCTCAGAATTTATTCTCTTAACAAGTTTCACGTATAACACAGCAGTGTTAACTATATTTATCATGTTGTACATTATGTTTCTAGTACTTATTTATTTTATAACTGTAAGTTTGTACCTTTTGACTGTCTTCATCCAATTCCTCTCCCTACCCCCACACCCAGTGATCCCACCTCTTATAACCACATTTCTGATCTTTTTGCTATGAATTTGTTTGTTCTTGAAGTATAATTGACATACAACACCATATTAGTTTTCATTACACAATATCATGATTTGATATTTCTACACATTTCAAACTTATCATAAGTCTGTTTAAGATGTGCCACCCAAGGTATTACATAGTGGTTATGTTTCTACATTGTAGAGTTATACTTCTTAATTAAAATAGATTTCATTATTAATTTATAAGCTTTATATTTATTTACAAACAGTAAATCTCTCTCACTTAAATGTACAGTTATAGTTTTGGTGATTGTGTACAACTGTGTAACCACTACCACAATCAATACACATGAGAGTTCTGATACCTTCAAAATTTCCTCTTCCTCCTTTGCTGTCTGTTCTCAGCTGCTGTACTTGGGCACCATGAATGTGCTCTCTGCCATTACAGCTTTGTCTTTTCTAGGATTTCATACAAACAAAATCAAACAGTATATATTCTATTTACTTATAATATTGCTTTAAAGATTTGTGCATGCTGTTGAATGTGTCAATAATTTTTTCCCCTTTTCAGTACTGTTACGTAAATGAACCAGGGACAGACCCTATGTATTGACTCCTAAGTTATTTGTTTCTTCATAGCATGCTGATATCCATTAGCTCAAAAGTCCACTGGCAGTAAACTCAAATTTTTACACTTTCAATTGTTTTTAAAATAACCAAGCTAGCATTTTTTAGCCATTTAGAGAGTCTGCTTGTATTATATTCTCTGAGAAACTGCACCAGCACCTGTTGACCATTAATAAGGTAGAGCCTATGGTTATAAGAACCCAAGACTATTGCCATTCAGAGGTCACTGGTCACTGATCCAGAGACTCCTCACTGTGCTGTTGAGAGACATCTCCTAGATGAAAGAGCCCTCTCTCTGATGCCCTTATCCCCTGGCAGTTCCTTCCCCTCCTCCCCTTCTAAATGCTAAACCCATCATTGTATGCCTCAGGACAGTCTCAATTGGAAAGGAATTCTCACAGGCAGAATTTTAAAAGAGCCACCCAATTTATAAAGTAGTATCCATGTTATAGATAATTATCACATTATAGTCTGTCATCAGTTGATGACCACTTGAGTTGTTTCTAGTTTTGGCCATTATTCACAATCCTGCTGTTTACATTTATGTACAAGTCTTTATGTGAGCATATGTTTCCATTTCTAGTGGGAAAAACTGAGAGTGTGCATGAGTCATAGGTAAGGTATATATTCAACTTTAAGAGAAACTACCAAATTGTTACCTAAAGTGGCTGTATGCTACAGATTTCACCAAGAATGCAAGTTTTAAATGCTCTACATTTTCTCCAACCCATGCCTTTGTCAGTTTTCTTTTTTTTTTCTCAATTTCAGCAATTCTTATGGATGAAAAAATGGGATCTTATTAAGATTTCTATTTGCATTTCCTTGGTGATCAATGATGTTGCTATATTTTCTTCAGTTTATTGACTCTTCTGCTGCTACTGCTAAGTCTCTTCAGTCGTGTCCAACTCTGTGCAACCCCATAGATGGCAGCCCACCAGGCTCCACCGTCCCTGGGATTCTCCAGGCAAGAACACTGGAGTGGGTTGCCATTTCCTTCTCCAGTGCATGAAAGTGAAAATGAAAGTGAAGTCACTAAGTTGTGTTCAACTCTTAGCGATCCCATGGACTACAGCCTACCAGACTCCTCCGTCCATGGGATTTTCCAGTACTGGAGTGGGGTACCATTGCCTTCTTCATATTGACTCTTCAGGTATTTTCTTTTGTAAAGTGCCTGTTCAAATAATTTTCTTTATTCAAAATGGGTTGTTTGATTTATCATTGAGTGGTTTAAACTTTTGGTTTTATTTTTGGTTTTCATAAATATATTCTGGATGCAGTTCAGGTCAGTTCAGTTCAGTCACTCAGTCATGTCCAACTCTTTGCAACCCCATGAACAGCAGGATGCCAGGCTTCCCTGTCCATCACCAACTCCCAGAGTCAACTCAAACCCATGTCCATTGAGTCGGTGATGCCATCCAGTCATCTCATCCTCTGTCATCCCCTTCTCCTGTCCCCAATCCCTCCCAGCATCAGGGCCTTTTCCAATGAGTCAACTCTTCTCATGAGGTGGCCAAAGTATTGGAGTTTCAGCTTCAACATCAGTCTGTCCAATGAACACCCAGGACTGATCTCCTTTAGGATGGACTGGGTGGATCTCCTTGCAGTCCAAGGGACTCTCGAGAGTCTTCTCCAACACCACACTTCAAAAGCATCAATTCTTTGGCTCTCAGTCTTCTTCATAGTCCAACTCTCACACCCATACATGACCACTGGAAAAACCATAGCTTTGACTAGACAGACCTTTGTTGACAAAGATTATCTGTCAAATATGTATTTTGCATTATTAATTTTCTTACAATATCTAGCATGCATTTTCATTTTCTTTACTGATATCTTTTGATGAGCATATGTTTTTAATTTTAATGAAGGCCATTTTATCAAACATTTTCTCTCATAGTTTGTGTTTTTTAATGTCCTGTTTAAGAAATTTGTGCTTCACTCCAAAGCTCAAATGTTTTCTACCATACTTTCTTTCAGAAATGTAATAGTTTGGGGTCTTATATTAGGTCTATGATGTATTTTACATTAGTTTCTCTGTGTGGTGTTTAGTAAAGGTCTAAGCTCATTATATATATATATATATACATAGTCAATTGCTCTAGCCCCAATTGTTGAAATGACAGTCTTTTTTCTAATAAATTATCTTGGCACTTTTGTCTAAAATTAATTGATAGCTAAAGTATGGTTTGTAATTTTTAAGTGTCTTTTCTGGCTTGACTTTTATGATTCATTCTGTTACACTGGTCTACATAAAATACAGCATTAATATGTGAAGGATTTCAGAAATGACACTTAAAATATTTTATTTAGGCATGATGATTATTTTGAACTGAAGGTACTTGAGTAACAGCAGATTCAGGAAAGGATCTCTGATTTTCCTTTTCTACTTAAATGCAGGTTATAAAATTTCCCTTGAAAAAGGTGACCTTCTTCCCATCAATAGAGACTGGGAGTCAAAACCGGAATGGACCTGTGCAAATGAACTCACTAGAATATTCTTATTATCCATTAGTCACACTCCCTGTTCTCCATATATTTCCTAGTCTCTGTCTCATAACTTACTTCCCCAAGCCCGTTTGTCTTTTAACAGCCTTACAGTTTGCTTTTGTTTAAAAGAGCATATACTGTCAATGTATGGCAAACCAATACAATATTGTAAAGTAAAATAAATAAACAAATAAATAAAAGAGCATATAAGTTTTGGGGCATAAGAGTTTCTTTGGGTCTTCATTTTTCTTCATTTTCTTATTGAAGACTCCCACATATACCTAAAAATATTAACTAAAATCTGTTTTTTTTTCTTATTAATCTATCCTATGTTAATTTAATTCTTAGGTTCAGACCTAGGAAGGCATTGGGAAGAGTTTTCTCCCCTACATATGTCCTTAAAAAATTAAACCATTCAGAAAGTCCACATTCAGAGAATATTCAGAAATTCTTGTTATAGTGATGAATTTACTGTTCATCTCCTGTTACTCTCCAGTATTAACTTTACTAAATTAATATGTAGTTTTCACTCAAGTAATGGATGGTTAACTACTAATTTACTAGGGTTNAGAGTTTTCTCCCCTACATATGTCCTTAAAAAATTAAACCATTCAGAAAGTCCACATTCAGAGAATATTCAGAAATTCTTGTTATAGTGATGAATTTACTGTTCATCTCCTGTTACTCTCCAGTATTAACTTTACTAAATTAATATGTAGTTTTCACTCAAGTAATGGATGGTTAACTACTAATTTACTAGGGTTGAAAAACCATACTGTATGAATTCTTGAGGTAACAGATGAGAAAAAAAATAAGAGTTATTGTCCCCTTCTCCTCCCGCCTTCAATCTTTCCCAACATCAGGGTCTTTTCAAATGAGCCAAGTGGCCAAAATATTGGACAGCTTCAACATCAGTTCCTCCAATGAACACCCAGGACTGATCTCCTTTAGGATGGACTGGTTGGACNCAGTTCTATTTCCAGTTTTTTAAGGAATCTCCTCACTGTTCTCCATAGTGGCTGTACTAGTTTGCATTCCCACCAACAGTGTAAGAGAGTTCCCTTGTCTCCACACCCTCTCCAGCATTTATTGCTTGTTGACTTTTGGATCGCAGCCATTCTGACTGGTGTGACATGGCACCTCATTGTGGTTTTGATTTGCATTTCTCTGATAATGAGTTCAGTCTACTTTCTTTGAGAAATTCAATGATTCAGATTCATAACACATACATTAAGAGTGAAATCAAAGATTAGATAGGTTGTCCCACATCTAATTTTGGACTAAAAGAGGCTGACCCACTCTACAGAATTCCCAAGTCTAAAAACTTTATGACCAAATAGCCACATTTACAATTAACTATCATGATCTAAAACCAGGAGTAAGAAGAGTCCTCTGTGACACAGCAACTGAGCAAGATTCAGAGTCATTCAGTGTTAATCCCATGGTGGGAAGAAAGCAAACAGAGAGTTTGGCTTGTCATGATGCCACCCTCGCAGGGCATTAGTCTGTATTCCAAATTTTAAGCATAGTCTACACTGGCTATGTGGAGAAGGAAATGCCATCCCACTCCAGTATTCTTGCCTAGAGAATCCCATGGACAGAGGAGCCTGGCAGGCTACAGCACATGGGGTCACAAGAGTCAGACACGACTTAGTGACTAAACCACCACCACCACATTAACTACTAATGGCCCCATATCAGACTTGTGAGTTTCAATTTTTGAAGAGAATGAACATTGACTATTCTCTGCTATATACACAATTCTTGGAATACTATTTAGCCCAGATATTAATAATATTAATTGGCCGATAATACATAAACCTGTGATATACACTCCCAGAGAAAAGATATCCAGTAGACTGAAATGCTGATACATTTAATAATGCCACATATCTTNTTTGAAGAGAATGAACATTGACTATTCTCTGCTATATACACAATTCTTGGAATACTATTTAGCCCAGATATTAATAATATTAATTGGCCGATAATACATAAACCTGTGATATACACTCCCAGAGAAAAGATATCCAGTAGACTGAAATGCTGATACATTTAATAATGCCACATATCTTAGAATAAACCAATATATATTTCATTAAAACATCGTCTTACTGCTCTGCCATACTTTTGGTAAAAAATATTTTCAATGAAGTGATGCAATTTCTGTCTGCCATTAACCTCCCATTTGCTCCTGTAAGGATGTTCCTCTTTATTAAAGAATGTTTCTCTTTGCCAGGCCAGGCACTTAAAAAACAACCAATATTCTCAACTTGTATTTGATTTGGAAGATAATACTGAGAATTTTTCATATCTAAATATACAACTGGACACTTACAGATCAATGGACAAAAGGAATGTTTCGTCTAATTAAAAGAATATGTGAATAATTAAGAATTCTTACAGTCTACTTTTAGAGACTCTACCATTATTCCTGCCTGAGAAATCTCATGGACAGAAGAGCCTGGTGGGCTGCAGTCCACACGTTTGTTCGTGTATACCTCATTTCCTGTGCCTTCCGTAGTTATACATCTACTATATTAAGGCTAAATTTGCATTGAAGAGGGACAACTCCCTGAAACCCTCCATCCAGAATACTTATTTCTCAGCCTTGGGATCATTTTTCATTATATTTCCAAAACTTTCAGTCCACAGTCAGTCCCTCGAGAGGAGAATCAGCACATATAGTATGCCACTGTACAAGGACATACATTATATAATGTTGTCATGCTTGTCATACATACAGTGACATACTCCATCCATAAAGACAGCATTCAGTCTCCATATTTAAGGATGAGGAGATTGAGAACATCCATAAAGTGCCTCAGGATTCGTAGTGACATGATAGTTACTTTGGTGCTTCGTTCACTGAAAAAGGAGTGTCTGAGAAAGTTCCTACATCAAAACATCCGAATACACATGAAGGTCTCAGGCCTGAGGAGTTTAAAGAAGTTTGGTTTTAGCCACATCTTTCCTGGCTCTTTTATGAGAATCAACAAGCCCAAGGATTATGATTCATGCAGTTGAATCCCTTCCGTATCTGAAACTGTCCTCCTATTTGTCTGCTTGATTTAGTCAGTACTTTGGCTTTGCATTTTTATATATCTCCATCCATAGATCCTTATATCTGTGTAAGACACTTTTCTTCTCTTGCAGTTTTCCTGGATTTTTTTTATCCTATCAATGATATATGTTCATTCTCTACTCAACTTCACTCTTGATATCACGTACTCTCTTGATGCCAAAAGCACCTGTATGTCTAGGTAAGACTTATCTTCTACACTGGCTTCATTTATATGTACTGAGCTTACCTCATTCATTCTACCTTACTTCCAGTTCTAAGTAAGGAACAGAAAATGAGATAATCATAGCTAAGCTGTCAGCAGTGGCCACAGGACTGGAAAAGGTCAGTTTTCATTCCAATCCCAAAGAAAGGCAATGCCAAAAAATGCTCCAACTACCACAAAACTGCACTCATCTCACATGCTAGTAAAATAATACTCAAAATTCTCCAAGCCAGGCTTCAGTAATATGTGAACCGTGAATTTCCAGATGTTCAAGCGGATTTTAGAAAAGGCAGAGGAACCAGAGATCAAATTGCCAACATTGGCTGGATCATCAAAAAAAGCAAGAGAGTCCGAGAAAAACATCTACTTCTGCTTTATTGACTATGCCAAAGCCTTTGACTGTGTGGATCACAATAAACTGTGGAAAATTCTGAAAGAGATGGGAATACCAGACCACCTGATCTGCCTCTTGAGAAACCTATATGCAGGTCAGGAAGCAACAGTTAGAACTGGACATGAAACAACACACTGGTTTCAAATAGGGAAAGGAGTATGTCAAGGCTATATATTGTAACCCTGCTTATTTAACTTATACGCAGAGTACATCATGAGAAACTCTCGGCTGGAGGAAGCACAAACTGGAATAAAGATTGTCAGGAGAAATATCAATAACCTCAGATATGCACATGACACCACTCTTATGGTAGAAAGTAAAGAGGAACTAAAGAGCCTCTTGATGAAAGTGAAAGAGGAGAGTTGAAAGGAAAAAAAAATGAAGATGAAAGTGAAAGAAAAAGCTGGCTTAAAGCTCAACATTCAGAAAACAAAGATCATAGCATCTGGTCCCAACACTCCATGGGAAATAGATTGGGAAACAGTGGAAACAGTATCAAACTTTACTTTTTTGGCTCCAAAATCACTGCAGATGGTGATTGCAGCCATGAAATTAAAAGATACTTACTCCTTGGAAGGAAAGTTATGACCAACCTAGATAGCATATTCAAAAGCAGAGACATTACTTTGAACTATGATGTTGGGGAAGATTCTGGAGAGTCCCTTGGACTGCAAGTAGGTCCAACCAGTCTATTAGTCCTGGGTGTTCCTTGGAAAGAATGATGCTGAAACTCCAATACTTTGGCCACCTCATCAAAGAGTGACTCATTGGAAAAGACTCTGATGCTGGGAGGGACTGGGGGCCGGAGGAGAAAGGGATGACAGAGGATGAGATGGCTGGATGGCTTCACCAATTCAATGGACATGAGTTTGAGGGAACTCCCGGAGTTGGTGATGGACAGGGAAGCCTGGTGTGCTGAGATTCATGGGGTCGCAAAGAGTCAGGCACTACTGAGCAATTGAAGTGAACTGAACTGAAGTGAACTGAAGCTGTCAAAACCACTTGGAGGTCAGTAAGAATTTTCAACTGTGCATTAACTTCTTTCACTGTACAGAAACCTGAAAAGTCATAACCTGAGCACATTTTCAGTTTTTGGAAAAAGGAATGTCATCTTAGGGATCTTTGCTTTATTCACAGTTGCTATGGTCCATCCAGTATATCTCTCCATTCTTTGCACTGCTGCCTCTCTACTACTGCCCTATGAAAGCAAACAGCTTTTTCCCCAGAGCTAAGTAAGTGACTCAGTTTTCCCCAGCTGAATGAGTTCTCAGAGTGCCCACTGTCTTTCCTCCTTAAGCAAATTTTCAGTTTGCTGAGACCTGTCAGTTTATTGTCAAATTATAGGATTATAAAGCCAAACATGATCATGATTAATTAGCATGTTTAGATTTTAAGTTCTAGACAATATTAATAAAACCTGTAAAAGATATAGGAAAGCATGAACTTATAGAAGAAATGTATAAGATAGTCAAATGTAAAGATAGCTTTAGAAAAAAATTTTATCACAAGACAAATATTTCATTTTAATTATACTAAGAGAAATTATTAGTGTGTAATTACAGATTAAGCTAATGAAAAGAAAAATTAAAATGTTATTATATTAGTTTTAAAATGTTCTTATAAATAGAGTAACCTATTTAAATTACCACCAAATACGGATCTTTTTTCACATGTGTTAAATTTTTAATGTTGCTAATATATCATAGCCCCACAAATGGTATCATACTTTCCAATAATGACCATTTCTTTTTGATAATTCCATTTGTTTATTTTTATTTTTCACTTTTTATGTTTGGCTGTCCTGGGTCTTTGTTGCTGTGAGGAGCTTTTCTCTAGTTTTGGTGAGCAGAGGCTGCTCTCTAGTTGTGGTGTGCAGGCATCTCATTGCGGTGGTTTTCTTATTGCTGAGCACAGGCTCTAGGAAGTGTGGGCTTCGACTGTCACAGCACGTAGGCTCAGACATTGCGATTCCAGGGCTCTCGAGCACAAACTCAATAATAGTGGCACACAGGCTTTGCCCAGTGGCATGTGGGATGTTCCCGGATCAGAGATAGAACCCATGTCTCCTACATTGGCAGGCTGATCCTTTACTGCTGAGCCACCAGGGAAGCCCTATTTCCTGTAACTCATTATTACAATTCTGATAAATTACTCGCAAATAAACTTTAAGAAGATTGGACTTGATAATAAAGCTCACCATAATAATTCCAGATGGAAATCTTTTATCAGTATTATTGTACTTCTGATTGGTAATTCATTTTTCATATAATTTCTGTTTAAACAATACTGATAAAGAAAATTATGGCAATATTCTCTTGATAGCCTAAATAAAATCATTTTATTTTTGGCTTGCATGTCCTATATTTTTTATATTACATTAAATAATAAATAAAATCTCCCTGGATTGATAAATTCTATTCAATATACACATTACTGGTTTATGCATCTTTTACTCCCATTTATACAATATTAAAAAAGTGATTTTTTAACATATCTCCACATTATCAGCAACCTTTAATACTAGAAAATAAGAAATTATTGGGCTTTAAAAGATATCTTCATTAAGGCTAGCATAGTTTAAAGTATAAAATCTTTTTCATTTTTCATCATTTCTGACAGGTAAACTTCAGGAGACCAAAACAATTTTAACAAGTGAAAAAAAAAAAAAAAAAAAACTATGCAGTATTAGGAGGGAAAAAATCCTGCTGAGATATTTTGTTTATTCTTCAGTAAGTAAAGTGTCACTGTCATTAAGCTTGATAGACTTGAAAATGAAAGCAATTTAGTTGCACAGTCGTGTCTGAGTCTTTGCAATTCCATGGACTACAGCCTGTCCCACTCTGTCCATGGAATTCTCCAGGTAGGAGTACTGGAGTGGGTTGCCATTTCCTTCTCCAAATAGACTTGAAGCAAGTAGTATTTTAAATGGCAGATTTCAATGCTTCCTAAACATTTAAATGAATTACTGGAAGGGATTATTTGTTTTACAAATAAAAGACTTTCATATGTGAGATACAGAGTATCTTACCAAAATATTCCCTTTTATGCCTTTCCTAATAGAAATGGTTAATTTTCTAAACCTCATTGATGAGAAATCATATATTCTATCCATTATATTTATTTGCTTCATAACATGTGAGATAAAATTTCACTATTACTTTACTTGTCCTTGAAAGAATGCCTGGTCTCCTTAAAGCAGTATTTCAAAAGTAATTAGTTTGCTTTTTAACAAGACACATATGCATTTATTCTGAATAAAAGCATCAAATGAGATTTTTAAAATAGATTATTTAGAATTCTTCCTGTACTTTCTATATCCTGACAACCTTAATGATATTCAAGAGTAAATCTCCAGACACATTTATAAACAAAGACAGGGCCCATGTCATTGTTACCACTTTTAATCTGGTTTTGGACCTTTCCATATTGTCTAACTTGAACTTTAATATTTAGTAATTAAAATCAATCACTATTCATTTAATTTTTTGCATACCAGCATAGAGACTGATGATATAAAACAGTACTTAAAGCCATTTCTGAGTTCCCCAAAAGACAGCATTAAATACATTGGGTTGTGTTATGAAGGAATCAAGTTAATGAATCTTTAAAAATTAAATGTCTTAATGAAATTTAGTAAATATAGTATAGTCCTTTAGTTATTTAAAAACTACTTGTAAAGGATGCTGCTGCTGCTGCTGCTAAGTGGCTTCAGTCGTGTCCGACTCTGTATGACCCCATAGATGGCAGCCCACTAGGCTCTGCCGTCCCTGGGATTCTCCAGGCAAGAACACTGGAGTGGGTTGCCATTTCGTTCTCCAATGCGTGAAAGTGAAAAGTGAAAGTGAAGTCGCTCAGTTGTGTCTGACTCTTAGCGACCCCATGGACTGTAGCCCATCAGGCTCCTCCATCCATGGGATTTTCCAGGTAAGCGTACTGGAGTGAGGTGCCATTACCTTCTCCGATAAAGGATGCTAGTTAGTAGAAATTATTATTATTCATCAATTGTTTGTGTTTTGCCACAATCATATCTATCAGTCTATCTGCATGTCTGTCTAACATATATATCATGAACATATATACTAACTCTCAAAACTTTTTTTTAATATTCTTTGCAATGTATATTCTATACTTTTTCAAATAATAATCAAATTGATAAAACTTTAATTAGACTGAAAAAAAAAGGACAAAAGCTACCAATATCAGAAGTTAAAGAGGGATTGCACCACAGACCCTACTGATAATGAAAAATAGGGGAATAATATGAAGAACTTAGGAAAATAAATCCAACAACTTAGATAAAGCAACTCTTTGAAACTGAATGAATTGTATGAAAATTCACACATGAAGAAATATGTAAACTGAATAGTATTACTTGAGGAAATTTTAATTCATAGTTTTACCTTCTTAGTTTTACCTTCTTAGCAAGATGGTTTATATGTCCAAATAGTTTTATTGGTAAATTTCATAAAAAATGTAAGTGAGAGATAACACCAAGGTTATACAACCTCTTCCAGACAAGAGGAGAAAATACAGTTCATTCTATGAGGTCAGAATTATCCTTCTATTAAACCACCACAAAGATCACACAAGAAAAGAGAACTACAGATAAATGTTCTTCGAGAACATAGATTCAAATAATTTTCAGTGTACTTCTAGTACACATCAAATTCAGAAACATGCAAAAGGAATAATGCAACACAGCCACATAAAATTTATTCTGGTGATTCAAGATTGGCTAACTATTTGAAAATTATTCAGTGTAATCCACCATATTTGCAGACTAAAACAAACAAAAAAACATAGGATCGAGTCAACTAATATAAGGAAAGCACTTGACAAAATTCAATATCCATTCATAAAATGAAAAGCAGCCAGCTAGGAAGAAAAAGAACCTCCTTAGCAGCTGATAAAGCATATCCAAATATATCGTTTGCAAAGATGTGGATAAAATTTGAGGATATTATAGAGGAGGACAAAGCAGCAGGGGAAGATAAATACTGTAGTATCTCAGCAATACGTGCAGTCTAAAAAAGCCGAACTAGTAGAAGTGGAATAGATTGCTTATGATCAGAGGCTGGAGGGAGCGCTGGTGATGAGATTTTTGGTCAAAGGGTACAAACCTCAGTTATAAGAGGAGTAAGTTCAGGGCATCTAATATACAACATGGAGTATTAAAACAATTGTGTACTCTGATTGTGAGAGTAGTTACAAGAAGCTATGCATGTGTTAAAACACATTGTTTCATGTCAAAAGAAGAAAAAGTAAATTTTAATGTATTTTAGTTTAAAAAATACAAAAATTCAGATATACTGTCACATATGTTTCACAGTTATGTACTCTAACTCAGTATTTTTTTTTAATAAATAAGAGGACACTCTCTGCTTTCTCTTGCCTTATTTATTTCTCTAGATGTCTTTAGCCAAAAATATTAATAACAAGGTTCATCATGACTTTTTTTATTCATACTAGCTCCCAATTTCTCTTTTCATTCATAGATTTTTTTTTTAACAAAAAAAATTTTTTTAGAAAAATTGGCAAGGAGAACTATGTGACAATATTCCAGGAGGAGTAATAAACTCTATCAGTCAATGTGGCAAGAAACAGAATTCTCATTCCCGTCTCATGATACAAGGACCATGAAAGGTCCTAAGAAGTCCTGTTCAGAATGTGTTTGATATCCATATTTTTAAAGCCTGACTGTCCTGTAGACATTAAGTGAGCATGTGTCAAAGATTTATTTAATTCATCAATGAGGGAAGCCACAATTTGGTAAGGCAACTCCAAAGTGAATCAGAGTGAGCAAAAATACTTATTACAGCAGAAATGATGCTTCAGTTAGATTTTTTTTAAAGGCAAATAACTAACAAGATTTATTTATCAGCTATTGAAATGTTATTTGTTAGTAGAGCATTGATTTATACCTTGCAAGCTTTGTACACTTTTTTTTTAATATAAATTAATTTATTTTAATTGGAGGTTAATTACTTATTGGTTTTGTTATACATCAACATGAATCTGCCACAGGTATACACGTGTACCGCATCCTGAACCCCCCTCCCTCCTCCCTCTCCATTCTATCCCTCTGGGTCGTCTCAGTGCACCAGCCTCAAGCATCCAGTATCATGCATCGAACCTGGACTGGTGATTCATTTAATATATATTATACACGTTTTTAATGTCCTTCTTACAAATCATCCCACCCTCACCCTCTCCCGCAGAGTCCAAAAGACTGTTCTATACATCTGTGTCTCTTTTGCTGTCTCACATACAGGGTTATTGTTACCATCTTTCTCAATTCCATATATATGCATTAGTATACTGTATTGGTGTTTTTCTTTCTGGCTTACTTCAGTCTGTATAATAGGCTCCAGTTTCATCCACCTCATTAGAACTGATACAAAACTGAGTAATGTCCTATAGGTCATTAGAAATGTAATTCTGTTGATATAATTTGAATATCTATCAAATAAAGTTCATTTGCACAGCTATGATGTGAGACAGCTCATTTTTATAGAACAATAATTATTTGCACCACTGTTGGTTTTCTACAAATTAACACTTTTACTTCAAAGCATTTGACTGTGTGGATCACAAGAAACTGTAGAAAATTCTTAAAGAGATGGGTATACCAGACCGTCTGACCTGCCTCTTGAGAAACCTGCATGCAGGTCAGGAAGCAACAGTTAGAACTGGACATGGAACAACAGACTGGTTCCAAATAAAGGAGTATGTCAAGGCTGTATATTGTCACCCTGCTTATTTAACTTATATGTAGAGAAACATTGGGTGGGATGAATCACAAGCTGGAATCAAGATTGCTGGGAGAAATATCAAAAACCTCAGATATGCAGATGATACCACCATTATGGCAGAAAGTGAAGAAACTAAAGAGCCTCTTGATGAAAATGAAAGAAGAGAGTGAAAAGTTGGCTTAAAACTCAACATTCAGAATACTAAGATCATGGTATCTGGTCCCATCGCCTCATGGCAAACAGATGGGGAAACAATGGAAACAATGACAGACTTTATTGTTTTGGGGGCTCCAAAATCACTGCAGGTGGTGACTGCAGCTATGAAATTAAAAGATGCTTGCTCCTTGGAAGAAAAGTTATGACCAACCTAGACAGCATATTAAAAAGCAGAGACGTTACTTTGCCAACAAAGATCTGTCTAGTCAAAGGTATGTTTTTTCCAGTAGTCATATATGGATGTGAGAGTTGGACTGTAAAGAGAGCTAAGCAGTGAAGAATTGATGCTTTTGAACTGTGGTGTTGGAGAAGAGTCTTGAGAGTCCCTTGGACTGAAAGTAGACCCAACCAGTCAATTCTAAAAGAAATCTGTCCTGAATATTCATTGGAAGGACTGATGCTGAAGCTGAAACTCCAATACTTTGTCCACCTGATTCGAAGAACTGACTCATTTGAAAAGACCCTGATGCTGGAAAAGATTGAAGGTGGGAGGAGAAGGGGATGACAGAGGATGAACTAGTTGGGTGGCATCAACTGACTCAATGGACATGAGTTTGAGTAAACTCTGGGAATTGGTGATGGACAGGGAGGCCTGGTGTGCTGCAGTCCATGGGGTCACACAGAGTCAGACATGACTGAGCGACTGAACTGATCTGAACTGAACTGAATTGAACTTCAAAGCTGTCAAATATACTAATGAATGGTAAATGGGAAGTCAAAGGAAGGTGCATGCTCCTAGCTGCCTGAAGTGTCACTGGATGACCCTGAGAGAATAAGCAGTGATCCCTTTGCCTATTTCCAAGTTTTCATAGTATTTTCTTAATAATTTGATATTTACAAGTTAAGGATTGAATAGGTTCATTGTAATTGCAGATATATTTTTTAAATGACACTGGTAATTAAGAATATGCAATGCATATGCAAGTATGAATCCATGGCATAGCTCCCTGAGGTAGAAAAATATCTCTCTTTTTTGGTTTTCTTTCCTTGGTTTTCTTAAATTAATTGTGAAATAGCCTCTGGCTGCCAGGTAGTTGGGAAAGTCAGCCCTTGTCATCTAACCCTCATTTACTCTTGTCTTATCATCATTCTGTCGTGGCTACCTGTCCCATTGTTCCTTGCTCATGCCCACATGTTCTACTCGGAGACCCCATCTTCAGTTTCCCTATGCCATGCCACAATTTCTCTGCCAAGGTTTCTAAGTGTCCAGCATCTAAAGTCTAGGATGCTAGGCTTACTTCTACTCACCTCCATGTAAGAAGTGCCACAGCTCTACAGACAACAGAGGCTTTGAAGAGCTAGTTTATTAAGGGCTTGAATTATGCTTTATGGATCTTGAAAATTAACTTTGAGAGCTCTCTTTTAACAAAAGAATACAAAATGATGAATTCAAAATTAAATATGAAAACAAACCAGTTCCTCTGGTTGCAGCAACTCACAAAAGTGATGGTTCTCTTAGCCTCTGGAGAATACCATCCCCATAGGGCTTTTCTGCATAGAGTCACCATCATTAATTCATCTCCCTGCTGCTTATGTGGGACATCTCCAGCTCCATTTCTTGATAGGAAAAAACAAAGCAAATTATAAGCAAAGAACTTTGAGTATATTTTCTTTATGACACACTTGTTATTCCCAGAATATATCTGTGTTTACATGTGTATTAGGGTCTTTCTTGGTGGCTCAGATGGTAAATCATCTGCCTGCAATGTGGGAGACCCAGGTTTGATCCCTGGGTCAGGAAGTTCCCTGGAGAAGGAACTGGCAATCCATTCCAGTATTCTTACCTGGAAAATGCCATGGATAAAGGAACCTGGTAGGCTACAGTCCATGGGGTCACAAAGAGTCAGACACTACTGAAGGACTCCACTTTAGGTGATAGAGGAGGGATCGGTAATAGCATCAAAGGCAGTATATTATGAAGAGAAAAATGTTTAAGCTTCAGAATTCCACTTTTGCAAAGGTGCTTTCAGGCTCCTGAGAAGACCCTAACAATTAGTCCACCTGGAACTCATATTTTTACAGAATTTACAAAAAATGAAGCAATTTAACCACAGGTGGTTAAATGATCGTCTATTTCTGTTGTGACTTCTAGGTAGGCTCTCTTCAAGTGTGGGGAGTGGGGGTTTGAGGGGGATGGGAAGAGAGGCATCAGAATAAGGAAGAATATTCCAGAGATGTGGTAAAGGCAAGTTAGGCTTGGCAGAGCACACATTTGTGTGATTTACAGCATATCTGTATACAGTTATATTGTTGCTAACATGATTTCACAGGCCAGTCAGTAGCGGAATTGAGAAGCTGAAACTTTTCTAAATTGCCAATAATAATAATAAAAAATTAAATTTGACCAAACTTCCTGAGGAATAAGTAAATTACTCTTATTCTATCTCCACATAATGCTATCACAAAATCATTTTTATATGAAAAAGATCATGAAAGAATAAACAATCAAAAGGTAAAGGGGCAATAAGTATTATAGAGATGAGTTAGGTAACAAATTATGCATTTTTCCTGCATTTTGTGATTTTATTTCAGTTCTTTAAAATTTGTAGCTAGTTATACTTTTTTCTTATTCTAATTTTCATTTTCATATTTCATTTTGAATTCATGATTTTGTATTCTTCTGTTTAAAGAGGGCTCTCAAAATTAGCTTTGAAGATCCACAAAACATAAGTAAAGCCCTTAATAACCTATATCTTCAAAGCCTCTGCTGTCTTTAGTGTTGAGAAAGGTGTGCAGAAATTGCCATTTTGTCCTTTTGAGTCTTTTATAGCCCTACGGGCAAGCTTCAGTCATGTCCGACTATGTGACCCTACAGACTAGCCCACCAGGCTCCTCTGTCCATGGGATTTTTCCAGGCAAGAATGCTGGAGTAGGTTGCCATTTCCTTCTCCAATTATAGCCCTAAAATTTTATATAATAATAAAAAAGAATCATATAAACACTGCAATTTAAATGGATTGCAATGTCCCACATTTTGTTTTATGTTGCCATTAACTTGCTGTTCATGAAATAGGCTGTTTTAAAACTAGTATGATATCCCAGATACTATCAATCACAGAAAGTTTCTAGATTTGTTAGAGAATAGAGAAAAAAAATTACCTGTAGTTAGTGTTGTAAGCTCAAAAATGTATTTACATATTCACTTGTTTGCATTTGTTCTTTAAAAAATCTCATAGATAAACAACATAAAATAATTTCAGATGGTCCAGGTTATTAATTAGAATTGTATCAAGCAAGTCTGCAGGTTTTCTCTCCCCGTGTCTACTGCTCCCAGATGCAAACAACAAAAAATGTGTCAAAGATATATGTTGGCCCATAACAAGAATAATAGTAGCTAACCACATATAATTTTTAGCTTATGCTGCTAGCCTATTTTAATAAAGTACTACAAGTACAATAGCTAATGATATATAACTCCTAAGCTTTGTTTTTAATTTTTAAAAAATTGGTTAAGATTTTCTACTTCAATAGCTAAAAATTATTTTGATACTGTATTTGCTAATAGCCATTCTTCCTATTTAAGACAGCTCATTCTCTCAAAATCCCATATAAGATCTAATATATGAAGTCTTCATAGATGAAGTGTTACATATGTCAATGTATAATTGTTAACAACATATAAAATAGAGAGTGACAGCAATCTTATTTCTGAGGAATTTTTACTAATTATAATGCCTACAGTGTTAAAATGTGAATCATTTTGAGGTTTGAAGCTGAAGATAATTTATTATTTGAAAGTAAACAGACCATTGTTCTAAAGGATAGCTTTAAATGTTTTCTTATCCAATTCCTCTTCCCTTGGAGACTCTCAGCCTTTATTATCAAGAAAATTGAGCAGCTTTCTATGTATCATATTGATTTTAATTTAAGAAGCAAGAGTAATACATCCTCTAATTTTTTATCTCACTCTACATTATCACATTGTTTTTTACTTTATTATTCTTATATTGCAATAACTAGTGCAAAGAATAAATACCCCAGGAACTAGGAGGAAAAACATATTAGGTCCGTCTAGTCAAGGCTATAGTTTTTTCCTATAGTCATGTATGGACGTGAGAGTTGGACTGTGAAGAAGGCTGAGCGCCGAAGAATCGATGCTTTTGAACTGTGGTGTTGGAGAAGACTCTTGAGAGTCCCTTGGAATACAAGGAGATCCAACCAGTCCATTCTGAAGATCAGCCCTGGGATTTCTTTGGAAGGAATGATGCTAAAGCTGAAGCTCCAGTACTTTGGCCACCTCATGCGAAGAGTTGACTCATTGGAAAAGACTCTGATGCTGGGAGGGATTGGGGACAGGAGGAGAAGGGGACGACAGAGGATGAGATGGCTGGATGGCATCACTGACTCGATGGGCATGAGTCTGAGTGAATTCCGGGAGTTGGTGATGGATAGGGAGGCCTGGTGTGCTACGATTCATGGGGTCGCAAAGAATCGGACATGACTGAGTGACAGAACTGAACTGAACTGTTGCATCTTAGGAGATAAGGCCCGAGTAAGCAAAACAGAAGAGAGAAGGATTGAAAAATACCACATGTTGTAGAATGTACTCTCTTTAGTATTTCATTTTTTCAGAGTATCAGAAAGTATTGGATTCTTTGCAACCTCATGGACTGCAGCAGGCCAGGCTACTCTGTCCTCCACTATCTCCTGGAGTTAGCTCAAATCCCTGTCCATCGAGTCAGTGATTTCATCCAACTACCTCATTCTCTGTCGTCCCCTTCTCCTCTTGCCTTCAATCCTTCCCAGCATCAGTCTTTTCCAGTAAGTTGGCTCTTTGCATCACATGGCCAAAATATTGGAGCCTCAGCTTCAGCATCAGTCCTTCCCATGAATATTCAAGGTTGATTTCCCTTATGATTGACTGGTTTGATCTCCTTTCTGTACAAGGGGACTCTCAAGGGTCTTCTCCAGCAGCACAATTCAGAAACATCAGTTCTTCAGCTCTCAGCCTTCTTTATGGTTTAACTCCCACATTTGTACATGACTATTAGCTTCAACTATATGGATCTTTGTCAGCAAAGTGATGTATCTGCTTTTTTAATGCACTATGTGTGTCATAACTTTTCTTCCATGGAGCAAGCATCTTCTAATTTCATGGCTGCTGTCACCATTCACAGCAACTTTGCAGAAAGGAAATAAAATCTGGCACTGCTTCCACTTTTTCCCCTTCTACGTGCCATGAAGTGATGGGGCCAGGTGCCATCTTCATTTTCTGAATGTTGAGTTTTAGCCACCTTTCTCACCCTCCTCTTTCACCCTCATCAAGAAGTTCTTCAGTTCCTCTTCACTCTCTGCCTTTAGAATGGTATCATTTGCATGTCTGAGGCTGTTGATATTTCTCCTAGCAATCTTGATTCCAGCTTGTGAGTCATCCAGCCCAGCATTTTGCATGATGTACTATGCATATAAGTTAAATAAGCAGGGTGACAACGTACAGCCTTGTTGTACTCCTTTCTCAATTTGGAACCAGTCAGTTGTTCCATGTAAGGTTCTAACTGTTGCTTCTTGACCCGCATACATGTTTCTCAGGAAAGAGGTAAGGTGGTCTGGTACTCCCATCTTTAAGAATTTTCCACAGTTTGTTGTGATCCACACAGTCTAAGGCTTTAGCATAGTCAATGAAACAGAAGTAGATGTCTCTCTGGAATTCCCTTGTTTTCTCCACAATCCAATAAATGTTGACAATTTGATATCTGGTTCCTCTGCCTTTTCTAAACCCAGCTTGTACGTCTGAAAATTCTTGGGTCACAGGCTGCTAAAGCCTAGCTTGTAGGATTGTGAATGTAACCTTGCTAGCATGTGAAATGAGTGCCACTGTATAATAGTTTGAAGATTTTTTGGCATTGCCCTTTGTTGGGATTAGTAATTACTTATTAAATATCTGTTGAATAAAGAAAAGAAAGAAAGTAAAAGAAAAAAGGAATGAAGGGAGGGAGGGAGAAAAGGAGGAGGAAGGAAGGAAGGGAAAAGACAGCAATAGGAAAAAGATCAAATATGTGGAAATTGAGTTAGGAGGCAGGCAGGCAGAAAACACAGGAATTAACTCTATGGTCAGGGTCAGATTACATTCGACTTCAGGTTCAAAGTATATGTCTTATTCCTGTGCTATACTTTACCTGCCTCATTATTAGACCATTGGAATTTGTTCCTACTTTGCAATTCCCTCCCCTATTCCAGCTTTATTTTAGTATTTCTGATCTTGGCATACTAGACTGATTTTGGTTCTGACATTATTGCTTTATTTTAGTACTAAAAAGCCTGAGCTCATGGTATTTATTTTATCTACAACCCAGCTCCTTATTAGCAGTTTTAGAAATACAAGTAAAACTTCTCAGTATAAAGAATCAGACCCTTGCCCTGGTGTAACATTATTTAATTAAAAAACTATTCATTTATTTATTTTTAAGAAATTAACTGTACTGCAGATATAGATTTTCATTGAAACAAGTAGGTAATGTTCTTATTTTAAGGCCTAAGGTACTAAAGACATTATTTGAAATGATTATTGTGATATAAGTCTTAGTTCATTGCACATATCTGTTAGCTAAACTAGTAAGATGTCTCAAAAGGATTTTTTTGGAGCAAAATACAATCTTAAGTTGTCTTGAATTTAATATTGACTGTGAAATTTTACTACAATATTCATTAATTTTAAAATTTGGGATTTCTCAATCTCACACAAGGCATTTTGAACTATTATAATATAAATATACAAATATTTTTAAACAATAGTCAAGAAAATGCAGGAACAGGTAATAATATATCATGAACATGGAATAGTGTTTTACAAGTTAGCAATAATCATTATAGGGCTTTCTTTGTCATTGTTTTTAAATATTCTCTTTTGTGGCAGTGACTTCCACCATACTGTCTTGTAGGTCACTGATCCTTTTTTCGGCCTCGGTTATTCTGCTACTGATTCCTTCTAGTGTCTTGTTCATCTGTATTGTTTGTTCTTTAGTTCTTTTCGATCTTTGGTAAATATGTCTTACATCTTCTCCATTCTTTTTCTGAGCTCCTAGATCATTGTGACTATCAGTATTCTGAATTACTTTTCTGAAAGTTTGTCTATCTCCACTTCATTTGGTTGTTTTTCTGGGGATTTATCTTGTTCCTTCATCTGGGTAGTAATCCCATGCTTTTTCATTTTGATTCGTTTTTTTGTGATTATTTTTTTTTTCTGGAAGCTGTGAGATTGTAGTTCTTGCTTTTTCTGTTCTGTTTTTAATGAGTCAAGCATTTTACATTTTGGAATAAAAATAACTTTAAAAATATAAGGCTTTCTATTAAAAATGTGACATATACACCTCTCTCCAATTAGATAGCCAGTTATAGATTAGAGATAAGCATAATGCATCTAAATTAATTTATTCTATAATTATTATTTTAAAATTTTGATGTTTTTAATAATGAAAACATAAGGCATGAAATCATAAAGTGAAGTTAGTGAGTCCCTTTCCTCACATATTTGTCTACGTATATTTGTGCTCCTTCCCTAGTGGAAGCAAATTAATTGACTCCTTGTCTCTCATGGACCTCCTTTAAGCCATGGTGGCTCCCATGGCTGAGTGCCTTGAACTAGGTATTTCTTGACTCTACATCAAATCATGTTTATTGTGTGATTCACTCTCTTCTAGTCCTTGATCTCAACTTGGTAATAGCAAGCAAGTAAGAAAAAAAAGACAAACAACAAATTATGATTGCATGTTTCTACCTACTACTTAATACCATTATACAGTTGTTTTTGTTTTTTTAAAATTACCTGTTTAAGCTTTGCCAGCACACCTTCAATTTTATCACATGCAATTTTATCATTCAGTCAATACTCAGTAATGATTGCCCAGTTCTTGTTGCTGTTATTTAACCACTGACTCTTGTGCAACTCTTTTGTGACCCCATGGATTAGGGTTCTCAAGGCAATAATACTAGAATGTGTTGCCATTTACTTCTCAAGGGGATCTTCCCGACTCAAAGACTGAACCCATGTCTCCTGTGTTGGTAGGTGGATTCTTTACTGTTTGAGAAGTACTAGGCAATCAAGGGAAACCTTTGATTTTATTTTTGTTTCCCACTTGACATTGAACATTTTCTCATCTTAGGATTAGTGGCCCTGCCTTCTTATCTCATTTTAAGAATAATACTTACCTAAGGTTTTTGATCTACTATTAATGTTAAAGATTATTTTATTACATTGAACACATCATTTTCCTTTTCAGTTGTATTCTACACTGTACTCCAGATTGGATCTGCTTCTAGTGTTCTAAGAAACAGCAATCCAGTTAAGCCCCAATGTGTACTTCAGGAAGTAATATTTTGGGATGAAATTAAATCAAGCAAGAAGATTTTCTCTTTTTTAAATCAGGTTTATTAAGGCATATTATACATACGATAAAGGTCATCCTTTTAAAGTGTGGGCTTCCCCTGTGGCTGTCAATAAGGAAACCTCCTGCAATGTGGGAGACTTGGGTTCAAGCCCTAGGTTGGGAAGATTCCCTGGAAAAGGAAACAGCTCCCCACTCCAGTATTCTGGCCTGGAGAATTCCATGGACAAAAGAGCCTGGTGGGCCCCAGCCCATGGGGTCACAAAGAGTTGGACATGACTGAGCGACTTTCACTTTTACTTTTTTAAAGGGCACAGGTAGACAAATTTTAACAATTGTATATAGTTGTACAACCACTACCAACGTCAAAATCTAAAATACCCCATAGCCCTGAAAAACTTCCATGAGTCCCTTTGCAATTGCACTCCTCTCCCTACTTTAGCCTCTGGCAGTCATTAATCTGGTTTTTATCCTTGTACTTTTGGCCTTTCTCAAACATCATATACATGGAATTATATAGTATATAAACTTTTGTGTTTAGCATAATGCTTTTGACATATCCATTTGGTTGAATATCTCAGTATTCATTGCTTTTCATTGCTGAGTGGGATACCATTGTATATATTTCCACAGTTTCTCCACTCTTTAGTTGATGGAATTTGGTACCTCTTCTTGCATTTGATTATTATCAAAACAAACTTGCTGTGAACATTAGCACAATTAATTTGTGTAGACATGTAATTTATCTTGGATAAATACCTTAGTTGGGTTATATTGTAAGTGTACTGATAACTTTATAAGAAACCATCAAACTGCTCTCCAAAGTGGCTTTATCACTTTATGTTTCCTCCAGCAATGTGTCTTTAGTTGTACTACTTCCTTACCAGCACTTGGTATTATCAGGTCGTTTGCTTGTTTGTTTCAGACTTTCTAGTGTTTATACAGGAGTCCTATGTATTGTTTTAATATTTATTTTACTAATGACTAATAATGTTAATCATTTTTTTCTTGTAATTTATTATCCATATATCTTCTCTGAGGAATTTCCTGCTGAAATATTTCTACTCATTTTTAAGTTTGTATTTTTTGTCTTGTTAAAATTTAAAATTCTTTCTGTATAGATTCATGGTTTTTTTTAATCACATATAGAAGAATTTTTGCCAAATTTTCTTCTAGTCTGTCACTTGACTTTTCCTTCTCTTAGCGATGTGCTCCAAGAGTGGAAGATTTAATTTTAATAAAATCACATTTATCATGTTCTCCCTTTTGTTTCTTATTTAAGAAATATTTGCCTATCCAATGTCACAAATATTTTTTTTTACTGTTTCCTTCTTGAAGTTTTATAAAAATCTTATCTCCTAGGTTTAAACCTATGATATATATTGAGTTTTATTTTATATGTTATAAATTTTAAGGTTTTACTTTTTTTGTATATGAATTTCCAGGAGGATTGATAGGCTATCAAATTGTAAATAACTTTATGTTGAACATATAAATTCTGTACTCTATCTTCTCCTTCACTGATCTGTTTGATTATTCTTATACCAACACATACCATCTTGATTTCTGTAGCCTCAGATTAAGTCTTGACATAAGATGAATCCTCCAACTTCATTTACCTTCTAAAAATATTATATTATCTGTCTAACATTTTGCTTGGCATATATATTTTTGCATTAGTTTGCAAGTTTCTAAAAGCTGTCTGGAATTTGATTGAACTTTTGTTGCTTTATACAAGTTCAAACAATGCCTCAATCCAAAGAATTGCTTTTAGTGATAAAAATTCAAGGAACTACCTAATTAGAGAGCAAACACGACCACCCTATTGGAGATATATGAGAAACATGTGGGAATTATGTGGACTTTTCATTAACTGTAGCTAATAATAGAGCCAGCTTATGTGTAAAGGTTAAGGTAGAGTACAAATCTGACTTATTTATAATCAATTAAAGAAGCGTGTTAAGAAATGCTAATTTTCAACAAAGTAGCATGTTTGTGGGTTTGTTCCAGCAGAATTGTGAAAAAGAAACTACCTGTTCTATCATGGAGCACCTGCCTACCAAGTTTATATGGCCTCTGTATACCATTGTATATATTGGCAAATTCCCAAAATAATTTAATAAAATGGAAGTATGTTGATTCTGCAAGCAAAATTTATTACTAAATCGAAATGTCTTGAACATTTCAGTTATCATAACTCTTGATTAAAACATCCTTGAATTTTTATCCTCTTTTTCTAGCAGTGATAATGCATGAAACAAAGAGGAAGTACCCAAAGTTTTACTTTTGCAAAATGATTGTTGTTTTAATAATAGGAGAATTATGAAAATGTTATTTTTGTACACTCAAGAATCTTGTGGGTAATTATAATTCCTTTGTTTCTTAGCAATATACTGTGCCAATGTTTCCAGTGGGATCAAATACTCATTTTCCACCTTTATTCAGATATCCAACTAATTGTACCAAAATAACACATTTTAATAATGGAATAAACTGGCAGGGCCAGAAGTGTATTGTGCTAGTGGAACGGGGGATGGTGGTGGTGGTTATAATTAGCCATATCAAGTATTAAAATTACAAACAAGATGCAGTAGTAATTCACTATAAAATAAATGTTTAGAAGTTATATACTAACAATTTGAATGTGCAGAATTTTCATCAACTTGTTTATTGATGAATAAAGAGACTCTGAGTGTAAAAAATTAAAATTCACTACTAAAAGTTCTTGTTCCTAAGAAAATATATTGTAGGATAAAATATACAATGATTTGACATTTGCCTATATAAGTATATAAACAAATGTTTGTTTTGATAAGTTCACTTTACAACACTTGGCTTTTATGAAAGACCTACATTAGTACCTATTTTTGTTAGCCGAAATAAATCCAAAGGGGATTTTTACAAAAAAACAAAAGTAACTTGCAGTAAGCCTTTATAGAAGCAGTACCAAGCTCCTTCCTTGAGAACTAGACTCAGCATCTCAGTATCCAGCTGACATAGCTTTGAAATGTGTCTGTGAACATCTGTACTTTATCTCAATTTGTTTTGTGCATCCATTAGCAAGATGTGTCTTAATGTAATTGCTTCTTTGCTTTACAGTCATTTCAGCTTATAAAAGTTTTCACAGAAATGCTCTACTTTGGGATAATAGGGTAAACCTATATTCCAGACATCTATAGTTTGCATTTACATTTAATAGATGTTATTGGACTCTGATATAAGCCAACAATTTTTGTTGAGAATCCTACCTACTCATCTCATAACAAAGTTCTTTTTCTGAAAGTTAATATCTTATACTGAATGTTCATTGGTTTAATGACATGCAGTAGTTTCATCTTTGATTATCCACTTATGCAAATCAAAAAGGTCTATACACACGTTGTCTGGTTGTTTGAAAGACCGTACCTTACTCTGTTGCCTAAATAATGTTTGCTTTTTCCCTGTCATGAATTACCTTACTGACTTGCCAAAATATAAATGAATTTACATTAGCATGGATGGCTGCCGTCTGAGGGAGCATTAAGTCTTGGCAGTGTCATACATTTAGAAATACATGTTAAATTACTACCAGGGCATGCGATAGTCATATAAAACTTGCAGACCTGTACTTCATTTTAAAAAGTCTGACCTTCACTTTATGATCTATATTATATAATGCTAAATTAATGTCACAGAGCATGGATTACATCGGTGCTAATAATAGAAGTCTACATTACTCATTGTTTTGAATATCTAGACAGAATGCACAGTATTGGGTCATTTGAACTTATGATCTTATAATGTAGAACAATAATGCCCTCCAAAGTTACTGAGCTGTGAAAGGTTGCTTTCTCCTATACTTAATGATTCTAGGCCGTCTTCCAGATGGTCATGATTTTGGTGTTACTCTCGTCTCTTCTTTCACTTCTCAGTACAACTGTCATAGTGAAACTTAATCCTGTTTCTCATTGCTTCTAATGTTCTATCTTTTATAGTTCTACTCAGGACTTAGGTTGGGAGAAAATAGTAACTTTATAAATATATATATTTATTTGGCTATGTAAATCTCAGTTTGGTATGTGGGCTCTTCAGTCGCAGCATGTGGGATCCAGTTCCCTGACAGGGATCTAACCTGGGCCCCCTCCATTGGTACTGCAGAGTCTTAGCCATTGGACCATCAGGGATGTCCCAGGAAATGGTAACCTTTAAGAAACTTTAAAAACTTGTCAGGTTGGCATTGGCTATGTTCTTCATTTATGAAATAAATTTCATGGGCTTTTTGTAATAAGAACACTGTTTAAGATGCTGATTAAATACCTTTTACTATTGTTCATTTCCCATTTTATATACTTGTTTCAGATGTTTGAAGCTGTCAGGATTCTGTCAACAAAAAAAAAAAAATCACTTGCTATTTTGTTTCATCAGTCTTTGCATTCATTCAGAAGGTGAAACTCTGGGAAACTGAATTGCATCACAAGAATTTAAATTGTTATTTCAAAACATTTCTCTTTGGTGTTCAATATCTATTTTGTTTAGTGTTGTGGTGTGTTGATGTTAACCAAGCACAGTAGCATACAAAGTGAACTTCTAAGTCCAGACTTGAAAGACTCCACAGGATCAGACACAATACAAGGTGAGTGGATAAAATGGTAAAAGCCAAGTGCATCAGTATGAAAATAACATTAGTTTCACATTTTCTAACCCTGCAGCCTTTTGTTGAAAGTTAAATGATCTAAAAAATAACATGAAAACCCTTCCAGGCATACAAATAAAAACATAGAGAACATCAAATATGAAAAATGAAAACCATTTTAGAGAGAAGAAATGACTTTGTTTTATTTTATGTATTTTTGGAAAGAATATTTTTCTTAAGACACCTTTCCCCAGCTAAGCTCCATGAGGTTTAGGAATTCAAAGTGTCTTCTCCATAGTTGTATCCTCAGTACTTAAAGCAGTGACTGACACATAATAGGTGCTCCATAAGTATCTGACAAATAATGCTTAAACTACCACACAATTGCACTCATCTCACATGCTAGTAAATGCTCAAAATTCTCCAAGCCAGGCTTCAGCAATATGTGAATCGTGAACTTCCAGATGTTCAAGCTCGTTTTAGAAAAGGAAGAGGAACCAGAGATCAAACGGCCAACATCTGCTGCATCATTGAAAAAANCCTTGGACTGCAAGGAGATCCAACCAGTCCATCCTAAAGGAGATCAGTCCCGGATGTTCTTTGGAAGGACTGATGCCAAAGCTGAAACTCCAATACTTCGGCCACCTGATGCGAAGAGTTGACTCATTGGAAAACACCCTGATGCTGGAAAGGATTGGGGACAGGAGGATAAGGGAACAACAGAGGATGAGATGGCTGGATGGCATCATCGACTCAATGTACATGGGTTTGGGTGGACTCTGGGAGTTGGTGATGGACAGGGAGGCCTGATGTGCTGCAGTTCATGGGGTCCCAAAGAGTCGAACAGGACTCAGCGACTGAACTGAACTGAACTGAACTGAATTATTTGAGGGTCTAAGTTGTGGTACCTGGGCTCTTTAATTGCACCATGAGCGATCTATTTCCCTGAGCAGGGATCTGACCTGGGTCTCCTGCATTGGTAGTGTGGAGTCTTAGCCACTCAACCACCAGGGATGTCCCAGGAAATGTAATAAGAAATTTAATAAGTAAGTGAATGGATGGATGATGAACCGTAACTGTATTTGTGGTAGCATAGCTCCAAGGGGTTACATCCTATAAACCAATTTTTTAGTCACATGAAGATGAATCAAATTACCCTTTAAGTATCTGTCCTTAAGTAATGTCCTGCCTATCTAGAAGTAGGCTTCTTAGGTCACTCAAACAGTAAAGAATCTAGAAATAATTATAATCTCATATTTTTAAGTTTGAAGTTTACAATGATAATTTAGAATGATTTTGAAAGTTGTCAAAATTTCCTCAAGGCTAGACAATGATTTGTCACTTTATCAATAAAATAGTTTTGAACATTCATGGACACTTCCATAAATGTGTAGATGTTGTATCCTGTGACATAGAATGTACTCTAGAGGGAGACTGAGGTAGAAACACACTGTTCACCAAGCTATGTGCCTTGTTGTGGGATTGTAACTGCCTGCAGAGAGAGGAGTTAATATCTAATTCATGCAAAAGACTGTGTTGACTAGCAGTCAACATAGCATAGTGAACAACCCACAAATTAATCTATGTATATTCAGTTATAAATTATATACTCATACTACTATTCATATGAATGTGAAACATTAGTAATGTTAATTTCTTCTGTTTTATCTTAAATAGTATAACTGAATATAAATAGAATGTCTAAGTTTTTTCCTCCAGTGCCTAAATAGTTTCCCTTGAACACAACATTTTAGAGATGAATTTAAAGGTTAATTTATCAAAAAGCCATTTATGAATGGTGGTGCTGCTGCTGAAAGGAAAATATAATCCAGTTCTAGTTTTACCAGTATTATAGCATAATGCTATAAAGCATCTTTTAAAAGCTTTTGATAACCACTAGAGTAGGCAAACCCATTCCAGCGTTCTTGTCTGGAGAATCCCAGGAACAGGGGAGCCTAGTGGGCTGTCCTCTATGGGATCGCACAGAGTCGGACATGACTGAAGTGATTTATCAGCAGCAGCAGCAGCAGAGTGGGGCTAGAGTCAGAGAAGTATTAATATTACTCAATTCAAACCTAGAGACTCAACTGATGGCAGGTTGTCACAACTGTCAACTCCACAGAAGTTCNTAGTGGGCTGTCCTCTATGGGATCGCACAGAGTCGGACATGACTGAAGTGATTTATCAGCAGCAGCAGCAGCAGAGTGGGGCTAGAGTCAGAGAAGTATTAATATTACTCAATTCAAACCTAGAGACTCAACTGATGGCAGGTTGTCACAACTGTCAACTCCACAGAAGTTCTAGTTACTGTGCCATTTATAAGAGACACACTGATGAAGTTCTTGCCACCATGCATACTCTCATAGTCCAATGGGATTGGCAGAAGACATAAGCATAACCCCAGTCCTAATCAGAAGGCAGAGGATAAAAGCAGACCCAGAGCTGGAATGTCCATCTGAACCAGGCAGAGAAGTAGAGTTCAGAAGTCTATATGTAAAAAGAGGTAGAACTTAATTCATAATCTATCTGACTCCCAAATTCATGATCTTAACCTCTATGTTTTGGGAATTTGTGACAGAACATAAATGTATGGATAAAATGATGTGCAAGTAGAAGTTCGCTCTCAGTGACATGTATGAGAATTACGGTAGACTTAGGACAGAATGGAAGGAAACTCTAATTTTCATTATAGATAGAGAAAAAGGAAATCTTAGAAGGAGAAATAAATAGCAGTGGCCAGAAGTTGTGAAGAGAACCAAAAGAAAGTTGTATGAAAATGACAAGGCTTTAGAAAATGTCAAAAGAGACTAATGGCCAAGAAGTACAGTAAGTTAAAGGCAAAAAGAAAAAAAAAATCTATTGGGTTTGCAGTTTTTGGAGGTCATTAGAAAGGTTTCTATTTGTTTGGCTGAGTTTGGTTTTGATTTGCTTGTTTGTTACTTAGTTTATGCTTATAATCTGAGGGGTAGGAAGTGGTAGGAAGAAAGGGAATAAAGAGGTTGAAGAGAGTATGAAGGACTATTGATCAAGTGGGAGATAGGATTGAAATTTGCAAAGAAAGGAGAAGAAATGGGTTCCAAACACAAACTCATGGGTTGGTTTTGGAAAAATGGGAATCCACTTCATTTGAAGCTGGACAGAAAGAGGTAAAATTACAAAGGTGGTCAATTGAGACCATTAATCTCATTGGTTCTACTTCTTTTATGACGTGGAAAGACAAGTCTTTTTCTAAAAGAGAAAACATTTCAAGTAAGAAGTTAGAAAATAGAGGAATTGTTATGGAATAGTATCTTAGGAACTAAAGAAGATAAGCAGGCTCCAGGTCATACTAAGGAAGACTATCCATCTGGAAACCAATAGATTTATTATTTGTGAAGTGCAACATTATAATAATTGTAGAGAAATATTATTTAATCCATAATCTTACCAAAATAACCTAAGTATTTTCATTTTCAGAATACACTATGAAAAATGGTGTTCTGGATGAGTCTCAAAGAAACAATCTCACAAAATTAAATTTTATCTACATGGGCTGGAATCAAGACTGCCAGGAGAAATATCAATAACCTTAGATATGCAGATGATAGGACACTTATGGCAGAAAGTGAAGAGGAAATAAAAGCCTCTTGATGAAAGTGAAAGAGGAGAGTGAAAAAGTTGGCTTAAAGCTCAACATTCAGAAAACGAAGATCATGGCATCTGGTCCCATCACTTCATGGGAAATAGATGCAGAAACAGTGGAAACAGAGTCAGACTTTATTTTTTGGGGCTCCCAAATCACTGCAGATGGTGACTGCAGCCATGAAATTAAAAGACGCTTACTCCTTGGAAGAAAAGTTATGACCAACCTAGACAGCATATTCAAAAGCAGAGACATTACTTTGCCAACAAAGGTCCATCTAGTCAAGGCTATGTTTTTTCCAATGGTCATGTATGGATGTGAGAGTTGGACTGTGAAGAAAGCTGAGGGCCGAAGAACTGATTCTTTTGAACTGTGATGTTGGAGAAGACTCTTGAGAGTCCCTTGGACTGCAAGGAGATCCAACCAGTCCATTCTGAAGGAGATCAGCCCTGGGATTTCTTTGGAATGAATGATGCTAAAGCTGAAGCTCCAGTACTGTGGCCACCTCATGCGAAGAGTTGACTCATTGGAAAAGACTCTGATGCTGGGAGGGATTGGGGGCAGGAGAAGAAGGGGGTGATAGAGGATGAGATGGCTGGAGGGCATCACCGACTCAATGGACATGGGTTTGGGTGGACTCCAGGAGTTGGTGTTGGACAGGNTAAAAGACGCTTACTCCTTGGAAGAAAAGTTATGACCAACCTAGATAGCATATTCAAAAGCAAAGACATTACTTTGCCAACAAAGGTCCATCTAGTCAAGGCTATGTTTTTTCCAATGGTCATGTATGGATGTGAGAGTTGGACTGTGAAGAAAGCTGAGGGCCGAAGAACTGATTCTTTTGAACTGTGATGTTGGAGAAGACTCTTGAGAGTCCCTTGGACTGCAAGGAGATCCAACCAGTCCATTCTGAAGGAGATCAGCCCTGGGATTTCTTTGGAATGAATGATGCTAAAGCTGAAGCTCCAGTACTGTGGCCACCTCATGCGAAGAGTTGACTCATTGGAAAAGACTCTGATGCTGGGAGGGATTGGGGGCAGGAGAAGAAGGGGGTGATAGAGGATGAGATGGCTGGAGGGCATCACCGACTCAATGGACATGGGTTTGGGTGGACTCCAGGAGTTGGTGTTGGACAGGGAGGCCTGGTGTGTTGCAAACATGGGGTCGCAATGAGTCGGACAAGACTGAGCAACTGAACTGAACTGAACTGGACCAATTTCTTATTTATTCTTCTAAGTTTCCTGAAAATGAAACTCGTGGTGTTTATGCTCAGTTTTGCTTGGAATTACATATATTTTGTAAAAACTATCGAGTACATTAATTGAGTTGCACAATTTACCACCTGAATGCCAACCTACTTTGATGCTTGACTTCCTATTTTCATGAAGTATCTTGGGTTTTAGGGATGGCACAGGACTAGTTCCCAGACTCCAATCAAAAGATAGCTTAAGACTTTAAGCTTTTAGTTTTCTTCTTTCATGGAATTTTCTAATACATCTTCTTGTTTTCAAGTTTAACTATATTATGCAAGAGTAACCAGTTTATGAATCTCTATGATTCTAGGAGCACAGGTGCTTCTGATCTCAACTTGTCTGATAAATATTATTTTCCATAATCCAAAATGCATAGCAATACTACCTATATGCAACTGAGTCAATTCTATCATAGACTTACTGTATTTTCTGCTTCAAGGAACCTCAGAGAAGATTCAGCTCAACCAATTTGGTTGCCAGTTTTCTTAAAGTGTGGTTTGTATAATTTTTTGCCATTAAATTCCGTTTGCCAAATATTTCTACTTCTCATAAAACTGAAATGATGCTGAGGAAGATTCTTTGTAAAGTTGCTTTAGAATTCCTAATTTCAGCATCTGGTTGTTCTGACACTGAATTCTTTGGTGTTATAAGAAATTATTTTTTAAAAAATTTTCATGTTGCACAGAATATCCTTATATAAGGAGCCAGTGAGCTAAGCAGGTGGCCTAAAATAAATATCTTTTAGCTCATTCTGACTGTAGTATGAACTCTTTTTTATAAGAAACAATAGATTTATCTATTTTTTATTTTGTCTTTTGTTGTTGTTTGTTTGTTTAGTTTTGTTTTTCAGTGGCTTGTTTGGTCATTGATTGTCTCACATGAAGCAAAGCCAAGTACTGCTTTTCATTTTCTTTTATTTCTCTACAGTGTCTTGTCCAAAGTGTGTCTCAGCATTAATTGTTCACCCGAGTACTTGATGT
The DNA here is from genome assembly GCA_006410615.1 of Neotragus moschatus. Classification (NCBI taxonomy): domain Eukaryota; kingdom Metazoa; phylum Chordata; class Mammalia; order Artiodactyla; family Bovidae; genus Neotragus; species Neotragus moschatus. The sequence goes on from SJYA01000716.1 coordinate 544,654, forward strand.
TGAGAATGCAGGGAAAGAAACTTATGAGCTATTATCACATTAGTGAATTAGTTCTATTTAACTGAAAAATAAAAGTTTCTACATTACGTTATTCTTTACTTGATTCCTTTGGCATTCTAGATATTCATCATAAATCAGAAAGAAAATTAGTTTTCAAAATAAATATATAACGTGGTAAAGTTCTTTAATCTTAGTAAGCACTATCCATATGAGATTTTCTAACATTTGTTGGATTTGTATTAATTATGTCCTTGTTTAGTCCTTGTTCTATTGGATTTGCCTGTAGCAGTGTTTTTATCTACATTTCCATATAAAAGGGACAATTTGACACAGAGTAATTGATTTATATAATTCATCTTGTAAAATTATTGTCCTGAGGAACATGACAAGGTTATTTCAAAATACCTTTTTAAAAAATCACATTTATTTAATGAAAGTCAAGGTAAATAACCAATGTATTTGATATTTAAATTTAAAAGATATCTCATATGCTAACTGTGAGTCTCAGAAGATGACTAAAATGTTGGTAAAAGGCCTACTGGTTAGTAACAGAGAAACACTAACAATGATATTTATTTTAAAATAATTATTTAAAAATGAACATGGCAATTTACTGAGTACTTCCTGATATTGCAGTTCATTTCAGCTCAGTTCAGTCAGTCATGTCCGACACTTTGTGACCCAATGGACTGCAGCACGCCAGGCTTCCTTGTTCATCACCAACTCCCGGAGTTTACTCAGACTCATATCCGTTGAGTTGGTGATGTCATCCAACCATTGCACCATCTGCTGTCCCCTTCTCCTCCCACCCTCAATCTTTCCCAGCATCAGGGTCTTTTCAATTGAGTCATTTCTTCAAGTCAGGTGGCCAAAGTATTGGAGTTTCAGCTTCAACATCAGTCCTTCCAATGAACACTCAGGACTGAATCCCTTTAGGATGTACTGGTTGGATCTCCTTGCAATCCAAGGGACTCTCCAGAGTCTTCCCCAATACCACAGTTCAAAAGCATCAATTCTTCAGCACTCAACTTTGTTTACAGTCCAGCTCTCACATCCATACATAACTACTGGGAAAACTATAGCTTTGACTAGATGGACCTTTGTTGGCAAAGCAATATCTCTGCTTTTTAATATGCTTACAAGAGAAGACTCTACACATGGACATCACCAGATGGGCAACACCAAAATCAGATTGATTATATTCTTTGCAGCCAAAGATGGAGAAGCTCTATACAGTCAACAAAAACAAGACCAGGAGCTGACTGTGGCTCAGACCATGAGCTCCTTATTGCCAAATTCAGACTTANCAGTACTTTGGCCACCTCATGCGAAGAGTTGACTCATTGGAAAAGACTCTGATGCTGGGAAGGATTGGCAGCAGGAGGAGAAGGTGACGTCCAATGATGAGATGGCTGGGTGGCATCACTGACTCGATGGGCATGAAACTGAGTGAATTCTGGGAGTTGGTGATGGACAGGGAGGCCTGGCGTGCTGCAGTTCATGGGGTCGCAGAGTTGGACACCACTGAGCAACTGAACTGAACTGAACTGACTGAGGTTGGTCACAACTTTTTTTCCAAGGAGCAAGTGTCTTTTAATTTCATGGCTGCAGTCACCATCTGCCGTGAGTTTAGAGCCCAAAAATATAAGGTCTGTCACNCATGGGGTCGCAGAGTTGGACACCACTGAGCAACTGAACTGAACTGAACTGACTGAGGTTGGTCACAACTTTTTTTCCAAGGAGCAAGTGTCTTTTAATTTCATGGCTGCAGTCACCATCTGCCGTGAGTTTAGAGCCCAAAAATATAAGGTCTGTCACTGTTTCCACTGTTTCCCCATCTATTTCCCATGAAGTGATGGGACTGGATGCCATGATCCTAGTTTTCTGAATGTTGAGCTTTAAGCCCACTTTTTCACTCTCCTCTTTCACTTTCATCAAGAGGCTCTTTAGTTTTTCACTTTCTGTGGTAATGGTGGTGTCATCTGTATATCTGAGGTTATTGATATTTCTCCCAGCAATCTTGATTCCAGCTTGTGCTTCATCCAGCCCAGTGTTTCTCATGATGTACCCTGCATATAAGTTAAATAAGTAGACTGACAATATATAGCCTTGATGTATATGATATTGCAAGGTACACCATTATATTATTAAAAATATATTAATACAATACTCTTATTTATTAATATTTTATGGAATAGTATTACAGATATTCCCCAGTACAAACTTTTCATACTTCCTTGGAACCTTCTGTATAATATTTTTGAAATCTCCACATAGTACCAATTGGATTGACTTATTAGTTAACTATTATCCGGGAAGGACTACTTAACATGGAGATAAATAAACATTCTGAAAGAACACAAGACTGGAGCACCAATGCTGAGTTCCATTACAACTCTTCTCACTCATTCAATGAAACTAATGGTGACATTTAAGAAACGATTGGTATCTTATAGACACTGTGTTAGTTTCATCATGTTTTTTATTTGATTAAATATTCGTAAATATCCTGTAATATGGATTATTCCCACCATTTTGCAGATAAAGAAAGAAGTGAAAATGAAAGGTGCTCATTCAATTTTGACTCTTTGCAACCCCATGGACTGTAATGCACCAGGCTCCTTTGTCCATGAAATTCTCCAGGCAAGAATATTGGATTGGGTTGCATTTCCTTCCTCAGGGGATCTTCCTGACCCAAGGATCAAACCCAAGGCTCCTGCATTGCAGGTAGATTCTTTACTGTCTGAGCCACTGGGGAGACAGATAAAGAGATCACTGCCAAAGACCACGAGGTTTCCCAGGTGACAAGAGTGGTAAAGAACCCACCTGCCAATGCAGGATACTTAAGAAATGTTGGTTCAATCCCTGGGTCAGGAAGATCCCCTGCAGCAGGGCAGGGTCACCCACTCCAGTATTCTTGCCTGGAGAATCCCATGAACAGAGGAGCCAGATGGGCTACACTTTATAGGGTCGCACAGAGTCAGACAAGACTAGAGCAAGCTAAGATGCATACACACCAAAGATCACAAAGTTAGCAAGTGGCAGAGTCAGGAATCAGCTTCAGATCTGTCTGACTCAACATCCAGTATTTGCTCTCAACTACTAAGTCATACTGACCCTTAGGTTATATACTTCAGTTTGTACATCTTTAAAATGAGGACATAATTTCTAGTATATCTCCTCATAGACTTTTGCTGTAGGTTTTAATTTTGTGAAAATGTTTCCTTCCTTTCCCACCCCAGTGGTGGAAAGTTTGTCTTGTGATTTACTTTGATTAGTTTTTGCATGGATGCCACAAATTAGCAAAAGCTTTAATGCAAACGGACTAGTTCAGCTTGGTCAGTCTTGTGCTTTTGTCCTGTGCCCCAAGAATAGAGTATCTCAGATAGAACCTGTTCTTTCAGCCTCAATCACAGAATAAAATAGCAAGTGCATTAGTACTTCAGTTAAAACCATAGACCTATAACAGAGACAGTGGAAAAACTATAAGCTCCATGCAACATGGGAAATAAATAGATATTTGTTAACATAAACCACTTTGATTTACTGGATTGTTACCCAGCCAAAGCTAACTGATATAGATTGATATAAATATCAACTGTTACAATGGATATATTATTATTGTTTAAGTAGGTGGTTAACTTATTTTCTCCTGGAGGAAACATCCATTCAGACCACTGCAAAAGTTTGGTGTTTAATGAATGACAAAACACTACCATTTATTATCATAGTTAGGAAGAAATAATATTCTTTATTTAATTATTGAGTCTTAAAATGTCAGCATCCTAAATATCTATATTTATTACCATAAATAACATATTTATAAAGAATTTCCCAGGAATTTCAAGTAAAATTGCTGCTGCATCTGAAAAACATTATGACATTTTGAAATGAAACTTGTGAAGTGATGCAATCTAAAGATATTATTTCTCTAATCATTACCTTCAGAACTGATTGGAGAAGAGATATTTGCCTCTGACAAGATTTAGTTATAACTATTAACTAAAGACTTAATGAGATGATCTGGTGTTAGATCTTTGACACTTTCCTCAGTTTTATTAAACATCGTGTTATGTTGCAATTTTCCTCCATAAACTTTGAAGGAAAAGTTTGTGTGCTTTTCATCTTTATATTCCATTTGTCACAAAAGTTGATCCAGAGAAAGCATTTAATAAATGATGAAAATAGGTATTATTACAAACCAGAAACCCTAATTTATTACACAACTATCAAGGCATTAGAGAACATTGTTCATCTATGTTTTTGTGCCTTTTCAGTTACCTAGTGATCATAAATTCTATTTCTGTATTACTTTGCAATTTACAAAGCACCTCATATGTCTCGTCTCATTCAGACTTTAGTATCATGTGAACATGGCCTATTTCTGATTTACATAGAGAGCTTCAGAGTTACCGTGCAGCAACTCATTTAGTAGGTATTAAAATCAGGATTTATCAACTTCTCAATCCTTTCTTTTGAATCATTCTTAGAAAGTGAATGTAGAGGCAGGAAAACAAATCAGAAAAAGACAGAAACATTTCTGTCTTATGACCTTTTTTTATTATCCAGCAAATTGAGAAATATATGGGTTGAAAATAAATTCATAGGTTAGATCTAATTTTGTAAACATTGGACCCTTTTTCTCTACAGATTATGCTTCTAATTTTAAATAAAAATTCAGAGTCTATTTTAAAGAAATTCTAGAGACTCAAAGTAAATGCAAATAATATTTGTATATGCTTTACAAATGTAAAAAAAAAATTAAGGATAAAGTTAACCTGAGAGAAGAACAAATACACTAAAGCATTTAAATTAGAGTATTCAGTTAGGAAGAACAAAAATCTATGAACATAATCTTGTTAAAATGAAGTGTCACCTAATTTTGCTTATCATACACCCAAATTATATTTAACTCTTTGAAGGCTTGTCAAAATAGGTTAATGCCACTCATATACTAAATAATACAAAAGCTTTCTGAAGATAAAAATGACTTTTCTAAAATTAGATTATTAGGTTACCCTCTGATAAAACATTGTATTTCTTTACAGAAATATAATTAATTTTAAAGGGGCCCCTGTCAATTTTCAAGTATTTATTGATACCCCCTTCGGTTCACTACTTTTTAAATAGATGAGATGTCCAGAATATGGTAGGCAACCTTAAGTCAGTCCCAGATGATTCCTGCTTCCTGGCGTCTGTATCCCTTTCTCTCAAATATAAGGTGGACCTGGCAGCTTTCTTCTCAGAAAATAGTGAAGGAACCGTGGGTTGTCATTACCCAGATTAAATTACAGAGACTCTAGCTTCCATCTTGGGCACGTTTCGCTCCCTTTTCCTCAGAGCCCTCACTGTGGCGAAGCCCGCTGCCATTTTGCAAGCTGCCTCATGGGCAGGCCCACTTGGCAAGAAACTGATGTGTGGTCAGTCAGTGATTTCATGCGGTCTGGCAATGGCTCTGGGAATAAATTTGGATGCAGATATTCCCACAACTGAGGTTTGATGTAACCAGTGACTCTAGCCTCAGCTGGTACTTTGGAAACTGCAGCCTCATGAGAAACTCTGAGCCATGGGAAAAAACCTGAGCTAACCCAGAGGCTCACAAAGCCAGATACTGTGAGATGATGAACGTTCTTCAATCATCTGTTTGGGGGTAACTTTTATGCAACCATAGAAAACTAATACATAGGGCATAGTCCATCCTCACAAGATCTTGATAATAAATTAAGATTTTAATTAAACATTATGCAGAGGCTCAAATGCTTATAACTTAAAAGGAGTGGATGAATACAAAGGAGATAAGAATACAGCCAAGCCTCAACAACTAAATTCTTTAATGGATTATTTACTTGCTCCTGAAATTAAAGGATTTTATGTATTATTTTACACTTATCATTATGCATATTACTATGACATTAATGATAACCACTTTTTGTTAACCTCTAGAACCTGCTGTATATGAACGGAGTTCATGTTAGAATTAGCTTGGAAGGCTAGTATGTCTTTTGTGATCTCACAGAATCTGGCCTTGCCCAGGAAACATAAAATTAAGATATACTGATTCAAGGCAGTACAAAGTCCTCTTTCAAGTGAACATCTGCTGCCGTTTTATGGGTCTGTATCTCTTCTTTCTTGTCATAAAATATGAAGTGGATTTTCTCAGGCAACTAGCTCTAGAAGTGGGCTCTGCCCACATAGCTGATTATCATATTCCTTCTCCTTGGCTCTGCTAGTTCATCCAATTTGGGCTGATAGGAACCAGTCCCAAGACTCTTCTAGTTGAAGGATAGACTACCAAGCAGAGCTGCTAGGAGAGGGAGAGAAACCAGGCCCTGGTGCTCCTGCAGTGTCAGAAACCAACTCAAATTTTGGGATTCTCAACCAAGAAAGCCAAAGTTCCACTCCACTTAAGACAGCTTCTTTGAGTATTTATTCATTTAAATTTAATTCAATCAGTTTATTCACGTATTCAACAGAATATCCACTGAGTGCTTATTCTTTGTAAGTAAGTGTCCCAGTTGTTATAGGAATTAAAAATGTGTTGGTCTAAGTACCCATACTCAAGATCCAGTAGGGAAAGCTGTGCCCACAAATATTTATTTTATCTGAAAGTGTGTAATAAATACCATATGTTTTCCTTCTCTAGTCATAATGTTTTCAGTTTTGGTTATAATCCTTACCTGTTGATAAACTCCGTTGCAAACTGCCTACTTTCTCACTAATCCTCCCCCACTATCTTTCTCACCTCACCTACCACTCTGCCCTTGGCTGGCTCCACTCTGGCTCTTTCTGGAACACACCCATTGTCCCATGGTCTCCAGGTGTTTGCATCTGATCTTTACTCCATCTGGAATTCTCTCCCCACATAGATCCGCAGGGCTTGTTTCCTCATATTCTTCCAGTCACTTCTCAAATATCCCATGTAAATGAGGTATTCCTTGTCCCATTTCAAAGTTGAATGCCCCCCTCATGCACACTGCCTATCCTTTTTCCTTGGCTTTTATTCCATTGCCTTTACCATCATGTGACTATACTTTATAATCTGTATTTCCTCTCCACTTTGATTTTATATTATGTCCATCTGCCCTCACCAGAAAAGAAGCTCTACGAAGGCAGGGATTTGGAGGAGACTGACTCAGAAGCAGACACTAAGAGTGAATATAAGGCCAAAATATGAAAACAACTAACATGGCCCAAAGAACTGGGGGAAACTCAGAAACAACCTGAGCCTAAATACTAAAGGATGAATTTTAGAGCATCAGTCCAATGGACAGAATGCAACAGCAGCACTGATCCGTCACCAGAGCTCAATGTTTCTATCACGCCCTCCAACAACAAGCATTTTCATTGGTCTCCTTTTCCCGAATGTATTCAATTGGAAGCAAAAGCTTACCAAGTTTTATTTTCTCATAAGACTCGGAGAAGAGAATGACCTCATTTGTTTTGACTTATGCTTTACCTCTTCTAGGAATACAAATTTATTTAAGCCTAAGATATTCATTCCAACCCAATTTTACTTTGCTTTTTGGTTTTTCAATATGAAAGAAAAAATATTTATTAATGCAGAGAAAAATTTTAAGCATTATGGTTAATTTAAAAATAAGAGTATTTATTTGTCATAAACTCATAGATCTGCTAATTTTTCATTTCATTTATTTTTGCAGCTTAGATTCTTAAAGTTACATTAGCAAAACTATGCAACTCAAACTTCTGGTTTCCAGCTTCATGTGTAAGGAACTGGAAAGTGGCCTCTTCATCCTAATAGCAAGGACAAGACTGAACAGACTGAAAAATCAACTCTTCTTGGATCTGTAAGAGAGGGGAGAGGAAATATATATATGTTTGCATTCTCCCCTCATCTACTTTTTCTTAGTTCTATCATCTTACTTAACAGTTAAGAACCCAACATTGATACATTTTTATCAACAAGTGTTCATAGTTTTACCTAGTATTCACACTTTGTGTAGTACGTTCTATGGGTTTTGACAAATGTATGATGTTTTATATCCACCACTATAGTACCGTGCAGAATATTTCACTGCCATAAAAATCCTGTATCTCCTCCTCTGTTATTACTTAAGGAAAAAGAACTGCATGTCTTTTTAATAAGTTTTCAGATATTCATTAAATATGTATTTTTATCAATACTCTTCTCCCAAATGCCTTTAGAATAGTCAACCAGATGTGATACGTACAGAAAAGAGAGTGTGCCAGCTGGTGGAGGCTGGGAGAGGCTACTTGCTTGCTTGCTCCCTCACTGCTGGACCATTAAAGAGCCAAATGATACATAATCAAAGCATTAATTTCTTATAAATGTATGAAAGTATTGACTACCAATTAAAGCATTGACTACCAATTAAGGCATTACCAATTAAAGCATTACTAAACCAGGTAGAAGCTAGAGAACTAAGGTGACATCTAGGAAATATTACTCAAGTTTAACATAATTTTGCAGTGGCTCAGATTATTAGGCTATATGTTTAAAACTGCCGTTCTCCATCTTTGTTGTGCATCTGAAACACTTTCGGTGCTTATTAAAGTCAAGCTTTGTGTCCAACTGTCAGAGAATCTAGGTATCGCTGGTGCGGTGGCATCAAGAAATCTGCTCTTGTTAACAAGAAGGGAATAATTCTCAGTGAAGCAGTCCATAGACCAACCAGGAGAAATAACCTTGACAATAGGGCCACACTTGAGCTCTCAGACAGCTCTGCATAATTCTCCTTTGTGAAGGAACATATCTGTGCTCCCTGTCAAATCAGACATGTGGATGCCACCTCACCAATTGACCTGACCCCCCTACTCAGTGTGTATATGAACTCTAGATGATTTTACTGATGGTTTCCAGGAGAGTAAAGCTTCCTCTTGAAGGCTATTTCAGTACGTAATTGCCTTTATATTCAGGAAGTCTTCATGCTTACTTAACTCTATTGTATTCTCTGTGATTTGTCAATGTGTGCCTGTTCTGTTTTGTTTATGACTCAGTGATGACTAACAACTGACCTCCATTCTCCACAATGAAACAATGATGGAATCAATTCCAATCATAATCTTCTTTCAGTTTAACTCTCTCCCACCACTTTGACCTTTCTTCTGAGTGCTTCTTCCCCATCCCTTGACTCATTTTTGTTTTCCATCAGATGCTTTTCATCATCTTAAAACTATCGAAAACTTGTACAATAATCTGATTGCTACTAAAAAAGAATGCAACAGAATAAATCCAGGACTCAGTGAGGGTAACCTTCTGACTACTACTACTAATGATATTTAAGTAAGGCTGTGTAGTTTATGGCTTCGCAGGTGGCTCAAGTTGCAAAGAATCTGCCTGCCAGTGCAGGAGCCACAGGAGATGCAGGTTTCAATTCCTGAGTAGGAAAGATCCCCTGGAGGAGGCAATGGCAGCCCACTCCAGTATTCTTGCCAGGATAACCCCACAGACAGAGAAGAATAGCAGGCTATAGTCCATGGGGTTGCAAAGAGTTGGACACGACTGAAGAGGCAAGCACATGAGTTTATGAAATGCTTCCAGGTGCATTATTTTACATATTAGATAACTCCATGAGATGGATTTTAGTCCCTTAATTCTATAGATGAAAAATCCCTAGTCTTAAAAAATGGTAAAGGACTCAGCTTCAATTTATATAACAAATATGTAACACCCAAGATGTTGACTCAAATTCCCTGCACTCATTACTATTCCTCTCTCTTTTATTTTAATATGAGATAGTGAGGAGATCAGTGAAATAGCAGATCTGACAGGGTGAGCATCAGGAACAGGATTGTTAAGTTTCCTACCTATCCATAAATTATTCTAGAGTGCAAGCCAGCAACTGTAGTCTCACCACAGTCCTCCACATGAAGCTTCCTTCAAGACTAGACCTTGTGCTATACCACTGCACTGGAATCACCTCCAATTTCTAACCAGGCTGCAGGGTTATACTGTTGATGGTATTTCTTTGAACACCGTGTTACAGAGGAGTTTAAAATTGTGTATGTGATGAATTTAGTTCCACAATGATGTATATTTTTCACTTCTCTGAATCATCTTTTTGCCTTTTTTAAGTGAGGTTTACCAAGATAGAATCTACATACATTCAGTTCAGTTCGTTCTGTCGCTCAGTCCTGTCTGACCCTTTGCGACCCCATGGACTTCAGCATGCCAGGCCTCCCTGTAAATCACAAACTCCCTGAGTTTAATTAAACTCATGTCCATTGAGTTGGTGATGCCATCCAACAATCTCATCTTCTGTCATCCCCTTCTCCTCCTGCCCTCAATCTTTCCCAGCATCAGGGTCTTTTCAAATGAATCAGCTCTTCATATCAGGTGGCCAGAGTACTGGAGTTTCAGCTTTAGCATCATTCCTTCCAAAGAAATCCCAGGGCTGATCTCCTTCAGAATGGATTGGTTGGATCTCCTTGTAGTCCAAAGTACTCTCAGAGTCTTTTCCAACACCACAGTTCAAAAGCATCAGTTAGTCAGCACTCAAGTTTCTTTCCAGTCCAACACTCACATACATACATGACTACTGGAAAAACCATAGCCTTGATTAGATGGACCTTTGTTGGCAAAATAATGTCTCTGCTTTTTAATATACTGTCTAGGTTGCTCATAACTTTCCTTCAAAGGAGCAAGCGTCTTTTAATTTCATGGCTGTGTCACCACCTGCAGTGATTTTGGAGTGCAAAAAAAAAAAAGTCTGGCACTGTTTCTACTGTTTTCCCATCTATTTGCCAAGAAGTTATGGGATCAAATGCCATGATCTTTCCTTTCCGAATGCTGAGTTTTCAACCAAGTTTTTCACTCTCCTCTTTCACTTTCAAGAAAGAGGCTCTTTAGTTCTTCTTCACTTACTGACATAAAGGTGGCATCATCTGCATATCTGAGGTTATTGATATTTCTCCTGGCAATATTGATTCCAGCTTGTGCTTCTTCCAGACCAGCATTTATCATGATGTACTCTGCATATAAGTTAAATAAACAGGATGATAATATACAGCTTTGACGTACTCCTTTTCCTATTTGGAACTAGTCTGTTGTTCCATGTCCAGTTCTAACTGTTGCTTCCGGACCTGCATACAAACTTCTCAAGAGGCAGGTCAGATGGTCTGGTATTCCCATCTCTTTTAGAATTCTCTACAGTTTATTGTGATACACACAGTCAAAGTCTTTGACATAGTCAATAAAGCAGAAATAGATGTTTTTCTGGCACTTTCTTGCTTTTTCTAAGATCCAGCAGACATTGGCAATTTGATCTCTGGTCTCTCTGCCTTTTCTAAAACCAGCGTGAATTTCTGGAAATTCACGGCTCACATATTGCTGAAGCCTGGCTTGGAGAATTCTGAGGATAACTTACTAACTTATGAGATGAGTGCAATTGTGGGGCAGTTTGAGCATTCTTTAGCATCGCCTTTCTTTGGGACTGGAATGAAAACTGATCTTTTCCAGTCCCATGGCCACTGCTGAGTTTTCAAAATTTGCTGGCATTGAGTGCAACACTTTCACAGCATCATCTTTGAGGATTTGAAATAGCTCAACTGGAATTCCACCACCTTCACTAGCTTTGTTTGTAGTGATGCTTCCTAAGGCCAACTTGACTTCACATTCCAGGATGTCTGGCTCTAGGTGAGTGATCACACCATCGTGATTATCCGGGTCTTGAAGATCTTTTTTGTAGAGTTCTTCTGTGTATTCTTACCACCTCTTCTTAATATCTTCTACTTCTGTTAGGTCCATACCATGCTGTCCTTTAATGTGCCCATCTTTGCATGAAAATTTCCTTTGGTATCTCTTATTTTCTTGAAGAGATCTCTAGTCTTTCCCATTCTATAATTTTTCTCTATTTCTTTGCATTGATTGCTGAGGAAGGCTTTCTTATCTCTCCTTGGTATTCTTTGGAACTCTGCATTCAGATGCTTATATCTTTCCTTTTCTCCTTTGCTTTTTGCTTCTCTTCTTTTCATAGCAATTTTATGGCCTCCTCAGACAGCCATTTTCCTTTTTGTATTTCTTTTTCTTGGGAATGGTCTTGTTCCCTGTCTCCTGTACAATGTCACAAACCTCTGTCCATAGATCATCAGACACTATCAGATCTAGTCCCTTACATCTATATCTCACTTCCACTGTATAATCATAAAGGATTTTATTTAGGTCATACCTGAATGGTCTAGTGGTTTTCCTCACTTTCTTCAATTTAAGTCTGAATTTGGCTATAAGGAATTCATGAACTGAGCCACAGTCAGCTCCTGGTCTTGTTTTTGCTGACTGTATAGAGCTTCTCCATCTTTGGCTACAAAGAATATAATCAATCTGATTTCGGTGCTGCCCATCTGGTGATGTCCATGTGTAGAGTCTTCTTTTGTGTTGTTGGAAGAAGGTATTTGCTATGACCAGTGTGTTCTCTTGGCAAAACTCTATTAGTCTTTGCCCTGTTTCATTTTGTACTCCAAGGCCAAATTTTCCTGTGCTCCAGGTGTTTCCTAACTTCCTACTTTTCCATTCCAGTCCCCTATAATGAAAAAGACATCTCTTTTGGGTGTTAGTTCTAAAAGGTCTTGTAGATCTTCATAGAACCATTCAGCTTCAGCTTCTTCAGCATTACTGATTGGGGCATAGACTTGGATTACCATGATATTGAATACTTTGCCTTGAAAATGAACAGAGATCATTCTGTCATTTTTGAGATTGCATCCAAGTACTGTATTTTGAACTCTTTTGTTGATCATGATGGCTACTCCATTTCTTCTAAAGGATTCCTACCCACAGTAGGTCACATTACTTCATGGGAAATAGATGGGGAAACAGTGGAAACAGTGTCAACTTTATTTTGGGGGGCTCTAAAATCACTGCAGATGGTGACTGCAGCCATGAAATTAAAAGACGCTTCCTCCTTGGAAGAAAAGTTATGACCAACCTAGATAGCATATTCAAAAGCAGAGACATTACTTTGCCGACTAAGGTCCGTCTAGTCAAGGCTATGTTTTTTCCAGTAGTCATGTATGGATGTGAGAGTTGGACTGTGAAGAAGGCTGAGCGCCGAAGAATTGATGCTTTTGAACCGTAATGTTGGAGAAGACTCTTGAGAGTTCCTTGGACGCAAGGAGATCCAACCAGTCCATTCTGAAGGAGATTGGCCCTGGGATTTCTTTGGAGGGAATGATGCTAAAGCTGAACTCCAGTACTTTGGCCATCTGATGTGTAGAGTTGACTCATTGGAAAAGACTTTGATGCTGGGAGGAGTTGGGGGCAGGAGGAGAAGGGGACGACAGAGGATGAGATTGGCTGGATGGCATCACTGACCTGATAGACGTGAGTCTGAGTGAACTCTGGGAGTTGGTGATGAACAGGGAGTCCTGGCGTGCTGTGATTCACGGGGTCGCAAAGAGTCGGACATGACTGAGTGACTGAACTGAACTGAACTTAGTAGATATAATGGTCATCTGAGTTAAATTCACCCATTCCAGTCCATTTTAGTTTGCTGATTCCTAGAATGTTGACTTTCAGTCTTGTCATCTCCTATTTGGCCACTTCCAATTTGCCTTGATTCATGAACCTAACATTCCAGGTTCCTAAGCAATATTGCTCTTACAGCATTGGACCCTGCTTCTATCACCAGTCACATTCACAACTGGGTATTGTTTTTTCTTTGGCTCCATCCCTTCATTCTTTCTGGGGTTATTTCTTCACTGATCTCCAGGATCATATTGGGCACCTACAGACCTGGAGAGTTCATCTTTCAGTGTCCTGTCTTTTTGCCTTTTCATACTGTTCATGGGGTTCTCAAGGCAAGAACACTGAAGTAGCTTGCCATTCCCTTCTCCAGTGGACCACATTTTGTCAGAACTCCCCACTATGACCCATCCATCTCGAGTGGGCTTACACAGCTAGGCTTAGTTTCATTGAGTTAGACCTGGCTGTGGTCCATGTGATCAGATTGGCTAGTTTCCTGTGATTGTGGTTTCAGTGTGTCTGCCCTCTGATGCCCTCTCTCAGGGCCTACTGTCTTACTGGGGTTTCTCTTACCTTGGGTGTTCCTCATGGCTGCCGCTCCTGACCTTGGACGTGGGGTATCTCTTCTTGGCGGCTTGCTGTTCGCCACTTTATACCTTAGATTTTACTAAAATTCACCTTTCTTGATGTGGTCTCCAATTAATTTTGACAAATGCGTATAATAACCTAACTGCCACAACAATCAAATATATTATATTTCCACTATCCCTCCAAAATCCTCACATAATGCTTAGTTTTCAGTCCTCTGCTTTACCCCCACTTCTGAGAAACTAGTGATCTGATTTTAACTTCTTATTTTTACTTTTTTCAGATTTTACACACATAAAATATTAAGCTTTTTTATTCTAATTTCTTTCACCTACCATAATGCTTGGAGGCTTGAGGCTTGTTAGTATTATTGCGTTTAATGATAGTTCTTTTTAATTTTTGAATAATATTCCTTCACACGGATGTGTAATAATTTGTTCAGCTCTTCCTTAATTGATGGACACTTGGGTTATTTCCAGTTTTAGATGTTATGAATAAGATATAACAAATGGTCACGTGTAGATGTTTGTTTTGCTGCTGCTGCTTCTAAGTCGCTTCAGTCTGTCCGACTCTGTGCGACCCCGTGGACAGCAGCCCACCAGGCTCCCCCGTCCCTGGGATTCTCCAGGCAAGAACACTGGAGTGGGTTGCCATTGCCTTCTCCAAAGCATGAAAGTGAAAAGTGAAAGTGAAGTCGTTCAGTCGTGTCCAACTCTTAGCGACTCCATGGACTGCAGCCCATCAGGCTCCTCCATCCATGGGATTTTCCAGGCAAGAGCAAGAGCACTGGAGTGGGGCGCCATCGCCTTCTCCGAGATGTTTGTGTAGTTGTATGTTTTCTTCTCTTTCAAGGACAGCTGTGAGAGGTACTGCAGGATTATCTGGGAATTGTATGTTTAACTTTGTAAAAAGCCTAATTGTTTTCCCGAAGTATCTGTATCACTTTGCATTCCTACCAGTGATGGACAAGAGTTCCAGTTACTCTTTACCTTCACCAGCACTTGTATTGCTTGTTTTTCTGTTTTTAATTCTCACCAGTCCAGTAGATATGTAGCAACTTTTGGGTTTAATTTGCATTTCTCCAGTGATTATTGATGCTGGACATATCCTCATGAGCTTGTATGACATCTATCTCATGTTGGTGAAGTGATCTTTCAAAACTTTTGTCTTTTCTTTAATTGGCATTTTTTTCTGAGTTTAGAGTTTTTAAAGTTTTTATGTATACTAAATACAAACATTTTATCAAATATGTATGGCAAATATTTCATCTCAGTATATGGTATAGCTGTTTATTTCCTTAATAGTATCTTTGAAGGAGAGCTTTTTAATTTTGTGAAGTTAAATTTATTAAAAAAAAAAAATGTGAGGCACTCTAAGATATTGTTTTCTTCTGAGTAACTGAACTGACCTGAACTGAGACCATTTTTCCAGCATCACTTTTCAAAAGACTATTCTCTCTCCATTACCATGGTATCTTTGTTGAAAAATCAATTGATCATTGTTTTGGGGGGATAGTGCTTACTTCTGGATGCTCTATTTACTTTTATTGATCTACATGTATACCCTCTCACCAATATCAAGCTATCTTGATTACTATAGCTTCATGCTGCTGCTGCTAAGTCGCTTCAGTTGTGTGTGACTCCGGGCAACCCCACAGATGGCAGCCCACGAGGCTCCAGTATATCTTAAAATCAGTTAGTATGACTCCTTTCATATTTTGACTATTTTTAGTAGTTCATATGGATAAATTGAAGGTCGTGAAAGAGAAAGCATAGAAAATGCAATGCAAAAGGAAAAGTAGAAATGAAAAAGGAAAAACTGTAAGGCAAGAAATGCATCTTCCCATTCAGTTGAATCATAGAATGTGTCAGCTGATCTCCCCTGATTTCCAAGCGTCTGTATTTTTTCTGATAAGTTCTTCTGGACAGGCATTTTATCTTTGTAACTTGGAACATCTTTATAAAGCTAAGTTAAGGGGTTTCTGACTGTGTGCTAAGTTGCTTCAGTCGTATCTGTCTCTTTGCAGGTTGTGGACTATAGCCTGCTAGGCTTTTCTGTCCATGGGATTCTCCAGGCAAGAATACTGGAGTGGGTAGCCATGGCGTCTTCCAGGGGATCTTCCCCAACCAGGGATCAAATCCCCTTCTCTTATATCTCCTGAATTGGCAGGCAGGTTCTTTACCACTAGTGCCACCTGGGAAGCCCAGATAGAATCACTTCTTAGATAGAATTAAAAGTATATAGTTTATGTAAAGCAAAAGTATACTTTTTTCTTCAAATATAAAGTATATAGAGTGTTCATGCATTAACATTATAAATCTCTAAAAAGGTGAAAGAAAGTGAAAGTGAAGTCACTCAGCTGTGTCCAACTCTGTGACCCATGGACTGTAGCCTATCAGGCTCCCCCATCCATGGGATTTTCCAGGCAAGAGTACTGGAGTGAATTGCCACTTTCTTCTCCATGGGATCCTCCTGACCCATGGATTGAACCCAGGTCTCCTGCATTGTAGGAAGATGCTTTTACCATCTGAGTCACCAGGGAAGTCCTATAAATCTCTAAGTACTCTTCATTACTTCATGTTCTGTTTACCTGCTATCTGTGTATAGCGTGTTGGGACAATGCAGCTCTGACACTGTGACTTAACAGTCAAGATAAATGCAACAAAGATAGAGAGTTTCTGACAACCTGAAATCAGTTTTACCAATGGAGAGAAGGGAGTCTTATGTACTTTATCAGTATTTGGAAGCTATTTTACACATCTTGGGAAGAGGTGAATAGAGAAGAAAAGAGAAATCACTATGATCTTGTACTTATTCCCCAACAGTACAAGTGGGGCTTCTTAATGGCTTTGAGGATGATTCTGACCATCAACAAGGTTTGAGAAACAGATCCTCTGCTAAGGCCCCATCATTCTTTGCATCTTGCCAATCTTGTAATGTATTCACTTATTTATTTTTATTCAAAGAAAGCCAAAATTATATAAACAAATATATGTTAATACAGCATTATGTTAAAATATGCTCATAGTTCCTTGGATTCTAAATACAGATAATCCAGCATGAATATTCATGATATAGTTAACTGGATTGCATATTCTTATTTGCACTGAAAATTGATGGGGATAAATGAAACAGCCTGGCATACAAATTCTTTTGACTACTTGCTTTCAACATCGTATTGCTTTCCAGCCCCATTTAGCTCCATTTATATTGCCTTTTGCATATGAGTGAAAATCAGCCACAATATTATGAATACATGTTAGAGATATAATCCATTATTCCATGCCACAAGTGATGAAAAAGAAAATAGATTACAAACTAAAAAATGCATCAGTGCACATGAGTGTATCAGGATGGTAGGGGACAGGAATGTATAAAATCAACGCTATTTTATCAAGACATGGAGTCAAATGACTTAATTCAGATGCATTAAAAAGATGAAGTTCAAATAGACGAAAATCTGACCAAAAAACACCTTTGCCACTAACCAAACTAAAATCTAAGTAAGAACTATATGTTGTTGTTCAGCCACTAAGTTGGTTCTGACTCTGGGACCCCATGAACTGCAACATGCCAGGCTGCCCTGTCCTTCACTATCTCCCTGAGTTTGCGCAAACTCATGGCCAGTGAGTCAGTGATGCCACAAAACCATCTCCTCCTCTGTCACCCCCTTCTCCTCTTGCCCTCAATCTTTCCCAGCATCAGGGTCTTTTCAAATGAGTCAGCTCTTTGCATCAGACAGGTCAATATATTGTANTTCATGCTGCTGCTGCTAAGTCGCTTCAGTTGTGTGTGACTCCGGGCAACCCCACAGATGGCA
Organism: Neotragus moschatus; assembly: GCA_006410615.1. Lineage (NCBI taxonomy): Eukaryota > Metazoa > Chordata > Mammalia > Artiodactyla > Bovidae > Neotragus > Neotragus moschatus. The sequence continues at coordinate 562,503 of SJYA01000716.1, forward strand.
GCCCACGAGGCTCCAGTATATCTTAAAATCAGTTAGTATGACTCCTTTCATATTTTGACTATTTTTAGTAGTTCATATGGATAAATTGAAGGTCGTGAAAGAGAAAGCATAGAAAATGCAATGCAAAAGGAAAAGTAGAAATGAAAAAGGAAAAACTGTAAGGCAAGAAATGCATCTTCCCATTCAGTTGAATCATAGAATGTGTCAGCTGATCTCCCCTGATTTCCAAGCGTCTGTATTTTTTCTGATAAGTTCTTCTGGACAGGCATTTTATCTTTGTAACTTGGAACATCTTTATAAAGCTAAGTTAAGGGGTTTCTGACTGTGTGCTAAGTTGCTTCAGTCGTATCTGTCTCTTTGCAGGTTGTGGACTATAGCCTGCTAGGCTTTTCTGTCCATGGGATTCTCCAGGCAAGAATACTGGAGTGGGTAGCCATGGCGTCTTCCAGGGGATCTTCCCCAACCAGGGATCAAATCCCCTTCTCTTATATCTCCTGAATTGGCAGGCAGGTTCTTTACCACTAGTGCCACCTGGGAAGCCCAGATAGAATCACTTCTTAGATAGAATTAAAAGTATATAGTTTATGTAAAGCAAAAGTATACTTTTTTCTTCAAATATAAAGTATATAGAGTGTTCATGCATTAACATTATAAATCTCTAAAAAGGTGAAAGAAAGTGAAAGTGAAGTCACTCAGCTGTGTCCAACTCTGTGACCCATGGACTGTAGCCTATCAGGCTCCCCCATCCATGGGATTTTCCAGGCAAGAGTACTGGAGTGAATTGCCACTTTCTTCTCCATGGGATCCTCCTGACCCATGGATTGAACCCAGGTCTCCTGCATTGTAGGAAGATGCTTTTACCATCTGAGTCACCAGGGAAGTCCTATAAATCTCTAAGTACTCTTCATTACTTCATGTTCTGTTTACCTGCTATCTGTGTATAGCGTGTTGGGACAATGCAGCTCTGACACTGTGACTTAACAGTCAAGATAAATGCAACAAAGATAGAGAGTTTCTGACAACCTGAAATCAGTTTTACCAATGGAGAGAAGGGAGTCTTATGTACTTTATCAGTATTTGGAAGCTATTTTACACATCTTGGGAAGAGGTGAATAGAGAAGAAAAGAGAAATCACTATGATCTTGTACTTATTCCCCAACAGTACAAGTGGGGCTTCTTAATGGCTTTGAGGATGATTCTGACCATCAACAAGGTTTGAGAAACAGATCCTCTGCTAAGGCCCCATCATTCTTTGCATCTTGCCAATCTTGTAATGTATTCACTTATTTATTTTTATTCAAAGAAAGCCAAAATTATATAAACAAATATATGTTAATACAGCATTATGTTAAAATATGCTCATAGTTCCTTGGATTCTAAATACAGATAATCCAGCATGAATATTCATGATATAGTTAACTGGATTGCATATTCTTATTTGCACTGAAAATTGATGGGGATAAATGAAACAGCCTGGCATACAAATTCTTTTGACTACTTGCTTTCAACATCGTATTGCTTTCCAGCCCCATTTAGCTCCATTTATATTGCCTTTTGCATATGAGTGAAAATCAGCCACAATATTATGAATACATGTTAGAGATATAATCCATTATTCCATGCCACAAGTGATGAAAAAGAAAATAGATTACAAACTAAAAAATGCATCAGTGCACATGAGTGTATCAGGATGGTAGGGGACAGGAATGTATAAAATCAACGCTATTTTATCAAGACATGGAGTCAAATGACTTAATTCAGATGCATTAAAAAGATGAAGTTCAAATAGACGAAAATCTGACCAAAAAACACCTTTGCCACTAACCAAACTAAAATCTAAGTAAGAACTATATGTTGTTGTTCAGCCACTAAGTTGGTTCTGACTCTGGGACCCCATGAACTGCAACATGCCAGGCTGCCCTGTCCTTCACTATCTCCCTGAGTTTGCGCAAACTCATGGCCAGTGAGTCAGTGATGCCACAAAACCATCTCCTCCTCTGTCACCCCCTTCTCCTCTTGCCCTCAATCTTTCCCAGCATCAGGGTCTTTTCAAATGAGTCAGCTCTTTGCATCAGACAGGTCAATATATTGTAGCTTCAGCATCAGTCCTTCCAATATTCAAGATTGATTTCCTTTAAGATTGACTGGTTTGATCTCCTTGCTGTCCAAGGGACTCACAAAAGTGTTTTCCAACACCACAATTCAAAACATCAGTTCTTTAGCACTCAGCCTTCTTTATGATCCAACGCTCACAACTGTACATAACTACTGGGAAAAACCATAGCTTTGACTATACAGACCTTTGTTGGCAAAGTGATGTCTCTGCTTTTCAGTATGCTGTCTAGGTTTGTCATAGCTTTCTTTCCAAGGAGGAAACATCTTTTAATTTTGTGGCTACAGTAACCATCCACAGGGACTTTGGAGCCCTAGAAAATAAAATCTGTCACTGTTTCCACTTTTTCCCCATTTGCCATGAAGTGATGGGACCTGATGCCATGATCTTCGTTTTTTGAATGTTGAGTTTTAAGCTGCTTTTTCACTCTTCTCTTTCACCTACACCAAGAGGCTGTTTAGTTCCTATTCACTTTCTGCCATTAGAATGGTATCATCTGCATATCTGAGGTTGTTGATATTTCTCCAGAAACCTTGATTCTAGCTTGTGCTTCATCCAGCCCGGCATTTTGCATGATGTACTCTGCATATAAATTAAATAAGCAGGGGGACAGTATACAGCCTTGCTATACTCCTTTCCCAATTTAGAACTAGTCTGTTGTTTAATGTCTGGTTCTAACTGTTGCTTCTTGTCATGTATACAAGCTTCTCAGGAGGCAGGTAAAGTGGTCTGGTATTCACATCTCTTGAAGAATTTTCTAGAGTTTGTTGTGATCCACACAGTCAAAGGCTTTAATGTAGTCAATGAAGCAGAAGTAGATCTTTTTCTGGAACTCTTTTGCTTTTTCTATGATACAACGTATGTTGGCAATTTTATCTCTGGTTCCTCTGCCTTTTCTAAATCCACCTTGTACATCTGGAAGTTCTCGCTCATGTACTGATGAAGCCTAGCTTGAAGGATTTTGAGCATTACCTCGCTAGCATGTGAAATAAGTACAGTTGTGTGGTAGTTTCAACATTCTTTGCATTAACTTTCTTTGGTATTAGAATAAAACTAAGCAAGTCCTGTGGCCACTGCTGAATTTTTCAAATTTGCTGGCATATTAAGTGCAGCACTTTAACATCAGCATCTTTTAGGATTTTCAATAGTTCAACTAAAATTTCATCACTTCCACTAGCTTTGTTGATAGTAACGCTTCGTAAGGCGCTCTTGACTTCATACTCCAGAATGTCTTGCTCTAGGTTAGACCACACCTTCGTGGTTATCAGAGTCATTAAGACCTTTTTTGTACAGTTCTGTGTATTCTCTCCACCTCTTCTTAATCTCTTCTGCTTCTGTTAGGTCTTTGCCTTTTCTGTCCTTTACTGTGCCCATCTTTGAATGAACTGTTCCTTTTCAGTTTAGTTCAGTTGCTCAGTTGTGTCCAGCTCTTTGTGACCTCTTGGCCTGCAGCATGCCAGGCTTCTCTGTCCATCACCAACTCCTGGAGCTTGCTCAAACTCATGTCCATTGAGTCGGTGATGCCATCCAACCATCTCATCCTCTGTCATCCCCTTCTCCTCCTGCCTTCCTCTCCCAGCATCAGGATCTTTTCTAATGAGTCAGTTCTTCATATCAGGTGGCCAAAGTATTCTAGTTTCAGCATCAGCATCAGTCTTTCCAGTGAATATTCATGACTGTTCCCTTGGTATCTCTATTTTCTTGAAGAGATCTCTAGCCTTTCCCATTGCATTGTTTCCACTATTTCTTTACACTTTTCTCTTCAGAAGGCTTTTGTATCTCTCCTTGCTATTCTGTGGAACTCTTCATTCGGTTGGGTTTATTTTTCCCTTTCTCCCTTGCCTTTTGCTTCTCTTCTTTTCTCAGCTATTTGTAAGGCCTCCTCAGACAACCACTTTGCCTTCTTTCATTTCTTTTTATTAGGGATGATTTTGGTCACCACCTCCTGTACAATATTAAGAACCTCTGCCCATATTTCCTCTGGCACTCTGTCTACCAGATCTAATCCCTTGAATCTCTTTGTCACTTCCATTGTAGAATTATAAGGTATTTGATTTAGGTCATACTTGAATGGCTTAGTGGTTTTTCCTAGTTTCTTCAATTTGAGTATGAATTTTGAGATAAGGAACTGATTCTCTGAGCCAGCTCCAAGCCTTGTTTTTGCTGATGATATAGAGCTTCTCCATCTTTAGCTGCAAAGAATATAATCAATCTGATTTTGATATTGACCATCTGGTGATGTCCATGTGTAGAGTGCCTCTTGTGTTATTGGAAGAGGGTGTTTGCTATGATCAGTGTGTTCTCTTGGCAAAACTCTGTTAGCCTTTGCCCTGCTTCATTTTGTGCTGGTCTTGATCTTTAATATTTCATACCTAGGTAGTTGAAAGCCAAATTTTCTTTTAATAAGTTCTTTTATAATTCAAGGACTTTATCCTTGTACTTATCCTTATAAGTCAGAGACAATTTTTTATAAATTTTGATTTTAAAAAGGATTATTATTAAAAACCTGTTAATTGATTTCCTTCCTATACTTTGTTACATTGACTTTAAGATTATTCAAAATTATTTTTATCAGGTTTCAAATTGTTTACATTTTACTTAGTATTTAATATTTGTGCTTTAAGAGTCTAATCAAAGATATACCTATATCTTGCAGCCAAGTCAAGTCCTATCCTAACTGGTTTATAATGTATTATAGTGATGGGAAGGTAGCCCAGGTTAATAAACAACAGCCTATTGATGCCAGTCATGGAAAGTATCAAATAAGCAAACATTTTCAAATGTCTTCAATAATCATATACCACTAGAATCACAAGCACATTACTGGGCAGAGCCACATGAAACTTAGGTAGACCATTCAGACTTTGAAAGTCACTATGACTTTAATCATGACCAATATGGTTACTGAATTTTATCATATCACATTTTCCTTTCCAAATGATTCCTAAGTATTTTCCTAAATGGAAGTAATGATGATTCCAAAATGAAATTCTGTAAAATGAATTAGAGCTTTAAATAAATTGTATTGTGCAACTTACAACAATGGATTGGTTTACATTTACAACAAAAATAAGAATCTGTCCTTTCGCTTATTTTGGATTTCTGTTTTTATTTAGATATGGTCAGTTTTCATACCAAAAGTAAATTTAAATGTGCTTGGTTTTTCTAATATCCTCCAGCTTAAAGACTACTAGCATTTTCAGCTGAGGAAAACACACTGGATTTTTCTGGTTTTCATCATCTATATATTTATATATATATTTTTTTTTTTTTTAAATAGGAAAACCTTGAAATGGAGGAGCAAAAGGAAAAGAAAGCAACGATGAAAAAACGCTTACTATTAGATGGGTGATATGGCAGTTTAGAAAGGGTTTGAGTGAATCTTAAGGTTGATGGATGATTTCTAGACTACTTTTCCTTAGATGTTTTGTAATCTTGGACCATATCCAGACCTAACTACCCTACCATTTCATACCATGACACAAATATTTTAACCAATTAAAAAGACTGAAATCAGCTTTAAAAATAAAAAGCAATTTTAAGAGCAAGAAAAAAAAGTTTTTCTCTTTGCTGAAAATGTATTTGGAACCCACAAAATCCCTGGCTTAATAAATAAGGACAAACTTCAGCAATTCTATAGGACTAGGGTTAGTAGGAACAAAGTAAATGACCATCTCTGCCTCTTGAATTCAGGCTTAAAGGTCTTGGATAAAGCTTCCTTTTCACCTTCCCAACATTCTAGAACATTCTTATCTGAACCCAAAACTCTCTATATGCTCTTTGTTTTTCAAAGTCCCCAGGGTACAGTATCAGCCAGGATTTCTTTGCAATACCTATTTCCCATTAATGCTTCTTCTTCCTATTTCTCCTTAAAACTGAAATGCAGTTTTTTAAAATAATCCATTCCCTCTTTTGTGGTATTGTTATACATGGTCTATGCATTAAAAAAAAAAAATCACTGTATCTCATTGATTCTAAAAATGCTATTCTTTTTCATTTAAAATTTCTGAATTTGCATCTTACATTTAATGTGAATAATTGACATAGTAATGTTTTGGTTTGCTTCCCTAATGATGTTTACTGTGTAAATTGTATTTCTTTCAGTAGCATTATTGAATAAAGGAAATACATGTTTACCTAACTATTTCTGTAACAGTAATGATATACAGGTGATTCAAGATGAAGCAATATAAACATTCTATTTCATGTTAATAGTTGTGTGTATATTTTAATGTAGGGTAAGAAAAGCAAAAGATGCCCCTGAAACTCTTTATTTACAAGTATTACTGCTTAGGGTAAAACTGATTTTAAATGGATTGCATTCAAAGAAAATCCCAAAGTAAATTATACTAAAGACAGTTTGAATAGGACAGGAAAATCATATGTCTCATAAGGGGAAGGGATGTGCCTTGCTCATCTTTGGATTTCCCTGGGCCTTGTAAGCAGTATAGGCATTTTGGATTTCTTTGAGTGATGAATATTTGTCTCATTGAAGGTAGATTATGTGACCAAAAACTTTACCTCAAAGAGTGAGGTGTTCAATCTATGAAAACTGTTCTTCAGCAATAGATGTGTTCTAAAACAGAAAAGCTTATGATTCTAAATGATTTTAATTCGTAGAGAAAATAGCTGTGTGATGTCTAAGTGTGCAGAAGGCATTGCTTGCTTTCACCAGCAGCAGCTGTACCCATTCATTCCTCTGCACACCTAAAGACAAAAGTCATTCTCACTACCTTCCACCTGTAGAATGCCTGCTCACCCTTACTGAAAAAACCTGAGTCAGAGTAAAGCGGAAGTGTCAAAATTTATGTCTCATAAATACCTTTTCACCATGTGATACACAGAGTAGATATACATTTAGTACTTGGGTTGTTTGTTACCAGTCAGGGGTTTGACTTCCCTCTTTACCTCGGCACTTGTCTCTCCATACTCTCTACATAGAGTTGAATTCCAACAGGTTGAACACTAGAAGGCTGAACACTTCAGTTATGGGTTGATATCTTTCTCTATCTTTTTTTGGGAATCTTGGCAAGGGATTATAAGAATGAATTCTGGAATATTCCCTGTGCATCTGCAGGTTTCAAGAATGTGTAGAAAGCCCAGTCTTGGGCTGTGTGTAGAGAAGGGTTTTATAGTAACCAATGTGATGAGAAATTGTTGTAAAGCAGTAAAATAAGCACTAGACTGGAAGTCACATGTCCTGTTCTGATTTATATGATACCATCACTCTTTTATTCTAGTTTGTTCCTCTTTTCTTTATAGCTTAGTTTTTCTTTGTTGGAACAATAGGGGTTTGATCTAGATAGATGATTTGCAAGGCTCCTTCCATCATGAAGTTTCCTTGATTCTATCACAGTTAGCATAATTACACTATAAATGGAATAAGAAGGGAATATAAAACTAATACGTTTAACTGTCATTCCCCACCTGCATGAATATGTTAGAAAAAGAACAATCCCTGCATGTCATCAAAACAAATGATTCACTGTTAATTCCTTTGTTGACCTCTCCTACTTCCTTCCAAAATGATTTATTTTTGCTTTGTAAACAGACTCAGGTTATGAATAAAAATAATCAGAGTTATGGCCTCCATAGGTTACCTTTGAATGGCCTGAATGTTTATATAAGAGTCCTTATAAGAGTCCTTACAGCATAGGAAATGTTAACCATAAAGAGTACCAGTGTGCAGGATATGCATGTTGTGTGAGTGTGTGTGTGTGTGTGTGTGTGTGTGTATGTGTTTTCATCAAAAAGTTGTTACAATTTATAGGAAAAAAGAATATATGAAACATGTTGCCTTTCAGATGAATCCTTTAAAGTAAACTTTCAAGTAAAACTCTCAAATGGATCTAGATTACAGCCAACCGCCTCCACCCCATCCCCAGTGACAAATACAAGACAGCTGCTAAATTTAACATGCCTTTACTGGAATACTGGTGCCTCCTGCACAATAGCAGGCTATGTGCTGCCAATCCACAGGATGTACTCAATTTCTGAATTGCTGCACAGCAGCCCTGCTGATCCCTAATCCTTGTGAATACAGCGTTGACATGTGGCCAAGACCTTCAGAGAATTCATTTTTTAAAGGGAAAAAGAACAAAAGGAAAGAAAAAAGCTCAAACCAACATGTTAAGACATGTCCTGTGAGGCAAAAATTTGGGGATGGAGAAGAAATTACTGAATAAATACATTTTATTTATTTATTTTTTTTATTATCAAGTTTTTGGTTTTTTTTAATTTTTATTTTTTAGTTTGTTTTGCTTTACAATACTGTACTCATTTTGCCATATATTGACATAAATCAGCCATAAGTGTACCTGAGTTCCCAAAAAAGGCATTCCCAATGGACAGATAATTTGTATCTTAAAAGTTCATTTGCACACCAACTGTTAGGAATGCATTCTCTGTAGAAATAATGTGTTACTTGTTAGCTGTGTTCTCAGGTGGTGCTATATAGATCTATTTATCCAGGAGCACTTCTGATATAAGTAATATACAAATGATATTGAATCCATCACTTATATCAATATGTTTGCTGAGAAGGTAATCAGAAATGCATAATCCTTATTGTCAATCTGATACATTTATTTGTTTGATCATTCAGTTGTTCACTACGTATCTAATACATTGCAGCTGGGAATATTGTGGCTAACAAAACCAGCCTCATTCCTGTCTTCATGGAGCTTCTTAAAATAATGGCTGATGATGCTTGGACATTAGCTACATGCAAAGAAGACAAATGGATTCTCCAATATATAGTACTCACAGTTATGACTCAGTCATGGGACCTAGTCTTAAGGGTAGGGAAAAGGGAAAAGGGGAGTCAATTCAGGGACATAAAATATCAATTATGGGTGTCAGCAATTGGATCTGAGTGGTCAGGATACCAGCTAGTATCTCTATGCATATGTGCTCAGCCATGTCTAGCTCTTTGCGACTCCATGGACTATAGCCAACCAGGATCCTCTGGACATGGAATTTTCCAGACAAGAATACTGGAGTGGGTTGCCATTTCCTCCTCCAGGGGATCTTCCCAACCCAGTGATCAAACCCAAGTCTCCTGCATCTCCTGCATCAGCAGGCAGATTCTTTTACCTATTAGCTACCTAGGAAGCCCACCAGCTAGCATTTACAGCCTGGGAAAAACTGTCAAAAGGTAAACAAGTTAGAGTATTATCATTGGAAGAGATATTTACCTGAAAGGCTATGACCAACCTAGATAGCATATTCAAAAGCAGAGACATTACTTTGCCAACCAAGGTCCGTCTAGTCAAGGCTATGGTTTTCCTTGTGGTCATGTATGGATGTGAGAGTTGGACTGTGAATATGGCTGAGTGCCAAAGAATTGATGCTTTTGAACTGTGGTGTTGGAGAAGACTCTTGAGAGACCCTTGGACTGCAAGGAGATCCAACCAGTCCATTCTGAAGGAGATCAGCCCTAGGATTTCTTTGGAAGGAATGATGCTAAAGCTGAAACTCCAGTACTTTGGCCACCTCATGTGAAGAATTGACTCATTGGAAAAGACTCTGATACTGGGAAGGATTGGGGGCAGGAGGAGAAGGGGACGACAGAGGATGAGATGGCTGGATGGCATCACTGACTCGATGGACATGGGTTTGGTGGACTCCAGGAGTTGGTGATGGACAGGGAGGCCTGGCGTGCTGTGATTCATGGGGTTGCAAAGAGTCGGATGCGACTGAGTGACTGAACTGAACTGAACTGAATCATCTATCACTAAATGAGAAATATAACCTTTTAGTACGTTAATCACTTCCTATGCCTGTCTTAAAGATTTAAGGGATTAGGCCCTGAAACTCATTTTTGTCCATGTGTCTTGAACCTGTTGAATTTGTCTGAAGCACAGTATGGCTCAGATGGTGAAGAATCTGCCTGCAAAGCAGGAAACCCAGGTTTGATCCCTGGGTTGGGAAGATCCTCTGGAGAAGGAAATGCCATTCCAGTATTCTTGCCTGAGACTTGCATGGACAGAAGAGCCTGGTGGGCTGCAGTCCATAGAGTTGCAAAGAGTCAAACATGACTCAGTAGCTAACACTTTTACTTTCTTGGACCTAATGAATTTGTCTGAAGCATAGTCATTAGCTAAGATAAGGATGATATTTTCTTCAGGTGAAACTTCATTTCTTTATTTTCTTCAGGATCTGGATCTCGTCTCACTTGTGATATGGTGGCAGGCACCATCATCACTGGAGCCCATTTTCTTTATATCAGTCGTTTCAACATCCTGCAATAAACGGAATACACTTCAGAGTCTCCTGTTAGACCTCCCCCTAAATTCCCGTAGAAGGATCTGAACCCTGTAAACAATCAAGCACTCTGTGCTTGACCTGCTATCTCTGCCTTCTTGACTATATTTCTGCCAATGACTGAGATCCTTTCCAACTCTGCCTCTCAATCCTCACCATGAAAGGGACCTTTCAAGTATTCTGGCAACTTTTTCATAACAGAAAAATGTTCTGCACTTGCAAAAACAATACAGTAAAAGTAGACATCTACTCAAGCAGAGTTATTTGCTCAGAAGGCTCAAAATAATTTAGGAGTGTGGTTGTGTGGAAGGTCTGGTCTTCCTGTCAATGTGCCCTCATAACGTGACTTCTAGCAAGCCATGAATGATTCCTTATCATCACCTTCATTCATCACAGGAAGCAGTCTGCATTATTTCTCTTTTCAATTCTGTGTCTTTCCTTCTCTTTCTTATTGCTGGTGCCAAGAATAATCTTGGTGCTTTCCTCCTATTTTGTAATCCCCAAATTGATCATTTTGGAAAATTTAAGGGGATTTTATACTACAATAAGATAAATAAATGGGAATTTAATGGTCCCTACATGTGCACTATTTCTAGCTTTTTTTTTTTAATTTTCTTTTCTTAATTGAAGTACAGTTGATTTACAATATTGTGTTAGTTTCAGGTACAGAGCACAGTGATTCATATATACAAATCTCAGATTCTCTTCCCTTATAGGTTATTACAAAATATTGAGTATAGTTCACTGTGCTATACAGTAGGTCCTTGTTGGTTACTATACCCACACTCTTAATTTTCTCTTAAACTACATAGAGGAAGACAAAGGCACAGGTAAGAGATGACAATGACCATATGGGGTTTTCAAAGAATAAATTAAAATGTAATTTCTTCATTTCAGAGGAATTCCAGACTCAAGGGATATAGCAGGGATGGGTCTCAGGGAAGTATGATAGACAGACACTTCTTTTGGCTTATTTATAGTACTTGTATTTCCCACCAACAAATTGAAAGTTAATAAACATGTAGTAAAAACCAATCCATATGATTCTTCAGTGTTTGAGAGTGCTTTCTACATTCATTGTCTAATTTTTATTCTTGCAACATCTCTGAGAATTATTCAAGATGGGTGCTACCATCAGCCCCACTTCAATGAGGATATCAGAAGCTTACTGACATTGCCAGTTCACACAGCTACTGATACAACCAAAGCCAAATCCAGGCCTTCTGATACCATGAATAATATTGTACCATGTGAAAGCTTTGTATATTTTTCTCTGTTATGGTTATAATATTGACCCCTCATCAACAGCCCCTGGTTGGTAAAATGATTTTTGTTACCTTTAACTGTTAAACTCGCATTTAAGCAAAAATATAGAAAGCTATAAATTTTGATGTACTGAGTGTGTTAGTCGCTCAGTTGTGTCTGACTCTGTGCGACCCCATGGACTGTAGCCCACCAGGCTCCTCTGTCCGTGGAGTTCTCCAGGCAAGCATACTAGAGTGGGTTGCCATGCCCTTCTTCAGTATATCTTCCCAACCCAGGGATCAGATAGAACCCAGGTCTTCTGCATTGCAGATTCTTTACCATCTGAGCCACAACAGCACAAATCTCGTTACCTAATTTTCCAGTCCTTTGCATCTAAGATGATCATGAAACTCAGTCCTGGCCAGTGAGATTAAAGGGAATTCTGAGAACTCTTTGGCTGTATTTTCTCCATAGGCTTTATTAGAAATATAGCCTCCACTTGTTTCAACAGGAATGAAGTGGTCAGTTGTAGTAAAAATGGCAGAAGTGTCACATAAAAGAAGAATAAAATAGTGCTTGTAAATTTGGCAACTTGGGGACTTGGGATCTCAACAACACGTCATTAGTGATATGGTGACCAGTGGTCTATTGAACTTTTGTTCAGAGTTTAAATCATGTAGGTATAATATATACATTATATTATATTTTATATATATTATATATAACATATGCATTATATT
>SJYA01000717.1:6615-114828 GCA_006410615.1 Neotragus moschatus
ACAGTCCAACTCTCACATCCATACATGACTACTGGAAAAACCATAGCCTTGACTAGATGGACCTTAGCCAGCAAAGTAGTATCTTTGCTTTTGAATATGCTATCTAGGTTGGTCATAACTTTTCTTCCAAGGAGTAAGCATCTTTTAATTTCATGGCTGCAGTCACCATCTGCAGTGATTTTGGAGCCCAGAAGAATAAAGTCTGACACTGTTTCCACTGTTTCCCCATCTATTTCCCATGAAGTGATGGGAATGGATGCCATGATCTTCGTTTTCTGAATGTTGAGCTTTAAGCCAACTTTTTCACTCTCCTCTTTCACTTTCATCAAAAGGCTCTTTAGTTCCTCTTCACTTTCTGCCATAAGGGTGCTGTCATCTGCATATCGGAGGTTATTGATATTTCTCCCAGCAATCTTGATTCCAGCTTGTGCTTCTTCCAGTCCAGCGTTTCTCATGATGTATTCTGCATATAAGTTAAATAAGCAGGGGGACAATATACAGCCTTGACATACTTCTTTTCCTATTTGGAACCAGTCTGTTGTTCCATATCCAGTTCGAACTGTTGCTTCCTGACCTGCATACAGATTTCTCAAGAGGCAGGTCAGGTGGTCTTGTATTCACACCTCTCTCAGAATTTTCCACAGTTTATTGTGATCCACACTGTCAAAGGATTTGGCATAGTCAATAAAGCAGAAATAGATGTTTTTCTGAAACTCTCTTGCTTTTTCCATAATCCAACGGATGTTGACAATTTTATCTCTGGTTCCTCTGCCTTTTCTAAAACCAACTTGAACATCTGGAAGTTCCCAGTTCATGTATTGCTGAAGCCTGGCTTGGAGAATTTTGAGCATTATTTTACTAGAATATGAGATGAGTGCAATTGTGCGGTAGTTTGAGCATTCTTTGTCATTTTCTTTCTTTAGGATTGGAATGAAAACTGACCTTTTCCAGTCCTGTGGCCACTGCTGAGTTTTCCAAATTTGTTGGCATATTGAGTGTAGCGCTTTCACAGCATCATCTTTCAGGATTTGAAATAGATCAACTGGAACTCCATCACCTCCACTAGCTTTGTTCCTAGTGATGCTTTCTAAGGCCCACTTGACTTCACATTCCAGGATGTCTGGCTCTAGATGAGTGATCACACCATGGTGATTATCCAGGTCATGAAGATTGCTTTTGTATAGTTCCTCTGTGTATTCTTGCCACCTCTTCTTAATATCTTATGCTTCTGTTATATCCATACCATTTCTGTCCTTTATGTATTCCTACAATGTCTCATTTCTTCTTTTCTTTTGAAGGCCAATACTATATACTTGTTTAAATAATTATTAGAATAATATATACTATATATATGGGCTTCTCCGGTGGTTCAGCAGTAAATATCTGCCTGCAATACAAGAGAAGCGGGAGATGTGAGTTCAATCCCTGGGTCAGGAAGATCCCCTGGAGAAGGTAATGGCTGCCCACTCCAGTATTCTTGCCTAGAGAATCTCATGGACAGAGGAGCCTGGTGGGCTACAGTTCATGGGGTCATGAAGAGTCGGATATGACTGAGTGACTAACACCACCAGAATCTAAGATATTTTCTTCATATTTGGGGGGTCAAAATAAAATTTAGCCCTAAAAAGTAATTGTGACCCTCAAACCAGATTTCACTTATCTCTAACTCATTACCAAGAAAGAAAAGACCCAATGTGGAAGAGAGCTGTATTTGTGCCTAAAATGATTTTCTAAAAAGATGTGTTTCTCATCTACATAAGCATCTATAATTAAATCCGTTTGTTATGATTACTGAAAGGAGAAAGCTGAAATGAGATATGAGATACTCTTGTTTGAAAACAAAAGAATATCCCCAACCATATAAGAGTACTTCACTAAGTGTTTCTTTTTTACATTGGCCAAACATGAAAACCATCTACAAATCATTTCAAGACAGAGATGCTCATGTCTCTATTGGAATAATTAAATTAGAATCTGTAAAAATAAATCTCAGGCATCCATAGTGTTACTCACTGAGTCATGTGTCTGTGTGACTCCATGGAATGTAGCTTGACAGGCTTCTCTCTGAATAGGATTCTCCAGGCAAGAATAATGGAATGGGTTGTCATTCCTTTCTCCAGGGGATCTTCTCAATCCTGGGATTGAACCCGGGTCTCCTGCATTGCAGGCAGGTCCTTCAGCATCTGAGCCACTGGATAAACCCAATAGTAAGTCTTTAAAAAAGCGTTTCCAAGTGATTTTAATATGCAGGCAGGGTTAAACAGCAGTCGTTTAAATGGAGGTATGGGAAAGAAAACAGCTGGAAAGGTGGCAAAAGAGAGAATAAGCCCTGTTCTAAAAACTGATCCAAAGAAACACGTGAGCACCCTCTCCTCCCATTCTGGAAGACTGGTTACAGGTTAGGCAGTGACTCTGATGTGCTTGCAATTGCCTCTTGGCCCACCCTCACGAAGCATATAAATTCCTTGGATCTTCATCCCAGAGATACAACTGAACTGAAAGTATAAAGTATTTCCGGACTATGAAGTAAATAATGTCAGTCAATTTAAACTCAGTTCATGCGCGATCAAGACTGTCTCTTATACACATCTAGATGTGTATAAGAGACAGGTATTCTTGCCACCTCTTCTTAATATCTTATGCTTCTGTTATATCCATACCATTTCTGTCCTTTATGTATTCCTACAATGTCTCATTTCTTCTTTTCTTTTGNCTCAGTTCATGCGCGATCAAGATGGAGGAATAGAAAAATTCGGAGCTCACCTCCTCCCACGGGCACACCAAAAGTACGACTATTAACAGAGCAACTATCCATGACAACAACCTGGAAACTAGCAGGAAAGATTAACCACAATGAAATATATAAAGAAAGAACCACAATGAGATGGATAGGAGGAGTGGAGACGTGGGATAGTTGAGACCCGCATCCCCATAAGAGGATGTATAAAGATATTCCAGGCCACTGGAAATTAAAAAAGCAAGTTGGAGTAGTAATATTTATATCAGACAAAACAGGCTTTAAAATAAATATTGTAATAAGAGCAAGGAAGTGTTACAGAATAATGGAATCATTTTCAGCTGGGGTGATTTCCCTCCTCTTTCCACACAGGACATTTAGCAACACCTGGAGACATTTCTGTTGTCTCATCTAGGAGAGTTTTACTGGCATCTAGGTCTTCCCAAGTGGTGCCAGTGGTAAAGAACCTGCCTGCTAATGCAGGAGACTTAAGAGATATAGGTTCAATCCCTGGGTCAGGAAGATCCACTGGAGGAGGGCATGGCAACCCACCCCAGTATCTTGCCTGGAGAATCCCATGGACAGAGGAATCTGGTGGGCTACAGTCCACCATGGTTGCAAAGAGTTGGACCCGACTGAAGATACCTAGCACTTAATGAATAGAGGCCAAGGATGATCCTTAATATTCTACAACCCACTTTATGCCCTCTCATTCTAACAGTTCTCAGGGAATTATCTGTCAATAGTGTCAAAATTAAGAAACCCTGGTCTAAGAGAAGATGACTTTAGAATTTTCTGCAACTGAGTACTACAATTTTAAAGAAATTTATCACCAGTAGTTGAGATTTAGGTTTTTACAAACCTGTAAGTCAATATGATTTTCTTCATTCCTAGCTAAACATTTTCTATAGCAATTTAGGTTTGGTTTATTTTTTTCTCTCCTTAAAAAATTTGGAAAAGAAGTACTGCCTAACATTTTTTAAAGACATTATTAGTAAGTACAACTTGCTTAATCACTCTCTGCTTTCTTATTCGTATATTTTCTGAAACATAGTTTACTTTTTGAAAACAGAGATTTATGTTTTGCACACAAAAGCATTCCCATGACAATGATTATTACCATAGTTTGCAATGTTCCAAAGGCATCCAGGAGGAATGGAAAGGTTTGTCTAGAAAGAAACAGTTGTATAATGTCTAGGGCAAAGAAGAGGATGCTATAAATAATGTTAAAAATGTTTTTTAGAAGTCTAAATACAAATCCCTATAATACAATTGTAAACATTTCTTAAACCAAGTGTGTTCTCTGTTGTAGTTGCCAGAGGACCTATAATTTATCTTGGTTTTGAATAAGAGCCAGTGGAATGAATCAGCCAAGAGCTAAGCACAATGGAATGAAGCTATACATTCCCACAGTGCTGAGAAAATAGTCAAGGGATGTTCTCAGGGAAATATCTATAATATCCTGAATCTTAGCTCTATATGCAGGTAGGTCAAACTAATCAACATAGGACATTAATTTAAATGGGACAAATATTCCACAAAAAATTTAAGGTTTGAAAGAGATAAAATAAAATGCATATACATTTGAATCAAAAAATTATTCTGAAGATATCTTATTAATAGTAATAATTAAACTCTATTACATGAATCAATTGTTTCAAACACTTTAAAATCATAGTAATCACGTTCCAGGGAGTTGCAGATTTTCAGATTTTTAATTTTTTTTTTTTTTCACAAAAATAGAAATGTTTGTTCCTTGGGATGAAGCATAACAAGAATTATTGTATCCTTTGAAAATTTAAATGATTTTTTCATATAAAAATTTATACAGCTCATCCTCCCCTGCATGTGACTAAATGGGCTAAAGATAGATTTTTTAAAATGTTGAATTTCAAGAGAAACTGAATGTTTGCTCATATGGTATTAAGCTACACATTAAACATTTTAAAAATTAAGAAAATTGTTGACTCACATGCAGTTGTAAAAAGTAACACAAAAAGAGCTTGTGTACCTTTTACTCAGTTGCCCTCAAACACAAAGTCTTAAATTATAGTGTGACAACACAGATAAGATATTGGCATCAATACAGTCAAAACAGGATTTTTCTACCGTGAGTATCACTAATGTTGCTCTTCAACTAGCTGCACCCATTTCTGCCCTGCCCCACTTCTTCAACTGGTGAGAGTCATTAATCTGTTCTCCATGACTACGATTTTTTCAATTTCAAGAATGTTATATTAATGAAATTACACAGTACAGAATCATCTGTGGCTGGCTTTTTTTCCACTCAGTATAATTTTCTAGAGATTCATCTAATTTCTGCATCTAATTCTTTGTTCATTTTTATTACTGAGCAGTATTCCATGGTAAGTATATTGTTTATTGTATATTCCCTTGTTGAAGGAAATATAGGTTGTTTATAGCTTGGGCTATAAAACATATAGATACATGTTTTCGTGTGAACATTGTTTTAATTGCTGAGCCATGTGATAATTGCATGTATTTTTAAAGAAATTGCTAAGCTTTTTTCTAGAGTGGCTGGAACATTTTAGATTCCCACAATGTGATGAGTAGTATATGAGTGATTCAGGTTTCTCAGTCTCTAGCCAGCATTTAGTGTTGTCACTGTTTTTTCATTTCAGTCATTCTGATAGGTGTGCAGTAATATTCGCTGTGGTTTTAATCTGCATTTCCCTGGTGGCTAATGATGTTGAACATATTTTCATGTGCTTATATGCCTCCTGTATCTTCCATGAAATGACTATTCATGCTTTTGTTGAATGAATTAAAAAAAAAAAAAAAAAANTTTTCATTTCAGTCATTCTGATAGGTGTGCAGTAATATTCGCTGTGGTTTTAATCTGCATTTCCCTGGTGGCTAATGATGTTGAACATATTTTCATGTGCTTATATGCCTCCTGTATCTTCCATGAAATGACTATTCATGCTTTTGTTGAATGAATTAAAAAAAAAAAAAAAAACCTCTTGAGATGGAGTTCTCTGTTTATTATCTTTTGTCAGAAATATATGATTTGCAAATATTTCTCAGTCTGCAGCTTGTATTTCCAACCTAATAGTGTTTCTAGAGAGCAAAAGTTAATTTATACAAAGTCCAGTTAACTCCTTCATTTGGATATCGCTTTTGGTGTTGAGTTTAAGAAGTTTCTGCTTAGACTTAGATCCCCAAAAATTCTATGTTTTTTTCTGAGAGTTTTCTGTTTTAAATTCAGTCCACAATCAATTTAGTGTTAATTTTTATGTAAGATGTTACTTTTTTGACAAGATTTCTTATTTTTTCTGCTTGTAAGAAGCTATCATTCCTTCATAGAATTGCATTTAAAACACTGTTAAAAATCAAGTAGTCATATTTGTATTGGTCCATTTCTAAGTACTCCATTCTGTTTCACTGATCTGTAGGTCTAACCCAATACCACATCTTGACAGTATAGTTATTATAAGCCCTAAAATCTGGTCAGCTGAATTCTCCCATTTAATTATTAATTAAAAAAATAGTTTTAGTTATCTTCCTTTGTTTTTCTATATAAACTAGAATAGCTGTGTCCATGCCTACAAAATATTTTGCTAGGATTTTTATAGGAATTTNCTAACTGAGAGGAAGCGCTGGCTTCTAGGTATTTAATTAAAACATTAAGGGAAAAAGCTTTCATGTCAACATTCACAAGTACTTTCCTATAGCTGAGGGTTGGCATAATTGAGTTTCCCTGTAAATGCATTCCTCCCCTCCCTAGCCTTCTCTGAGAACAGCAATAGCTTGAGGTTCACTTTGCCTCACGCTGTTAGTTGTGGCTTTGAGACTTTGCCCCATGCTGTCCCTTTCCTGATTCTCTCAATCTGGTTGTTAGCTTTAATTTCTAAAATCAAGATTGGATGGCAACAAGGGGCTTTAATGAAGAGTGAAAAAGTCATTTGTTAAACAGCATTAAGAATTCTTATTTGCACTGCTGTATAATGTGGTCAAGCCGAATGCTTTCTGCTTTTATGAATCATTCAATTTTCCTTGCCACATAATTAATGTTAATAAGAAGGCATTGTATAGGAGCTTAATTAATCATAATAGATGCTGACTCTAGTATAGGTTCCTAGGGTGCCACCACTTTCATTTTAAGGTACTGTGAGTACCACGCATTATAAGAAAGGACGGAGAATGAATTACATATGGTCATTTGATTGTTGACCAAGTTCACACAATGGAAGGACTTGGTTTCCCCTTAAAAGTTGCATTTTTCAGCAAAAAGACAGTAAAAGAGATATCTAGTAATGCCGTATTAGTGAACCTTTCTGAAGAGTATCATTTCTAAAAGAACATTTTTAAGCTACTCGCAGTACCTTGGACCATTGAATGTAATAAAGGGAGATTGCCCATGCAATTCTCTTCAATGCATCAAGTCAATTGAGAGGAGCTTTATTCCCCTTTCATAAAATGTAAAGGTACAGCCTTCACAAAACATCTTAAACCAATCAAGATGGCAGCAGCCAAGTGTTTCAGGGAAGACACGAAGTGGTGATAGCCTCTCTGTTAAACTGATGTTTCATATTCAAAAGTGAGTCATTTTTCGGATTCAACATATTTCCTTTAAAGATGACATAACTACATCTTTCGCTTCAAATTCATAATTTAAAATAGTGACATTTACTTGACATGAACAAGTTAACATTTCAGTTCAACAAGTACTCATTGAGGATATGGTAAGTTGGTACCATTGTCCTGAAAAGTAGAAATACATAATGATGTAAATAGACACAAAAATACCACATGATGGCCAATTTGTGGGAATTATTTTTCTTAGAAAAAGATTTTAAAAAGAACAAATAAAATGCAGGCTATGTGTATGTGCTAAATTTTAAGCAATGTAGATGGTAAACTAGCATAATATTACAGCAGGGCAAAGGTGGGTAGAAGAGCATGCCAGGCTATGTTCCTCTTCTGCAATCCTTCCAGCTCGTGCAACAAGTCCTAGACCCAGTCAAAACTCAAACAAGTAAGAATCAAGTCCACTTTTGTTATAGTCACACTCTGATGGGTTCCTTAAGATTTTCTTTTGTGATTGAGTCCCTGCCTTGATGAACTGCCATTTACTTNAAAGGTGGGTAGAAGAGCATGCCAGGCTATGTTCCTCTTCTGCAATCCTTCCAGCTCGTGCAACAAGTCCTAGACCCAGTCAAAACTCAAACAAGTAAGAATCAAGTCCACTTTTGTTATAGTCACACTCTGATGGGTTCCTTAAGATTTTCTTTTGTATTTGAGTCCCTGCCTTGATGAACTGCCATTTACTTGAGTTCTGAAATTTCTTTCCTACCATACTTTCATCAGTCTTGCCTTTAATCCTGTCCTTAAGGCATACATGTTTCTATCACTTGTACAGCCCTATTAATGACAAACACTTCTCTGCTTCAGCATCAGCATCAGCATCTTTTCAAGATTCCTGTCTGTTTTCTCGCCATGCTGAACTCTGACCTCCTATCAATGTGAATGTCTATCATTGCTTGTCAATGCCATTTCCTGTTTGTGTCAAATGTATCTGACTTCCTACCAATAAAAATCTGTAATGAGTATGACCAGCTCCCCACAGTACATGTTTGTTCTGGCCATTATGCTATCAATTTACGGTTAATCTATAGTATATTTCCTCTAATATATTATCCCTCAATGTTTTCCCTCTAAGACAGGACATAAGAAAGAACCACTTGGAATAAAGGAAGTTTCAGTGAGACCCCCTCATTTAACATTATTCTGTCTTTATCTCCAAGAAAGTAGATTTCCTTTGGCTTATCCACTTCAACATCAGTCTCTGTCTAATAACCACCATTCCTGACATCTGTCTCATCATCTAGTTTATTATCTATACTTACTTATTTTTTGGTCATTAAACTACCTTTCGGAATTTCAATACAATTCAACAAACACTGACTGGACATCTACCACTCACAGGCACTGTGCTAAGTATGCGAAATACAAAGATAAACACACTGCTTCTGAGTCTGCAAAAGTTGCCATCTAATGAATTCACCTCAAAGCTGAAATTAACTCACTTTCTATCCTCTTGATCTTAGCAACCACTTTTGCTCTCCCTACTAGTAGCAAATGGCTACCCTCACTGGTAAATAACCACACATGATTCAACTTTCAGGAAGACAATTGCTGACAACTATCTTGAGTATTTCCAGGACTAATTCCCTGAACTGGAGCTTGAAAGATTTATTTTAACCAAGCAGTGGGTGTGATATTTAGTGATATACAAATGATACAAAAACTAAATACAGCATAATACTCACCCAACTTAATTTTTTTTTTTTCTATACAAAGCAGGATTGTTCATCCCAAAGGTACCTGACTGAAGTAAGACATGGAAGCCAAATCTAGTGTGTAGTCTCCTCTCCTATATATACAACCTGGCTTGTAACTACATCTGACCAGGAAGGACCTTATTTTCTAATTTACCTAAAAATATTTCTTTTTCCTTATTTGCCCAAAGGGGCATAAAAGCAAGCTGCACATTGAGCCTAGTGACTACTATTTAAATCTTTAGTGTTCTTAACGATCAAAACTCTCAGAAAGGTTTATGACACTTACTGTATCCATTTTTTCACTTCCCATTTATTACAACCCACTCCACTCTGGGGTTTATACCATTCATTTGATCTTTTCCCGAGACCCATCACCAACTTTGGTGTTTCAATATTTAATGAATACTTTTCTATGTGCACCTAACTTAAGATCCTTAGTAATGGGTACAGTTGGTCATTCTCTTTAACAAAACAAACAAACAAAAAGTCTTCTCTCTAATCTTCTGGGAGATAGGATTGTCCTGGTTTTCCTTCTACTTCCCTGACAACTCTTTCTCAGTCTCCTTACTGGCTGTTTTCCCTCTGTTTATCTTCAGAATGTTTACTTATTGAACATCTCAGGTGCTCTCCTTTTCACTGTTTACACATACTCCTCTGGTAATCACATGCTGTGGCTTTTAAGCAGCATCAATATTTTCCCAGTTTATATTCCAAATTTATAGTTGTAGAGCATCAAATGTAACCTTATAACTCTAGTTATAAAGCCCCAGATTTATATCTCTAAGCAAGGCCTAGCTAGTTCCATTCTCTCATCTTCAACTGATTGGGGCTATGGCAAGAGAAGACGGTTCCTGTCTTCATGGTTGTTAGCACCATAACCCAGAAGAGAGTTTACACTTCCTCTGTGCTGACACAATGTTAGTGTCAGTCACTCAGTCCTGTCCAATTCTTTGTGACTTTACGGACTGTAGCCCTCCAGGCTTCTCTGTCCATGTAATTCTCCAGGCAAGAATACTGGAGTGGGTTGCCATTTCCTTCTCCACAGAATCTTCCCCATCCATGGATCGAACCCAGGTCTCCTGCATTTCAGACAGATTCTTTACCACCTGAGCCACAATGTAAGGTTCCAAAAAGATCAGCAATAAACTTTTAAAGAAACCAAGGAGGAGAATGACAGATATTTGAATATATCAAATTGATACATCACCCAGATATGCACTTTATTACTCAGCCAATCATTGAGTGATTTTCTTTTTTTTTTTTACAGAAAGGCTTTGAGTATAGTTAACATTCTACCTATAACTACTTTTCTTGAAGGTCCAAAATATCAGAGGCGGTTTGTTATCCACATTTATGCTTTCCATATTCTCTACAATACCTGTAATAATGCTTCTCAACTGTTATTGAACATTAAAAATTCTGTGCAGTGTTAAAAAAATTTCAGGGCCTGATACCACTCCCAAAACTCTGGTGTGATATTAATATATATATGGACTGGCACTCAAGAATCTCTATTTTTAAAGTTCCTTCCTCAGTGTCAACTGACAGATGAATGGATTATGAAAATAATGAACCATTATTTTGCTTTAAAAAAGAAGAAAATCTTGCCATTTGTGACAACAGGGATGAACCTGGAGGACATTATGCTAAGTGAAATAAGCTATACACAGAAAGACAGATGCTGCCTTATTCCACTTATATGAGGTACATAAATTAGTTAGACTTATAGAAGCAGAGATTAGAGTGGTGGCAGAGATTAGAGTGGTGATAGCCAGGTGCTCAGAGAAGGCAATGGCAACCCACTCCAGTGTTCTTGCCTAGAGAATCCTGTGGACAGAGGAGCCTGGTGGGCTGCTGTCCATAGGGTCACACAGAGTTGGACATGATTGAAGTGACTTAGCATGCATGCATGCGTTGGAGAAGGAAATGGCAACCCACTCCAGTGTTCCTGCCTGGAGAATCCCAGGGACGGGGGAGCCTGGTGGGCTGCTGTCCATAGGGTCACACAGAGTTGGACATGATTGAAGTGACTTAGCATGCATGCATGCGTTGGAGAAGGAAATGGCAACCCACTCCAGTGTTCCTGCCTGGAGAATCCCAGGGACGGGGGAGCCTGGTGGGCTGCTGTCCATAGGGTCACACAGAGTTGGACATGATTGAAGTGACTTAGCATGCATGCATGCGTTGGAGAAGGAAATGGCAACCCACTCCAGTGTTCCTGCCTGGAGAATCCCAGGGACGGGGGAGCCTGGTGGGCTGCTGTCCATAGGGTCACACAGAGTTGGACATGATTGAAGCGACTTAGCATGCATGCATGCGTTGGAGAAGGAAATGGCAACCCACTCCAGTGTTCCTGCTTGGAGAATCCCAGGGACGGGGGAGCCTGGTGGGCTGCGGTCTATGGGGTCGCACAGAGTCAGACACAACTGAAGTGACTTAGTAATAGCAACAGCAGCAGCAGCAGCAGCCAGGGGCTAGGGATGGGGGAAATGGGAAGATTGATTAATGGGAACAAAGATTAAGTTATGCAAGATGAATAAGTTCTGGAGATCTAACATAATGTGACTGTAGTTTAAAATACATTTTATACTTGTAATGTGACTACAGTTAAAAATACTATATTTCATACTTGCTGAGAGTGGATCTTAAATATTCTCACCACACACACACACACAATAAATAAATAAATAAAGGAGATGCTAACAATGTGAGGTGATGGGTATGTTAATTTTTTAAGTTATTCACTATTATAGTGGAATAACCACTACAATAATCACCACATCTGGTTTCCTAGGTGAATCAGATACATTCTGGGCTGCCAAGCACTAGAGTATAACAGTAGACATTCAAAAACTTTTATTGAATAAAACATCCCATATATTTCAGTACTCTTGGTTAAAAAAAGAAGAAGAAATGAAAAACACCTAATCATATTGTTAAGATTTAAAGAGCTGCCTTTCTTCTACAATACCAAATAAATAACTGTTGATGGACTTGGCAAGAGATCATAGACTGCAGTTTTATTCTGAAAAAAATAAAAAGTCTAGAAAAGCCTTTGTGGATTTCTTTCCAACAAATCTAAACAGGCACTGATTGCAGTATCCACAATTAATAGCAGGTACACAGCCATTTAATAGGAGACCAATTGATTTGGGGTCCTTTTCATTTAGAAGCAGGCATAAATTAGCTTACATGATGTTGTACCAGCAAATAAGGTTGTTATTTTGATCCAAAAGGTGATTAACTTTACCCTAGGAAAGATTACCCTAAAAAAAAAAAAGATCAAAATTCTTTGGATGGAAGAGAGGAAAAACTGTATTTTAATTCATTTACTTGATGTATTCATTCTTATAAAATATTTAACATGAATTTTGTAAACTTCTTAATCAGGTAGAGACAATTTCAGAAGACATGGGAATAATTTGATGGGAAAAAATTGATTTTTTTCAGCTACCTATGAACTCTGGCATTGTTAACTCTGTTGCTTTCCACTCTAATTGTAGAGATCTGTGTAAATTGCCTGCATTAAGTGATTTCATTTTCATTCAATACTGACATACATCATCTCTCTTGAAGAATTAATTAACCCAAAAAGGTACAGATGGAAAAGAACTCACCATAGTTTACATGTGTAATGTAATTCCCCTAAGATGTAATTTTGCACCAGAAAACAGATAATTTCTCTATTACTGTGATCATTTTAATAGCTAAAAAGAAGTAGTGATTTGTTTTTAATCTTAGTTGGAAGATAACTCTCTAGGACTTACAAAACTCTGCCATTTGCCAAATATCATCCCATTTTCCTAGGTACACAATAAATGCTTTGCTACTGCTAACATTATTGTTCTCAGTAATTGAAATAGGTCCTAGTGTGGCAAACAGAATACAAAGACAAGAAGAACTTCTGAGCATTCCTTGAAGACTGCCACAGCCAGACTGTGACGGTATAAAAGCCCATTGCCGCACTGCATCCAGAGGAAATTATAGATTTTCTCTCTAGACTACTCAGAACTCTGGTGCTGCCAAAAACAAAAACAGCTACTTCAAACAAAAAGGTACATGAAGGTATTTTTATTATCCTGCCCTTCACAATGTCTAAAATATATTTATTGTTGGAGTAAAAAGTCTAAATTTATTACTTTGAATTTTACTCTCTGGGTTTTTTGTCCCTTTCTTTTTATGTCTACTGTTCAGTTATCATGATTTCTTCACCTGAAATTATATTTGAATTTTTTTTTAATGTTATGGCTAATAGATTAAATTGCTCAGTAAAGACAGAGATGCAGCAACATATATAAAAATGCATTTAAAAGTATGTCACTCTCCAGTTACATATGCAAGCATATACATACATATATACTTACACACACCCATTCTCATGCTGTGCAAGAGCCCCAAAATGTTCAAATTATTTGCATCTTTCAGGATCATACTTTCCTCGATTGTGTGTTCTAATAACCTTTAGTGTCAGTGATTTGATTACAGTCATATATCTGATTTACTAAAATAACTGTTGCTTTTCTAATATTTTCCTCTGAAAGAGGTTTTACTTTTAAGGTTTTGAAATACATCCCTGTGCTCACAAAAAGTGTATCTCAGTGGAAACCCCTTTGCCTGATAGGGACTGCCTAAATGTTTAATGACATTAGCTCCCTGCAAATGACATTCATTTCCTGTATATGCAAATTTCCTTAATGTGAGCCCCCCATAACAGGTAGAATGTATAAAGTTAATGAAGCCATGTAATTACAATCACTATGGTGACTGCGGTCCCCTGAGAACAATAATGTGATAATATACATCAGTTTTGACTTTCTTTGGAAACAGCAGCTTATAATATGAAAATAGATAGTAAAATATTTTCATTATCTCCCTCTAACTCCTAAGGCAAAAGCAGGTACAAACAGATTACGCTCTTTATTAACTGAAAATAACATGATAAGAGAAAGGAAAAATACCATGTTAGTAATTGTTTATTTTCAACTTTCAATCCCTTCATTTACCTCATTTTAAAGCCTTTTTCTTATTTAATCAGGAAAGCACCAGGGTTCTGGGAGGTTTTTTTTTGTTTTTTTTTTTTTAAATCTTGATCTTTTTAATCCCAGAAAGGCTACATAACCAGCATTTACTACTATTGTGCTAAGATGTCATGACTGATAATTGTAAACTGGGTAGCAAAATCCTCAAGTACTTGTTAGTGCTGTGATAAGCCAGGGAGCAGCAGTGAAAAGGTTGATTCTCAAGGATCCTTGCTGTGTAGATTTTTAAAATTATAATTATTTTGTGCTTTCTGAAAGCACAGGAAGCAAATAACACAGGCAAAAGTCTACAACTTCTTAAGCTTGTCCTGTTGCTAAGTCCATATTCAGCCAATGTGACGATAAAGTATTTATTCTGCAGTGTTTATTATCTGAAAATAATAATAAAATGTTTATTCAGGAGGTTTTTTTTTTTTTGGAAGTATTAGATATACTTATCCCTAACTTTCTCCCTATTATTTGACATCCCTGAGGATTTATTTCCCTAAATACCAAAGAAAGTGCAATTCCTGTTCTTCTATGTCACTCAGGAAAAGGGAATGTTATACTCCCCTATGAAGATATTGAATCGTATTGTCCACACCCAGAGCATCACAATGTTTATGAGTATAACCCAACTGCACTTCCCTTTAAACACCTATCAGTTAGTTCTACTTACTTTTACTTTCACTCACTCACTCATACTGGAGGGCCTTTCTTAATCAAGCATTTTCAAGAATTTGGGTGAGAGTTTGTGACACACAAATATATGTATTGAGAATTTTATGTCCCTAAAATAGCTGAGAAATACAGTCTGCTGCAAAATGAAACCTTTTTTATTTGGCATTATGCAATTACATGTTTTAAAAATTAACCACTTGAAACTGTTTTGAGAACAGTGATTGATTTTCTTAATCTTCCAAATGAAATTCAATACAATTCATTAGAAATGGAGCTAGTTATAGTTAAGCACTAAAAACAATGTATATGTTGGTTGCTGTTGTTTTAGTTTAATGAGCTATCTCTTAGAACAATTTTAGGTTCACTGCCGAATTGAGCAGGAAGTACAGCAAGCTCCCATGTACTTCTTGTCACCACACATGTACAACCTCCCAAAGACTATTAGCATCCCACAGCATGGTACAGTGGTACACTTGTTACAATCAAAAAACTTACCTTGACTCATCTTTAGTATCCAATGCCTAAAATTTGTGTTACAGTCCATGCATACTTTACAGTACACACATACTATACAGTTCATGGCATTCTCCAGGCCAGAATACTGGGGTGGGTAGCCTTTCACTTCTCCAGGGGATCTTCCCAATCCAGGGGTCAAACCAGGTCTCCCACATTGCAGGTAAATTCTTTACCAGCCGAGCTACAAGGGAAGACCCCAAAAATTTATATTAGGGTTGTACATGTATGATGTACATTCTTTGGGTTTGGGTAAATGTACAATAACATTTATATGTCATTGTATTATTATGCAGATTAGTCTCACTGCCCAAAATATCCTTTTCATTCCACCTATTCATCCCTTTTTTCCCCTAACACCTGGCAACCCCTGATCATTTTGCTGTCTCCATAGTTTGCCTTTTCTGGAATATCATATTTGGAATTGCACAGTGTGTAACCTTTTTGGATTGGCTTCCTTCTCTTAGTAATATGCATGAGTTTCCTCAATGTCTTTTTATGGCTTGATTATTTCTTTTTCAGTTCAGTTCAGTTCAGTCACTCAGCCGTGTCCGACTCTCTGCAATCCCATGAATCACAGCATGCCAGGCCTCCCTGTCCATCACCATCTCCCACAGTTCACTCAAACTCATGTCCATCAAGTCGGTGATGTCATCCAGCCCCNCTGTCTTTATCTCCAAGAAAGTAGATTTCCTTTGGCTTATCCACTTCAACATCAGTCTCTGTCTAATAACTACCATTCCTGACATCTGTCTCATCATCTAGTTTATTATCTATACTTACTTATTTTTTGCTCATTAAACTACCTTTCGGAATTTCAATACAATTCAACAAACACTGACTGGACACCTACCACTCACAGGCACTGTGCTAAGTATGAGAAATACAAAGATAAAAACACTGCTTCTGAGTCTGCAAAAGTTGCCATCTAATGAATTCACCTCAAAGCTGAAATTAACTCACTTTCTATCCTCTTGATCTTAGCAACCACTTTTGTTCTCCCTACTAGTAGCAAATGGCCACCCTCACTGGTAAATAACCACACATGATTCAACTTTCAGGAAGGCAATTGCTGACAACTGTCTTGAGTATTTCCAGGACTAATTCCCTGAACTGGAGTTTGAAAGATTCATTTTAACCAAGCAGTGGGTGTGATATTTAGTGATATAAAAATGATACAAAAACTAAATACAGCATAATACTCACCCAACTTAATTTTTTTTTTTTCTATACAAAGCAGGATTGTTCATCCCAAAGGTACCTGACTGAAGTAAGACATGGAAGCCAAATCTAGTGTGTAGTCTCCTCTCCTATATATACAACCTGGCTTGTAACTACATCTGACCAGGAAGGACCTTATTTTCTAATTTACCTAAAAATATTTCTTTTTCCTTATTTGTCCAAANTTTTTTTTTTCTATACAAAGCAGGATTGTTCATCCCAAAGGTACCTGACTGAAGTAAGACATGGAAGCCAAATCTAGTGTGTAGTCTCCTCTCCTATATATACAACCTGGCTTGTAACTACATCTGACCAGGAAGGACCTTATTTTCTAATTTACCTAAAAATATTTCTTTTTCCTTATTTGCCCAAAGGGGCATAAAAGCAAGCTGCACATTGAGCCTAGTGACTACTATTTAAATCTTTAGTGTTCTTAACGATCAAAACTCTCAGAAAGGTTTATGACACTTACTGTATCCATTTTTTCACTTCCCATTTATTACAACCCACTCCACTCTGGGGTTTATACCATTCATTTGACCTTTTCCCAAGACCCATCACCAACTTTGGTGTTTCAATATTTAATGAATACTTTT
Organism: Neotragus moschatus; assembly: GCA_006410615.1. Taxonomy (NCBI): domain Eukaryota; kingdom Metazoa; phylum Chordata; class Mammalia; order Artiodactyla; family Bovidae; genus Neotragus; species Neotragus moschatus. The sequence goes on from SJYA01000717.1 coordinate 23,687, forward strand.
CTATGTGCACCTAACTTAAGATCCTTAGTAATGGGTACAGTTGGTCATTCTCTTTAACAAAACAAACAAACAAAAAGTCTTCTCTCTAATCTTCTGGGAGATAGGATTATCCTGGTTTTCCTTCTACTTCCCTGACAACTCTTTCTCAGTCTCCTTACTGGCTGTTTTCCCTCTGTTTATCTTCAGAATGTTTACTTATTGAACATCTCAGGTGCTCTCCTTTTCACTGTTTACACATACTCCTCTGGTAATCACATGCTGTGGCTTTTAAGCAGCATCAATATTTTNCTCATGATGCATTCTGCATATAAGTTAAATAAGCAGGGTGACAATATACAGCCTTGATGTACTCTTTTTTTAACACATTTATTTGAAGAGTCTGCAAAATATTCCTATGGAAAGTAAGTACAAACTACCTTCGAATTATGATGAAATCTTGCCTGAATTTTAAAAATAAAATAACTAAATACAAGACATTTTATATTAAGCTAGTCAATTCAATATGATATCCTTTCTGAACAGTGATGTTAAAGGAAGTCCATGTTTATATCATGCCATTTATTTGTAATTTGAACTTTGAAATTTAGAGAAATCCCTTGGGTGGTTTTGGCTTGACCCTAATACTAGATGGCTGTTGTGTTTATACAATTGGCAAAAAGCAATGAAATGGTGTTCAACATCATCAGGCATGTATTTGACATTNTATCATGCCATTTATTTGTAATTTGAACTTTGAAATTTAGAGAAATCCCTTGGGTGGTTTTGGCTTGACCCTAATACTAGATGGCTGTTGTGTTTATACAATTGGCAAAAAGCAATGAAATGGTGTTCGACATCATCAGGCATGTATTTGACATTTCTAAGACTTCTCCATCTCTTTTGTTCAAAACCTACTCTAATCAGTTTTTGCCTCCAAAATTCCATCTGATCTGTTCTTGTCAATGTCACAAGTAACCTCCACCTTATTAAACATAATGTTGATTTCTCAGTTTTCATTCTATTTCATCTATCTGCTGCATGTGAAAGAGTTATTCACTTATGTAATAATGTTTACTTCCTTTTAGGACAACACACTTTCTTAGCTCTCCTTCTAGCAACACTCTACTACTCCTTCTCAGAATTCTTGGCAAGAATCTTCCTCATCTACTTCATATTTTTGTGATGGTAAGGTGATGGCACCCCGCTCCAGTACTCTTGCCTGGAAAATCCCATGGATGGAGGAGCCTGGTAGGCTGCCATCCACGGGGTCGCTAAGAGTCGGACACGACTGAGCGGCTTTCACTTTTCACTTTCACTCATTGGAGAAGGAAATGGCAACCCACTCCAGTGTTCTTGCCTGGAGCATCCCAGGGACGGGGGAGCCTGGTGGGCTGCTGTCTATGGGGTCGTACAGAGTCAGACAGGACAGAAGCGACACGACAGAAGAGACAGCAGCAGCAGCAGCACAGGGATGTCTTTGGTCATCTTTTATATTTGCACTCACTATCCTGGTGATGTCTTCCTGTCCCAAGCTTTCGTTTGTTGTATGCATGCTAGTCATCCCCAGTTTTATATCTCTAACCCAGACTTCTCTTCTGAACATTTAAAATATTTATTGAATTAATAGGAGTGTATTCTTAAAGCAGTCATTATTTGTAGAGTAGTCATGAAAAGCTTTAAAGAGAAGATAACACTTATACCAATTCAAATTCTTCAGTTACAGTAACTGAAAAGCAGCCTCAAACTGACTTTAGAAATGTCTTCATTACCAAGGTGAGCTATCTGCAGTAATCCACATTTGTTAGTCCTTACTAGCATCTAACACAGGGAAAAAGTTTATCTCTTTCTCAACTTTCTGACCAGAAGAACCAGACTTCTTTCTGAGTACACCATCTTGAATCATGTGCTTATCTCTAAAACAATTGCTATAGAAACTGTGTCATAATCAGAAGTATTCCAATTAGAGTTCACACCTAGCACCAAGGTTGAGAGTTTCATAAATAGGACCACACCAAAAGTAAAGGAATAGTTGAAGCTGAAAGTGTTTATGTTTTGAAGGAATGGTTAATATCAGTGTAGCTGGAGCATAAATTGCCTGGAAGTTTTTCTGGTAGGCAATGAAGTTGAAAATATAGTTTATTTAGAACTAGCATGGAAAGGAACAAAAGCATATTATTTGGAAAAATCAAGTTAATATACTCTGAGTATCGCCCCTTTATTTTTCATGGAACTCAAAATCACTAGACTTAATGATGTGAAGATTAAACATTCTATGATGTCACATCAAGTTGACATGTGTGCTAACATTGGTTTGTTTAAGACTATTGGTCTTGTAATAATCACTTAAGCAAGGTTTTAAGTCCATTAAGTATACATGCTTAATTGTTCTGAAGTTTTCACATTTTAAAATAATTATTTAACCCATTAAATTCTGATTGAGTAAAATTTAAATAAAATATTATAAAGTTATAAAGGCCTTTGCTGCTGCTGCTGCTAAGTCGCTTCAGTCGTGTCCGACTCTGTGCAACCCCTTGGATGGCAGCCCACCAGGCTCCTCTGTCCACAGGATTCTCTAGGCAAGAATACTGGAGTGGGTTGCCATTGCCTTCTCCGATAAAGGCCTTTGGAGCCTGGCTATTCTCAAAAAATTAGAGATCCTATTTATTAGTNTTGCTGCTGCTGCTGCTAAGTCGCTTCAGTCGTGTCCGACTCTGTGCGACCCCTTGGATGGCAGCCCACCAGGCTCCTCTGTCCACAGGATTCTCTAGGCAAGAATACTGGAGTGGGTTGCCATTGCCTTCTCCGATAAAGGCCTTTGGAGCCTTGCTATTCTCAAAAAATTAGAGATCCTATTTATTAGTATTTCATAAGCCAATATTTCCATGAGGCAATAATGCCAATGTTTCACTAATAGAATTAAGATTGAAGTTTTGCATTATATTTGAAACTTTAAATAAAAGTTGCAAAGTACTATAGGTTGGTTTTTAGCAAACTGGAAATTATAGTGATACTTGCCAAGACTATACTAGCACTGAACTGGATATCATCCACTTATGGATAAAAGAAATGGTCAACAAATTTGCACTTTCACCAAACCTGAACCATGAAAGAAATACTCCAAATGCCAGCAATAACATTACATTATTATAGTATTAGTAATTATGTATTGTTTGAATGATAAACACATGCCATTCATTGTTTCCTATTCAAAAGGGCTGCTATAAATTTGACTCCAGCATCTTGTTTCATCATCCTCCATTAAAAGCAAATCCATAATTATGTCTAGAATTCAATTTATACTTTGACCCTTTTCTCTTTATTTCCTGTTTCCTCAATGCAGCTACAATTACAGATAGTGACAGCTACAATCATACCTCAAACGTGATGTGTGCTGGGGAAAAAAAAAAAAGGCAAAAAATAAAACCTCCTCATTGTTTCATGTCTCTGGGGTTTGGTTGAGTCACATTTGTAATTGAAGAGGCTGAATTATATCCAGACAGCAAAGCCACATGAAGCACCTCTCAATAATTGATAAAACATTCTGACTCTATATTTTCTTTATTATAGTCATTCAGTGTTAAACCATTGCTGTAAATTTCATTATAGGATCTCTCATTCCTCGTATATGATTATGTAGGAAGTAGCTCTGAGATTCCCCTGTCAAATTTATCTCTGAGTAAGTGCTCCTACTCTATTCTATTTCAAAGTATGACTCCCCAACCACTTAATGCATTTCAATAAAAATATTTATTTTACTATCTCAAGAGCAGACTAGCTCTATGATGTTTCTGGCTGTTCACAATCTGAATAGCATTGAAAACACTATAACCTTACTACTTGCCATTTATAAGCTAACTATCATTTGCACAATAGCACTATGACATGATAAAATTGGTTTTTGTAAAATTGTTAGACACCAGAGAGCAAGATAATATTGTCTGGGATAGGGATTGAATTGTTCTCTGGAAGGGAGTATATTGGGAGTTAAATGACCAAGAACTACTTTGAAAGACAATTCCCTGACTTGACTTTCCACCTTCTTGAAAGGGAGGATCAGGTGCACAATTTGGAAGAATTATCAACTAAAAAATTCCAGTAAATATAAACTCAAATTTTATATGTAGACATCAACTAAAAGTACAAGAGGAAACACTGAAGTTGCATGAAAATTTAGTTATTTCTATATTTGTTTCCCAATAAAGCTTTTCGTTGAGTTTTAAAAAGTTAACCAAAATACTTGGCTTTGTTTCCTTCCTCCCTACTACCCTTTACTCATTCTTCCCTCCTTCCCTGCTTACCTTCCCTATTGTCTTCCTTTGATTATCGTGATATNCACATTTGTAATTGAAGAGGCTGAATTATATCCAGACAGCAAAGCCACATGAAGCACCTCTCAATAATTGATAAAACATTCTGACTCTATATTTTCTTTATTATAGTCATTCAGTGTTAAACCATTGCTGTAAATTTCATTATAGGATCTCTCATTCCTCGTATATGATTATGTAGGAAGTAGCTCTGAGATTCCCCTGTCAAATTTATCTCTGAGTAAGTGCTCCTACTCTATTCTATTTCAAAGTATGACTCCCCAACCACTTAATGCATTTCAATAAAAATATTTATTTTACTATCTCAAGAGCAGACTAGCTCTATGATGTTTCTGGCTGTTCACAATCTGAATAGCATTGAAAACACTATAACCTTACTACTTGCCATTTATAAGCTAACTATCATTTGCACAATAGCACTATGACATGATAAAATTGGTTTTTGTAAAATTGTTAGACACCAGAGAGCAAGATAATATTGTCTGGGATAGGGATTGAATTGTTCTCTGGAAGGGAGTATATTGGGAGTTAAATGACCAAGAACTACTTTGAAAGACAATTCCCTGACTTGACTTTCCACCTTCTTGAAAGGGAGGATCAGGTGCACAATTTGGAAGAATTATCAACTAAAAAATTCCAGTAAATATAAACTCAAATTTTATATGTAGACATCAACTAAAAGTACAAGAGGAAACACTGAAGTTGCATGAAAATTTAGTTATTTCTATATTTGTTTCCCAATAAAGCTTTTCGTTGAGTTTTAAAAAGTTAACCAAAATACTTGGCTTTGTTTCCTTCCTCCCTACTACCCTTTACTCATTCTTCCCTCCTTCCCTGCTTACCTTCCCTATTGTCTTCCTTTGATTATCGTGATATTAGAAAGTCAGTCAGTTCAGTTGCTCAGTCATGTCTGACTTTTTGTGAACCCATTGGCTGAAGCACAACAGGCTTCACTGTCCATCACCAACTCCTAGAGCTTGTTCAAACTCATGTCCATTGGGTCAGTGATGCCATCCAACTATCTCACCCTCTGTCGTCCCCTTCGCCTTCTGTCTTCAATCTTTCCCAGCATCAAGATCTTTTCCAGTGAGTCAGTTCTTCACATCAGGTGGGCAAAGTATTGTAGCTTCAGCTTCAGCATCAGTCATTCCAAAGAAATCCCAGGGCTGACCTCCTTCAGAATGGACTGATTGGATCTCCTTGCAGCCCAAGGGACTCGCAAGAGTCTTCTCCAACATCACAGTTCAAAAGCATCAGTTCTTTGGTACTCAGCTTTCTTTATAGTCCAACTCTCACATTCATACATGTCTACTGGAAAAACCATAGCTTTGACTAGGGACCTTTGTTGGCAAAGTAATGCCAAGGTATTAGAAAAGTTAGTAACAAAGCTCAAGTACTTTATTTTTCAAGGTAAAACTTATGTTTTGTATTTAAGATGTATAGAATATGTTCATTTCACTTTGTTACTTAACATCCATTTGTCAAAATCCTACCATATCTATTCTGAAATGTAGAATTTAGGTTAATTTTTAAATTAACATATTTCCATGGGGAAATCAGAACAGAAAATAAACCCCTTGCTACCTATGCCAAGAAATTTTCCAGCAATGTCTTGGGCAGAATTATTTTATTTTTCCTGTGAAATCCCACCACCCAATCTTAGAATTCTTTTATGACCCTCTTTAAATTCAACTCACATAATCATCATGCAAATTTCTATCTACTATTCTTGACCGCAGTCTAAGGCCATGTCTTGGTAGACACTGATGGCCCACAGTCCTTAACTCAAATTCTGAATTTAAAAAGAGTGACATGGGTTTCTACATTCCTTAAAATAATTTAAAATTATGCCTTCAAAGTTATAGAAATTGTCCCCTAAAAATATCAGAGTGAGAAGTTGAAAAAGAAAAACCCTCTTCCAAATCACTGAATAATAGTGTGAACAAGAAAACAAGGCTAATTAACCAAGGAAAAAGTGATGTGAGGGGAATGTGTAATTTTCTTGGTTATGTCTTCCCACAGCAAAAATTTGAAGTGATGGACAGATCAGTGTTACAGCTTGGTGTTACAGTTTGCTTACAGCTCAACTTTTATCTGGCAAGCAAAGGAAAATAGATCCTTGAGGCACGAGGCTGGGCTGGCCCAAAAAAGGTGAAGAGACTCAATTTTGGCTCCCTATTTTAGATGCTTTTTCTTCTCCCCCTAAGCCTGCCTTCTGTAAATTGGGCTAAACAGGAGAGCTGTTTGCTTCACCTAAGTTTCTCACTCCAATCCTCTGACCTTCCTTTGTTCTATTTTCACGGCCTTTTTCCTTTCCTGGTCTTTTAGCCACAGCCATTCTGGACTCTTTTTTTCCTATTCTAACTATTATTCCCCACTCAAGAGATAGAAGGTCCAGTTCTTTGGGAACAGTTCTTAGGTCTCTCTGACTAACTTCCTGCTGAACTGGAACAGCAAGGTCCATTGGGCCTCCCCTTCTTGCTAGTCTCAAGCTTCGGAGTCCTTACAGAGGTGCCCATCTAAGGGTGAGTGATATATTCCGTGGTTGGCTGTAGTTTTATATATCCTTGTTGAACTGACACTGCGTGTTGTAGTTTTTTGACCTAGGCAGATACAAAATGGGAGAGACAATTGATAATACAAGGGGTAATCATAAGCAGCATCAATATGGTGATACAGGGGATCTTCCCGACCCAGGGATCAAACCTGGGTCTCCTACATTCCAGGCAGACGCTTTAACCTCTGAGCCACCAGGAAAGTCCAATAAGAGCATTAGCCACCTCCAAATTCCCCCTTGCCAGGAGAAGGATCTCCAAAGAGAGATTGTAGCCACCAGAACTCTCCAGCTCATTCTTTGAGATCCTGTAGGACCTGAATATTTTTCCTGAGGACTGTGAGATTTTCTTTAACTTAGTGGGAGGTATTTACCCAGAAACAACATGACTCATTCAAGATAGCTCAAGTCCCTCCTGTTCAAGGATCAGGAGATTTATCACCTGTCTATTTGGAGTACAAACTGTGCCAAGATTCGTTGGTTCTTTAGAGCTATCTTGAGAAATCTTATCCCCAAAAACTTAATTTTGGGGGTGTTCATTAGAATGGCACTCATTTGTAGTCCTGAATAGGTATCTGAAATCTCCCAGGGGCTCACAGGTATATTGAAGGTGCTCTTCTCTTTTCTTCCATGGCCTGACTTGTGAGTAGTGAATCCAGGAGTCCTATACCTTGACTGCTGTGGGGTTTGAAAGTGTTACAGAGTAGGGGCCCTTTCATGTGGCCTGGAGTTGAGCCTTTGGGGACCCACGTTTCCAGACTTTAATTAAGACTTGAGTCCCTGGAGCATATAGTGGTGGCCCTTTAGAATCTTGTGGATCCCAGTTGACACCCCATAGCATGTATCTTCTTGGAATTGCCCAATGGCCATGGTATAAGACTGGAGGGTCTGAGCCTCTGGATCTAGGTCATTGACATGAACAAAATGTCTCCCATATAGCATCTCATAAGGACTAAGAACAATCTGTTCCTTAGGGACAATAAGGGTATGGAGAAGAGCTGTTGGTAAAGACTTCTTCCATCCCAGGGNCCATGGTATAAGACTGGAGGGTCTGAGCCTCTGGATCTAGGTCATTGACATGAACAAAATGTCTCCCATATAGCATCTCATAAGGACTAAGAACAATCTGTTCCTTAGGGACAATAAGGGTATGGAGAAGAGCTGTTGGTAAAGACTTCTTCCATCCCAGGGAGGTCTCCTGGGTTATCTTTTTATCACTGATTTTAAGAATTGTTTGGCTCTTTCTGCTTTTCCTGAAGACTGAAGGCCCCAGGCACAAGGGAGATAATAAATAATGCCCAATGCTTTAGAGACCCCTTGAGTGACCTTAGAGGTAAATGATGTCCCATTGTCACTATGTGATGACCTGGGCAGACCAACGATTTCCTGGAACAGTTTTTTTTACTACTTTCTCAGCCTTCTCAGTCTGAGTGGGAAAGGCTTCAATCCATCCTGTGAATGAGAAACTGGCATCTGGGTGAAGTCCATCTGCCAGTCCTCTCCTGGGTAGGTCCCATTTCACTGGATGTGCTGGGCCAGCTGGGGTCCTTGAGCCTCTTGGGGGTTGTTTAATTGGCAAGCAGAACCAGAGGAGACCACTTGCTTTAAAGTCGTTTGGAGACCTGTTCTGATGGACCTTTAAAGGGCCTTCTTTCCTGAATGAGTGATGGCATGTAAGAAGTTAATCAACTTTCATTGGAGGTTCCCAGACAGAAAAAGGAGTCTNAACTAGCATGAGGTAAGGCTTGGTGCTTGACCTTGAGGCTCTTGGGTCCCAAAAGCAGGCTGTCCCCCAATGTCCTAATTTACAGCACATGCAGCAAGTCACTTTAGGAGACTTGTCATGGTTTGAACACTCTGTGGCCCACCCCTGTCTACAGGTGAGGCACTTGCATCATGCCTTGCCCTTTAAGGACTCAGGGTTTGCCATAGGGCTTCCCTGGAGGGTGGCCAGCATCTGGGCATGTCTTTCCTTTTCTTCCTTTCCTGGGACTTGGCCTACCTCTCCTGTTCTCTGCTATAAAAGGGATTGGTGGCTGCCTGGACCATCTCATCTAAAGAGGCAGCAGGGTCCTGCTGTTGTAGCTGTTGTAGCTTTATCCTGATGTTTAATGTGCATTGGAACAGGAATTTGTCCTTTAAAATCTCCTGTCCCTGATAAGAGTCTAAGTCCAGATTGGTAAACTTTTGGAGGCTTCTTTAGCCTTTCCAGAAAGGCAATGGGGTTCTCATTGGGCTCCTAAGTTATTGCTGAGACCCAGGCACAGCCAATTACTTTCTGCTGGGCTGATTTTAGTCCTGCCTTTACATGGGTCAGAAAATGATCCCTTTCCTAGAAATGCTCACGATGATTATAATCCCAGTTAGGATCTGAGGAGGGGAACTCAGTTTCCACCTCTGGGTATATATCACTTGGCATGTGAAGTCCTGTAGCATACTTTCTGGCTTCCTTTAAGACACTAGCATACTCAGAGTCAGATAAAGTTTGACTAAATATGACCATGATGTCCTTCTACGTCAAGTCAAAGGCTAAGGTAATGTGTTGGAATGAATAAATATATTTGCCTGGGTCATCTGTACAGCTTCCCAGGTCTTGTTTGACCTGTCTTAGTTCTAAGCAGAAGGAGGGCTTATGGACCTGGATTGGTCCAAATTCTCCTCCAGTTTCCACTAAGGGACATACTTGAGTTGGCTTTTGGGGAGAGGGTGCTCCCAGATATGGGGAAACATTTGTATACAAGAAAGGAGTACCAGGCAACTTGGGAGCCATGAGAGGTGAGCCTTTATTGGGGGCTTCCTTCTCTTGGTTGTCTGTGCCTAACACCATTTTCCTAGTAGCCTCACTTTTAGGGCATACAACAATTCCATATTTAAGACAGAGTTCCTTCATATCTCTTAGTTGGAAGAAAATTTGGACATAGGGGATCTCTGTCCATTTCCCTTATCTTTTGAAGAATAAGTCTAGCTCCAAGACGGTATTGTAATTTAAACTCCCATCCTCAGGCCAGAGTTCCTTGTCCCCCAGAGGATACTATGGCCACGCAGTGGCACAAATAATTTTAAGCCACTTCTCCTTAGAGTCACAGGATCAAACCACTTCCAGTTATCAAGGTTGCATCTCAAGGGTGTCTGTCAGGAAGTGGATTGGTTATTTCCCATCTGAAAGACAGTGATGACAGGGAGAAAAAGAAAAAAGAAAAAAACTAATAGGCTTCCTTCAATTTCCATAGGTGGACTTCCTTAGGGGTGAGTCTTTCTGAAGCTTATTCTACCCAGTACTGTTGCAATTTGAGAGCCAGGCATCCCCAGGTTAGGGTACAGATCTCCAGGCAGCCTGAGGCATGACAGCTTCCTGGAGATATAATCTCAAGGCAGGCCGAGGCAGGCTAGCCTCCCAAGAATTGAGTCCCTGGGAAGGTCAAGGCATATAGACCCCCTGGGACCCCCAGACTGGATTTGGGGATCTCCACGGTCTCCAAAATGACCAGTTCTGGGTAGGATTAAGGGTTTCTGATCTTAACTCATTGCTGATTTGTCCACCATGGAAAGGAATATATATCATGATGTAAAGTAATCCAAGCCTGTGCCCTGAGCCTGGGAACCTGGTGAAACAGCCATAAAACTTATCCTTTTATTGCTCCGAGGAAATGTAAGTCACTGATCCCCTCCCCTAGTCCTCCATAAGAGAAGCTTAGGATGTTTTCAATGACAAACATTTCATTGTCATAGACTCATTTTAGGTAATAACAGAAGTAATGACAAAGGAGTGGGCTATCTGGTCCTGTTAGGGGCATTAGTTCAGTTCAGATCAGTCACTAAGTCATGTCTGACTCTCTGCGATCCCATGGACTGCAGCACTCCAGGCTTCCTTGTCCATCACCAACTCCCAGAGCTTACTCAAACTCATATCTATTGAATTGGTGATGCCATCCAACTATCTCACTTTCAGTTGGCCCCTTTTCCTCCTGCCTTCAATCTTTCCCATTAGAGTGTTTTAAAAAGCAGTGTGAAGTGATGTTACCTACAAGGGGGCAGGGTCCTGGTTGTAGGAGTTAGTAAGTGGCTTAAGAACAAATTGATAAGAGGCAACAGAGGAGATGTTCCATAAAAGTATAGTGGAGATTTGATCCAGTGGTATGTTTGTAACTTTAGGAGAAGGGTAGTAAGGGTTTGGACCCAAATGGCCTGCAGGGCTAACTTCCAAAGTGGCAAACATTATCCCTGGAAACCCAATTGCCCTTGAAAGGATGCCACCAACCGATGGACTTCTAGCAGGCATTTGGTGCCTGTCACCCACTCTAGTGGGCTCACTGAGAGATGCTATTGTTGTGCATGTTGTAGGAAACATGGAAAATGAAAGTCTGAATATCTAAAGGGGTTGAATATTATACAGCATTTCCTTCCCAAGGGCCAACTATTTTCTGGTTGTCCCTCCAGAAGATTGTAGAGGCAAAACTGTGGTTCGCTGAGGGGCCCAGGATAAAAGTATGAAATAGGAGGGAAAGGGACAGGGCATAACTTTTGAAAGAATGACATAGCCCAAGGGCATAACATAAACCAATTAAAATCAAATGGGTCCAAGATGAAAAGTCAAATTCAACTAAACATTGATCCTCANGATAAAAGTATGAAATAGGAGGGAAAGGGGCAGGGCACAACTTTTGAAAGACTGATATAGCCCAAGGGCATAACATAAACCAATTAAAATCAAATGGGTCCAAGATGAAAAGTCAAATTCAACTAAACATAGATCCTCAATCTGCAAGCTAAATGACACACCCAGAGGGTTCCAGGACAGTTCCAAGGTAGTGTCAAATGACTGAGGAGTGGGTGGTTCCCCAACTGTTGGAATGATCCTTCTACTTATTAGCATATGAAATCACCCAGCTTGCAAAAACTAGTCATGCCACATTTCATGGCTGCCACACTCACCCTCTGCAATGGCTCACACCCTGTGAGTGTCAGTACAGTTCAGTTCAGTTCAGTTCAGTTGCTCAGTCCTGTCCAACTATTTGCGACCCCATGGCCTGCAGAATGCCACGCCTCCCTCTCCATCACCAACTCCCAGAGCTTACTCAAACTCATGTCCATTGAGTTGGTGACACCATCCAACCATCTCGTCCTCTGTCATCCCCTTCTCCTCCTGCCTTCAATTTTGCCCAGCATCAGGGTCTTTTCCAATGAGTCAGTTCTTCACAGCAGGTGGCCAAAGTATTGGAGTTTCAGCTTCACATCAGTCCTTCCAATGAATAGTCAAGACTGATTTCCTTTAGGATGGACTGGTTGGATCTCCTTGTAGTCCAAGAGATTTTCAAGAGTCTTCTCCAACACCACAGTTCAAAAGCACCAATTCTTCAGCATTCAGTTTTCTTTATAGTCCAAATCTTACATACATACATGACTACTGGGAAAACCATAGCTTTGACTAGATGGAAATCGGTTGGCAAAGTAAGATCTCTGCTTTTTAATGTGTTGTCTAGGTTAGTCATAGCTTTTCTTCCAAGGAGAAAGCATCTTTTAATTTCATGGTTTCAGTCACCATCTGCAGTGACACTAGAGACCCAAAATTAAAGTCTCTTACTGTTTCCATTGTTTCCCCATCTATTCACAATGAAGCGATGGGACTGGATGCCATGATCTTAGTTTTCTGAATGTTGAGCTTTAAGCCAACTTTTTCACTTTCCTCTTTCACTTTCATCAAGAGGCTCTTTAGTTCTTCTTTGCTTTCACCCATAAGGGTGGTATCATCTGCGTATCTGAGGTTATTGATATTTCTCCCAGCAATCTTGACTCCAGTTTGTGCTTCATCCAGCCTGGTATTTCGCATGATGTACTCTGCATATAAATTAAATAAGCAGAGTGACAATATACAGCCTTGACATATTCCTTTCCCTATTTAGAACCAGTCTGGAGTTCCATGTCCAGTTCTAACTGTTGCTTCTTGACCTGTATACAGGTTTCTCATTAGGCATGTCAGGTGGTCTGGTATTCCCATCTCTTTCAGAATTTTCCTGTGGAGTGTTCTTCTCTCTAAATCCAAACAAATCCACCTATTACCTATCGCTGTGTCTCTCACTGAATTTTTTTGCAATGAACCATTAAAAGCCTGAGCTTTATTAGGTCCTAAAACCAGGCACTGTGGGTTTTAGCCAGGCTTAAGTCCCAGTCGGATGCAACTAAGTGACTAAGCACAGCACAGAGTCCCTGGCATGTGGGTTTGAGTCCCAATCAGGTAATCAGCTTCAAGCACAACTTTCGGAAATGGAAAGATAATGACCTGCCCAGTACTTTATAAGCAGTGGCATAGATGGAGAGAAGAGCTGAGGGACAGGAGGAAAAAGCAGGGGGAAAAACATGAAGAGGAATCCCCTTCATAACCTGCCAGAAAATCTGCTAAATACCTGACCTGTGCTCACAGCTTTCATTGGCCTGATCCTTGGCACAAAGATTAAGGACAGAAGAACCCCCATACACTTTGGCAACAGCTCCTAGGTAGCCCCTGTCAGAGTCCCTCAATTGCACCCACTGCCACTTGCCTGTTTGAAAGGGGTTCAAGGAAACAAGAGATTGTAAAGGAATTAAGATTTTGTTAGCCATAGGTCCTTTCAACCATAGGAGTGAGGACCTCCTACCTTAAATGGAGGTCTTCTGGAATCTGAGACTGAGCTGTGTGAGCTTTCTGCTAAGTTGGGCTTCTGCTGTGCTTGGCCTCTGCTTCATGGGGGCTGAGCTAAGGTTGTTTCAGTCAGGTTAAACTCGAGAAATGGCATCAGAGATGTCAGAGGTGTGTATAATTTCCTCGGTTCTGTCTCACTGCAGCAAAAATTTGAAGCAATGGATGTACCAGCTCAGTGTTACAGCTCAGTTATAGCTCAGTTTTATTTGGCAAGCAAAAGAAAATATATCTTCAAGGCATGAGGGTGGGCTGACCCAAAAGAAGCAAAGAAAAGAGACTCAATTTGGGCTCCTCTTTCTATATGTTTTTTCTCCTCCCCCTGAGCCTGTCCTTTGTAAACTGGGCTAGCCAGGAAGGCTGATGTTTCACCTGAGGTTCTCACTCCAGTCCTCAGACCTTCCTTTCTTCCATTTTTGCAAGCTTTTTCCTTTCTTTGTCTCTTAACCACCACCTTTCTGGACTCCTTTTTCCTATTCTAATTACCTAACAGTGATAATGCCAAACTTAAGCATTAAAAAAAAAAAAAAAGACTTGCCATCATATAAAATCTCCAACTAGCTCTCATATTTCACAACACAGACTACTTCGTTAAAAATGAGTCAACTTCAGCCTGTTCCCAACATGGAAATCACAGAAAAATAAAGTCCTAAAAGTTGAAATCAGTCCTACAAGCTTGTATTTAAATTTGGAAAGGAGTCTTGGGGGGAAAAAAATACAGACTAATGCCTGATGATGGTAAAACCTGAATAGCTGTAGTGTACGTTGTAGGTCCAATTAACTTTCAGCTAACAAAGGTCCATATAGTCAAGTCTATAGTCTTCCCAGTGGTCATGTGAGGCTGTGACAGCTGGACCATAAAGAAGGTGGAGCGCTGATGAATCCATGCTTTTGAACTGTAGTGCTGGAAAAGACTCCTGAGGGTCCCTTGGACAGCAAGGTGATCAAACCAGTTACCCTTAAGAGAAATCAACCCTGACTGCTCATTGAAAGAACTGATGCTGTTGACTAAAAAATATAGTCACAACCTGAGAGTTACTTTATTTTTGTGGGAATGTTTAGGAATCTGAGCCTGGGAGACAACATCTCAGTAGGTCTGAGAAAATTGCTCCAAGGAGGCAGGAGGGGAAGTCAGGCTATACATAAGTTTGCAACAAAAGGGTTAGGCAGTCTGAACATCAAAGAGTAGTCATCAAGTCAAAGAATTTAGCATTCTACATATGGGAAGATGCAAGACTCTGGGCTCACTGAACGCATTTCTTTCTTATGCACCTCAGCTCTCTGGGGTCAATACTGTTTCCTTGTTCAACTTCTTTCCTTCCCCCACCTCTCCAGAAATCACCATAGGAGGATGGCAGCATCTACTGGATCTCAGTTTCGGGAGCTCCATTTACATTTGGAAGCCAAAAATCACTGATGGCTGTGACATTTCTTGTTTATTAATATTTTCATTTCACATGCTGAAGCTGAAGCTCCAGTATTTTGGTTACTTAATGCCAATAGCCAACTCTTTGGAAAAGCCCCTGAGAGTGGGAAAGATCGAGGGCAGAAGGAGAAGGGGTCAGAGGATGAGATGACATCATGGCATCCCCCAGTGCAATGGACATGAAAATGGGCAAGCTTCAGAAGACGGAGAGGGACAGGGAGGCCTGGCAGGTTAGAGTCCATGGGTCACAGAGTCAGACATGACTGTGCAACTGAACAACCTCATCAAGTAAGAACTCAAAAGATAGTTAGCAGTTGATATTACTACTTGAAGAAAAATATTGCCATACACCTGAAAAATGGACTATTTCCTGCCATATCAGTAAACAAAGATGTCACAGTCATCAGAGATTACAGACCTCCAATGTAAGCCATCCTTCCTGACTTTTAACGTGGGATAGCTCCTCTAGGCCCTCCTGTGCCAGCGGGGCCACCGCTTCATGGATGTGGGTTGATCTTCCCGGCCACTGCCCCTGGCCTTGGGCGCAGGGTTGCTCCTCCCAGTCCCAGGTTCACGATATTGTACGGGAGACAGGGATCAAGACGATCCTCGTGGAAAAGAAATGCAAAAAAGCAAAAAGGCTGTCTAGGGAGGCCTTACAAATAGCTGTGAAAAGAAGAGAAGCGAAAAGAAAAGGAGAAAAGGAAAGATACAAGCATCTGAATGCAGAGTTCCAAAGAATAGCAAGAAGAGATAAGAAAGCCTTCCTCAGCAATCAGTGCAAANTCAAAGCTATTAACAGAACTATTATGCTTAAAAAGAGATGATAACAGCGAGTGCTAAAATGTAGTCAGTTTTTACTTGTGTTCACCAGACACTCTATTAATCATTTTAACATAAACACTAAACTATAATAACTAGTCCATGTAATATGTACTCCTGTTACAGCCTTCATTTCCTGCAAGGAATTGTTTCAGTTCTCTACATGAGTGATG
This sequence comes from Neotragus moschatus, assembly GCA_006410615.1. Classification (NCBI taxonomy): domain Eukaryota; kingdom Metazoa; phylum Chordata; class Mammalia; order Artiodactyla; family Bovidae; genus Neotragus; species Neotragus moschatus. The sequence continues at coordinate 39,642 of SJYA01000717.1, forward strand.
GATCTGAGATTAAGAGCCCAATCAACCTGAGTTCAAACTCAAAGGTCTCATAGCCACCTGCAGTACTGCCTTTCCATGGACCAAAAGCACCCTCCATCACTACCTCAGAACACTTCCCTTCTCACATGAAAATGGGCAACACATACAAGCACACACAATCTCTTGCTCTCTCTCTCTCTCTATCTGATTTCTTTCTACTTGGCTGTTTGGGACTCACTGGCTCCACAGAACTGGAGAGGAACCACTCAGGGGCACTCTCTATGGTTAGGTTAGGTTTATCATAGGAATATTCTAAAAAAAAATACTTTGTTATTTCATTACTAACATAATGGACTACAGAGTTCTTTTACAGCATATTTTCTGTGCAACAGAGTCTCATGGCATGTAGCTTTGTAAATCAAAAAGTATTCCATATTCAAATCTTCCAGTGTTTGAAATGAAACTCTGTTGAGTTCTACAGCTTTCACATGTTTTCTCCTCAATTATTGTTGATGAATACAGCAATAATGAATTTCACTAATGTCACTGCTTCCTTAGACAGACCATAGAACCTAGTGATATGACCATCACCTAGTGTACAAAAGTCTGTAATGTTCATGCCTTTGTTGTTGCCCAGTCACTAAGTTGTGTCTGACTCTTTGTGACTCCACGGACTATACCGTGCCACGCTTCTCTGTCCAGGGGATTTTCCAGGCAAGAATACTTGAGTGGCTGCCAATTCTTTCTCCAGGAGATCTTCTCAACCCCAAGGATCAAATGCACATTTCCTGCATTGGCAGGTGGATTCTTTACCACTGGGAAGACCTACCCTCTCTTATACCATCAAATAACATTTCTCCTGTTCTCATTGTGCTGGTTCCAAGAGCTACCGTATGTACTGTGAAAACAAATAATTCACTTCCAAAGAATTTTTTAATGAGTAAATATTGATAAAGTGCCCAAAGGAGAGCAGTGTTAGAAATAGGGTATCATGGTTTTGAAGTGAGAAAAAGGATAGCCAGACAGTGAAAGCTCTTTTGATAAGATAAATGAGATGCTAATGCTAATGAATTCATGGATTCTTCATTTTTCATTTGCAATAACTTTCATATAGAAACTTTTCTGCTCTGTGACTGTTAAGCATCAATGGTAACTTGATTTTAACCTTTCCTCAATCATCTAAATAAAAGAGGTAGGATCAAAAATTATAAAATACGCTGCATATTTTTGTTATCTCCTGAAACTGAACGATCATATCCCAATAGTTTAAATATTTCTCCTGGAAATTTTCCACATTTTATGACTAATTTAATAGGCAGAAACTCTGAGCTTTTATGGAATTTTGTATCTTTAAAGATTTTATAAACATCCAATTAATCCCCACCATACTTTGGCAGCCAAGTATTATTTTCTTTTTATAGATGAAGAACATGGGTTGCAGAAAACACCTGTAACTTTCCCTAGATGCTACTCCCATGAGACTGCCTGTACTGTAACCAAGAAACTTAGAGAATAGTATGCACCCCCTAAGATTCATACAAGATTTTGAAAGAGAGAGGCTTTGTTAGGATTGTATTTGTTTTGTTTCAGGTATCCCCCGAATAACTGTTTGTCATAAGAGAACAATGAGAACAAAATTCTGCTGAGCTTAAGACAGAAGTTGTAACAAGCTACAAATTTCAACTCTGGTGAGAATCTAACAGAAGAATGGGAGATATTAACATTTCTCTTTTCCCCTAAATATATCCATCACTACTGATACATATAATGTTCAGAGAAACAATAGGAGATAGTTGATGAATTACATGAAAAATAAAAGTAAGGCATCCATTAGGAATTAGTTTTGCAAGAGACCTAGAATATTTCTGAACTTTGGAAAAGCCAAGGTTACATTTTTAAAAAGTAATATGTCTTAAATACACTCTGGGTTAGGCAAAGTGTCCAGGATTTTCACAAATGGAAATGTGTACTCATTTCCTTTGACTCTCACAGTAAGATGGATTCTTCCCTTCATTAGATGGGAAAACGAGACTTGAAGAGGTTAAGTCAATCGCCCACATTCACATAGTCAGCTAGTGGCAAAACCAAAACACAAATTTGAGTCTGCTAATTTCATAACGCCCAAGCTCTGAAATCACCACTCACTAATATTTACTTTCTTTTGTGTTTTACGTCTATATCATAGGACTATGATGCTTAATACCCTTCAGAATTAAGTAAAAAATTAGCAGTAATAAAAGGGAAGAGTATTTACAGGGGGAAAACCATCTCCTTTTTCTATATATATTTTTAAATCAGTCTTTTTAGCTTCAAAATTTTATCCTACTGGAATTTTTGTTGGGATCACATTAAATGCATAGATTAATCTAGAGTGGATAGGCATCTTTATAATTTCTGGTCTTTCTCTTTAAGAACATCATTTCCATTTGTTAAAATATCTTTTCATGAATCTCTACAATATTTTAAAGCATTCTTCATTTAGGTCTTGATCGTTTCTTTTTTCAGTTGGAGGTAGTTCATCTTTTGGTTGCTATTATAAAAACACTAAAAGACACAAGATATGACTGTCTTTTAGCTTCAACATATGAAGGCAATTTATACAAAGACAATTGATATCACTCTGTGCCCACTTACTTAATTCTTTGTCTTTCACAAAAATTCAGTTGATTATTTTTGGAGTTTCAAAAAACAGTCATATTATTTGCAGATAATCATTTTATATTCAACTCTCTAATTCCTGTGTCTCCCGTTCTTTTCTCTTTACTAATTACTTCAGCTAGTAACTTAGAACAATGTTCTAGTTACAATGTTCTAAATAACAATGGTATGATGAATATGCTTGTCTTGTTCCAAAGGAAATCTATATCTTGTAAATATAAATATATTATGAAGATGGAGAGACCAACTAGGCTAGAAGGACAAGAGGTTGGGAAGGAGAGCTGCATAAAGGTAATTATAAAACTAAAAAGGTAAGTTGAGGTAATTGGATACTTCCTTATAAATATAGGAGTCCACTGAAGATTTGTTAGTAAGAAATGAAGTGAGGTGGTAAAAAGTGACTGAATAAAACAGATGAAGGTTGTATGAAATGTGGATGGAGATGCAGACTAAGAATGGAGAAAGGAAACCCAGTAGAATTAATCTGGCTGTTTTTCAAAAAAGTTAAATTCCTAGATGGATTTTAATAAATGCATATCTATGATGATCAGCATCGCTGAAAAATGCTCAGCATTTCTCACATGCTGGTTGGTCATCAGTGTGTATTTTTTGGATGGAAAAACGTGTCTGTTCAGCTCTTCTTCTCGTTTTTTAATCAGGTTTTTTGAATTTGAGTTATATGAACTGTTTATACATTTCACATATTAATCCCTTATCGGTGATATTATTTTTCAAATATTTCCTCCCTTTGAGTAGGTTGTCTTTTCATTTTATTGATGGTTTCTCTTGCTGTGCAAAAGCTTTTAAGTAGGTACCATTGGATTATTTTTGGTTTTGCTTCCTTTGCCTAGGAAAGGGATGCAAACAAAACCTGTGATGATTTATTTACCCCAGAGTACTAAGTCTATGTGCTCTTCTAGGAGTTTTATGGTTTTCAGTCTTACTTTTAGATCTTTAATCAATTTTGTGTTTATTTTTTATGCATTGTGAAAAATGTTCTAAATTCCTTTTTTTTTTTTTAAGTTGAGGGATAATTGCTTTACAGAATTTTGTTGTTTTCTGTCAAACACCAACATGAATCAGCCATAAGTTTACATATGTGCCCTCCTTCTTGAACCTCCCTGACATCTCTTATCCCACTCCACCACTCTAGGTTGATACAGAGCCCCTGTTTGAGTTCCCTGAGACATCCGGAAAATTTCCTTTGGCTATCTATTTTACACATGGTAAGGTAAGTTTCCATGTTACTCTTTCCATCCATCTGACCGTCTCCTCCCTTCTCCTTGTGTCCTTAAGTCTGTTCTGTGTGTCTGTTTCTCTGCTGCTGCCCTGTAAATAAATCCATTAGTAACATTTTTCTAGATTCCATATATGTGTGTTAGTATACGATATTTATTTTTCTCTTTCTGATTTACTTCATTCTGTGCAATAGGCTCCATGTTCATCCACTTCACTAGAACTGATTCAAATACATTCTTTTTCATGACTGAGTAACATTCCATTGTGTATATGTACCATATTTCTTTATCCATTTATCTGTTGATGGACATCTGGGTTGCTTCCATGTTCTAGCTATTGTAAATAGTGCTGCAATGAACATTGGGGTACATGTGTCATTTTTAATTTTGTTTTCCTCAGGGTATTTGCCTAGGAGTGGGATAACTAGGTCATATGGTGGCTTTATTCCTAGTCTTTTAAGGAATCTTCATACCATCTTCCATAGTGGCTTTATCAATTTACATTCCCACCAACAGTGCAAGAGGGTTCCCTTTTCTCCACACCTCTACAATATTTATTGTTTGTAGACTTTCTGATGATGGGTATTCTAACTGGTGTGAGCTGATATCTCATTGTAGTTTGAGTGATGTTGAGCATCTTTTCATATCTTTGTGAGCCATCTGTATGTCTTCTTTGGAGAAATGTCTGTTTACGTCTTTTTCCGACTTTTTGATTGGGTTGTCTATTTTTCTGGTATTGAGTTGTATGAGCTGCTTGTATATTTTGGAAATTAATCCTTTGTCAGTTGTTTCATTTGCCATTCTGACAGTTGTCTTTTCACCTTGTTTATAGTTTCCTTTGCTGTCCAAAAGCTTTTAAGTGTAATTAGGTCCCACTTGTTTATTTTTGCTTTTATTTCCATTATTCTAGGAGGTTTGTCAGAGAATCTTGTTTTGATTTATGTCATCAAGTGTTTTTCCTGTTTTCCTCTAAGAGTTTTATAGTCTCTGGTCTTACATTTAGGACTTTAATGCATTTTGAGTTTATCTTTGTGTATGGTGTTAGGAAGTGTTCTCATTTCATTCTTTTACATGTAGCTATCCAGTTTTACCAGCACCACTTATTGAAGGGGCTGTCTTTGCCACATTATATATTCCTGCCTCTTTTGTGAAAAATAAGGCAAGCAATAGTTCAGTTCAGTCGCTCAGTTGTGTCTGACTTTTTGCGACCCTGTGGACTGTAGTATGCCAAGTCTCCCTGTCCATCACCAACTCCCGGAGTTTACTCAAATTCATCTCCATTGAGTCAGTGATGTCATCCAATCATCTCATCCACTGTCATCCACTTCTCCTCCCACCTTCAATCTTTCCCAGCATTAGGGTCTTTTCCAATGAGTCAGCTCTTCACATCAGGTGGCCAACCAGTCTGTTGTTCCATGTCCAGTCCTAACAATTGCTTCCTGACCTGCATACAGATTTCTAAAGAGGCAGATCAGTTGCTCTGGTATTCCCATCTCTCTCAGAATTTTCCACAGTTGATTGTGATCCACACAGTCAAAGGCTTTGGCATAGTCAATGAAGCAGAAATAGATGTTTTTCTGGAACTCTTTTGCTTTTCAATGATCCAACAGATGTTGGCAATTTGATCTCTGGTTCCTCTGCCTTTTCTAAAACCAGCTCGAACATCTGGAAGTTCATGGTTCACATATTGCTGAAGCCTGCCTTGAAGAATTTTGACATTCCTTTACTAGTATGTGAGATGATTGTAATCATGTGGTAGTTTGAGCATTCTTTGGCATTGCCTTTCTTTGAGATTTGAATGAAAACTGACCTTTTCCAGTCCTGTGGCCACTGCTGAGTTTTCCAATTTTGCTGGCATATTGAGTGGAGCACTTTCACAGCATCATCTTTTAGGATTTGAAATGGCCACCCATAAATGTGTGAGCTTTTCTGTGGTTTCTATCTTGTGCCATTGGTCTATATTTCTGTTTTTGTGCCAGTACCCTACTGTTTTGATTACTGTAGGTTTGTAGTATAATCTGAAGACAGGAAGGTTGATTTCTCCACTCCATTTTTTTGTCAAGACTGCTTTGGCTACTCGGGGCCTTTTGTGTTTCCATATGAATTGTGAGATATTTTGTTCTAGTTCTGTGAAAAATGCCATTGGTAATTTGATAAGGATTGCATTAAATCTGTTGATTGCATTGGGCAACATATTCATTTTCACAATATTGATTCTTCCTACTCAAGAACATGGAATATCTCTCCATCTGCTATGTCATCTTATTCTTTCATCAGTGTCTTATAATTTTCTGTATACAGTACTTTTGTCTCCTTAGACAGGATTATTCCAAGATGTTTTATTCTTTTTGCTGCAATGATGATTAGGATTCATTCTTTTATTTCTCTTTCTGATTCTCATTGTTAGTATATAGGAATGCAAGTGATTTCTCTGTATTGATTTTGTATCCTGGGACTTTGCTAAATTCATTGATTAGTTCTAGTAATTTTCTGATTGTATCTTTAGGGGTTATCATGTTATCTGCAGTGAGAGCTTTGCTTCTTCTGTTCCAATCTCAATTCCTTTTATTTCTTTTTCTTCTCTGATTACCATAGCTAGAACTTCCAAACCTATATTGAATAATAGTGGTAAGAGAGGGCACCCTTGTCTTATTCCTGATCTTAGGGGGAATGCTTTCGGTTTTTCACCATTGAGAACAGTTTTTGCTGTGGGCTTATCATATATGACCTTTTACTATCTTGAGGTAGGTTCCTTCTTACAAATAGCTGTCCAGTTTTTGCAGCGCCATTTATTAAAAAGACTTTTTTATCCACTGTATATTCTTGCCTCCTTTTCTATAGATTAACTGATCATAAGTATTTAGGTTTATTTCTGGGTTTTCTATTCTGCTCCACTGATACATATGTCTGTTCNTCCTAGGAAAAGACCGCAAGGTCTAACACTAACTTAACCCAAACAAAAATTCTAGCTACTAGTTTTAACATCCCTATTTTTATAAATGAGAAAACAAAGCGTTGAGTAGTAAAAGATAGTAATACTAATAGTAGTAGTGTTGTTGCTATAGTCCAGTAAACAAAATATGATGTAAAAAGTTTCTGATCATAAAAAAAAAGAGCTATTGCAAGGAAGGGGTGGGCCTGTCTAATGGATGGTTTCTGTGAAAAAATAAAGGAGTTTTCTTTAAAAAAAATATTTTTTTGCAGAGAATGAAAATTATGCTTGAGCTTAATGGATTACAAGTTTTAAAAGGAACTACTGTGATATATGTTTGGGTTAAGACACAGTGGAGTTGGGTATGAATGTCTTCTATCAACAGTAAACCATGTGTTGTTTTGTTACTATTTTTATTGGTAACTTCTCTGGTGGCTCAGGCAGTAAAGCGTCTGCCTACAGTGTGGGAAACCTGGGTTTGATCCCTGGGTCAGGAAGATCAGCTGGAGAAGGAAATGGCAACCCAGTCCACTACTCTTGCCTGGAAAATCCCATGGATGGAGGAGCCTGGCTGGCTACAGTCCATGGGATCACAAAGTGTTGGACACAACTGAGTGACTTCACTTTCACTTTCTTTTTTTGGTGACACTATCATTTGAGATTTTTTAGAGTGTCATGAGATATTTGGTACAAAATCTAGCCCTCTAAAAATCAACAGATAAATGTGGAGAGAGTCTGGAATTGTGGAGAACAGGAAGAGAAGTTTTCAATTGCTTATATTTTTTCAAAATGGGGAGTGATTTTTTTTTTATGGAGAGGGGGAAAAAAGCTGATTCTGCAGTGGTATATAGATAGGAATACAAAATTTCAAAGAATCATAAAGATAATATTAGTTTGGTTTGAAAAGAATTGCGGTTTTGCATTGTTGAACTGTGCTGTTTGGTATCGGAATACATTCTTAAATGTGGTTATGTTATACATCATTTAATGAACATTACTTGCTTTAAGTTTTTTTTGCTAGTGACTTATTACTTGCTGTTTATTTTATTTTATTTTAGCCTGTAGAAATTATGTTTGACAAAAAACAAATTTGAGATTTTTTTTTTTAATTAGAATTCAAAATGGGTTGTAAAGCAATGGAGGCAACACTCAATATCAACAATGCATTTGGTCCAGGAACTGCTAACAAACATGCAGTGCAGTGGTGGTTCAAGAAATTTTGCAAAGGAGATGAGAACCTTAAAGATGAGGAGCATAGTGACTGTCCATCGGAAGTTCACAACGACCAATTGAGAGCATCATTGAAGCCGATCCTCTTACAACTACAGGGAAAGTTGCTGAAGAACTCAACATCGACCACTCTACAGCTGTTTGACATTGGAAGCAAATTGGGAAGATGAAAAGCTCAATGAGTGGGTGCCTCATGAGCTGACTGGAAATCAAAAATTCACCATTTTCAAAGTGTCATCTTCTCTTATTCTATATAACAACTATGAACCATTTCTCAATTGGATTGTGATGTGTGATGAAAAGTGGATTTTGTATGACAACCAGTGATGACCAGCTCAGTGGTTGGACTGAGAGGAAGCTCCAAAGCACTCCCCAATGCCAGACTTATGCCAGAGAAAGGTCGTGGTCACTGTTTGGTGGTCTGCTACCAATTTAATCCACTATAGCTTTCTGAATCCTGGTGAAATCATTACATCTGAGAAGTATGCTCAGCAAATTGATGAGATGCAATGAAAACTTCAATGCCTGCAGCTGGCATTGATCAGTAGAAAGGGCCCACTTCCTCCTGCATCTAGGTAATTTTTGGCAAGGAAAATGCTTCCACTACTAGCAGGAGGCAAAAAAATGCTTTCCAGGAGTTTGTGGAATCCCAAGGTATGAATTTTTATGCTACAGGAATAAACAAACTTATTTCTCATTGGCAAAAATATGTCAATTGTAATGGTTCCTATTTTGATTAATAAAGATGTATTTGAGCTTTGTTATAATGATTTAAAATTCATGGTCTGAAACCACAGTTACTTTTGTACCAATCTAATACTTTAAAATATTTCACATTTTGTAAGTGCTTTCACACACATTATCAATAAACTTTCAAAGAACCTAAAAGGTAGAGCAAGACAGTGATCTCTTTCATTGCCAGGGATGAAAACTAGACAACACAGGAACCATAGAATTTGCTCAGTTACAAAAGTAGCAAGTCCCAGGTACCAAAGGGCAGCCCATAATGCCCATCTACTAGTAAATTGCTTTCACCCCACTGTATCACCCAATCTGTCAGATATATGTGTCGTTATTCCCTTTCCCATATCAGGTAATGTTCTAACTTGCAGTATACTTTCTCTGAGGGGCTTTTGGAAATTAGAGAAATGATAATCATAAATATTTAAGATTCATGGAATGTAGAAATCATTTTTATAAATATTAAATGGTAAGTGACTAGGAGTATGAAATAATTTTAGTCTAAGCTGCGAGCAATGATTAAACATAATTTCTAAGAGCTGCTTTTTTGAAATTCTACCAATTTTTAAACCCAGTATTTGGCAAGGCCCTTTTAATGTTGCCTTTTGTATTGCTTGCTTCCTCCTACCCATAAAATCTGTTACATTATATTGACATAAATCAAGATGGAAGATATTATGCTTAAAAAATGGTGTTAATTGGGGACCACAGAAAGAAAAACGGTAGGAATGAATGTTGCAAGGATATTTTAAATCCAAGAGAAGAACTGGTTTTGCTGATTGTTGGGAATAGTCTGTCTGTAAGGAAGAGAGATTCCTAATGAGGATGGATGTATCACCTAAGTGTTTACGAAACAGCAGCAGCAAGGAAGAAATTGTGATACATGTAGAGAGCCTTCTCTTTGAACCATGCCTGTTATAAGGCTACATTTGAAGCCAGTAGAAAGCATTCTCCTATGTATTGTACAATAAGCAAATGACATGATGGAAGCAAATATCATCAAGCACTAAAAGGCTAGAAATTGTGAGTTCTTTGTTTTCCCGAGAAAAGAATTTTCCACTGTCCAGTTGTCTGGCAAGCAGTCACTGAATTTATTTCAGTTTCATAATCAAGATGAATTGACGCAAGGTAAGAAAATTATTTAGTAGAGGGATAAAACACATGTATGGGGTCAAGTATATTCATAACTAATGGTTTAGTTCAGATTTTACTGAAAACAATTAAATAAAACAATAGATGTAAGAAAAGCATTTCTATCTACCCAACAGGAGTCTGTAAATAATTTTGTATGTCTATTTGTTAAAATGTAAACATAAATGTATAGAAAATACTCATTTTCAAAATGAATATTGTATGTAAAATTTGCACAGAGGAAAAAATTATGATATTCAAGTGTTTTGTCTGTCATGCTATTATAAAAGGATAAGAAATACTATTTCATTTCCAAATAGCAATAATATCACCTTATGGTTATATGGTACATTTTGTCTGAGAGCTTAAAAGGTCAACTCAATGCAAGTTATAACAGGATTTTATCATTAAAATTAATGACTTTTCTGGTGGTGAAAATTCAAAAGTGATAAATAGCATCTGATTTTTGCTGGGTTGGTACAATGCAGACATAGGAAATTTAAATTTTTTTGACTTTGTATTTTCAGATATTTAAAGAGATAAAGAGAACCATCTGGATACTTCTACAACTTTTACATAAATTTTTCTGGAGTCCAGTTTGAATCCTAAAGGTTAAAAATATGCCATATATAAAAGGTTCATTTCAATTTGAAGTATTCATTTGAGATCATTTAAAATAGTTTCTTGGATTTGAAAATCTATGACATGGATAAGTTTCCAGGAATATTAAAGATGAGAATACTCACTGAAGTATAATTTGAAATCCTGACACGTATCATCTATCATATTTCATCTATATTTTAATATATTCTCAATATATTGTTGAAAACAGTAAATTCAAGGTTATACTTTGGTCCCAAATTGGTGCAGCTGCTATGGAAAACAGTATGGAGGCTCTTTAAAATACTGGAATTTCCATAGGATCCAGCAATACCATCCCTGGACATTTATCCAGGGAAAATCATAATTTGAAAAGATACATGCATCCCAACGTTCATTGCTGCACTATTTACAATAAACAAAACATGGAGGTCAAGTAAATGTCCATTGACATATGAGCAGAAAAAAGCATGAAGTATAGACACACAATGGGATATTACTCAGCATAAAAAGAAAAAAAGCCATTTTCAGCAATATAGATGGACCTAGAGATTACTATGGAGAAGACAATGGCACCCCATTCCAGTACTCTTGCCTGGAAAATCCCATGGACTGAGGAGCCTGCTAGGCTGCAGTCAATGATGTCACTAAGAATCGGACACAACTGAGCGACTTCACTTTGACTTTTCACTTTCATGCATTGGAGAAGAAAATGGCAACCCATTGAAGTAGTCTTGCCTGGAGAGTCCCAGGGACAGGGGAGCTTGGTGGGCTGCCGTCTTTGGGGTCGCACAGAGTCGGACGTCAGAGTCGGACGTGACTGAAGCGACTTAGCAGCAGCAGCAGAGATGACTAAGTAAGGCAGATGGAGAAAGACAAATACCATAATACTCCTTATATGTGGAATCTAAAAAAAGATGCAAATTGAAAATAAATTTATGTTTACCAAAGTAGAAGAAAGATAAATGAGTTTGTGATGAAAATATATGTAATAATATATGTAAAATAGATAAACAATACAAACCTATAGCATATAGTACTATACACAATTTCTTGTAATAAACTATAAGGGAAATAAATCTTAAAAGAAATATACATGTATGTAAATCTGTATATACACACACACACAAATGGCCACCCACTCCAGTACTGTTGCCTGGAGAATTCCATGGACAGAGGAGCCTGGTGGGCTACAGTCTCCTGAGTGACTAACATTACTGCTATGAATAACTGAATTATTTTTGTACCTGTGAGACTAACACATTATAAATCAACTATACTTCAATTAAAACAAAAAAGTACTTGGTCGCAATCACAGGGTTATCTGTGATCACAAGTCTCCTGATTAGTTTTTCCATTGTTATTCTCCTGAAAAAGACATAGTAATATATTGTTCGTAAACAAGATGAAGGACAAATGATAATAAGGTATATGTGCTTCTTGTAGGTGTCACTTATCAATGATCTTTAGCAATGATTACACTATAATTTCAGATGACATTTTAAAATACATAAACATATTCTCAAAAGGTATATAACAACCACCTCTTAGAATTTCAGATGAATANGTCCATTGTTATTCTCCTGAAAAAGACATAGTAATATATTGTTCGTAAAGAAGATGAAGGACGAATGATAATGTTATATGTGCTTCTTGTAAGTGTCACTTATCAATGATCTTTAGCATTGATTACACTATAATTTGAGACGACATTTTAAAATACATAAACATATTCTCAAAAGGTATATAACAACCACCTCTTAGAATTTCAGATGAATAATGGATGCTAAGAATCATTCACTCTTTCGCCTAAGTTTACAACTAAAGAAATTGGATAACAGAGAAATTAAAGAGACTTTCCCTTAGGTTACGCAATATAAGTTGTTAGTAGAGCTAGTTCAAAAATTTAGGTCTACTTATTCACTTTAGTTACATTATTCTAAGGACTTAAGAGTAAATTNTAATGGATGCTAAGAATCATTCACTCTTTCGCCTAAGTTTACAACTAAAGAAATTGGATAACAGAGAAATTAAAGAGACTTTCCCTTAGGTTACGCAATATAAGTTGTTAGTAGAGCTAGTTCAAAAATTTAGGTCTACTTATTCACTTTAGTTACATTATTCTAAGGACTTAAGAGTAAATTAAGACTTGTATTTATTTGTGTTTATTAAGCAAATATAAGTCTTAGAGAGCCATGACATTTTCAGTATAGAACTGTAAGTTTTAATATTTTTTGATGATTGATTTAATTAAACCAGTACTAACATTGCAACTAGCATCACTGTGACCTGAATATAATGTAACTAAACTTCAGTAAGTAATACATATCCACTAATTCAATAAATCATTATAAACTGTGTTTTTACTAAGTGCTAAGCAACGTTCAAGGCATTAACAGCATAGGGGCCAACAGAAATAAGCCAGTTTTCATGAGATTAACTTTTTAGGAAGAAATGGCATAAAATAAATATGTTAGTTGATGATAAGCAATTTGGAAGGAAAAAAAAGCACTTAGTAAATAAGCACACCTAAGGCAGGACGGGGTTTCATTTGAATAGGGAGTACAGAAAAGCCTCAATTTAGAAGCTAAAATTTGATTTGTTAGTGCAGGACCCATAAGGAAAAACATTAGTGACAGCTGGACTACCAAGTGTGATGATCCCTAATAATAAGTATGCCTGATGTGCTCAAGAAACAATGAAAGATCTAGAGCAGTGGATATCGGAGTGAGTTATTCATAGAGAAAATAAGAGCAAGGAAGTAAGCAAGTCATGGATTGACGAAGACTGTTAGGAGCTTGAGGCCATGGAGATGTATTGGACTTTTAAAGCCCTCAAGGGGTCTGAGCAGAGAAATGATCTGATTTCACATTTTAATAAGATCACTCTGGTTGCTGTGTAGAAGACAGACTTCAGTGGAACAAAAGTAGAAGGGAGAACAACAGGAAGCTACTGCAAAGCAGACAGGAATTATAACTCCAATTAAAATTAATGAATTAATTAAAAAAATTTTTTTAAGTAGACAAGAGATGATGTCGACACTGAAGATTATTACATCATAACTAAATTCTCTGGGAAATCTATTTCCCAGGCTGTAACAGATCAGTCAGGAAACAGATGGATCATTCAAATGGAATAATTTGAGAAGATTTTAATAAGGGATATGTCCATAGGTGGATCAAGGTTATCAACCTTAGTATAATACAGATGTTATCAACAAATGGTATAATACAATGAGGTTAGTTATATAGGAAATATACTACCATTTGGCCTAATGAATGGATGCAATGGGAGCAAACTATCAGTCAGTCAGTTCAGTAGCTCAGTCGTGTCTGATTCTTTGCAACCCCATGGATTGCAGCACATCAGGTCTCCCTGTACATCACCAACTCCCGAAGTTCACCCAAAACCATGTCCATTAAGTCGGTGATGCCATCCAACCATCTCATCCTGTCATCCCCTTCTCCTCCNCTGGCGTGCTGCAATTCATGGGGTCACAAAGAGTTGGACACGACTGAGTGACTGAACTGAACTGAACTTATACCTTAGAGAAAACACATACATGCAGAAACTTGAAATATATATATTTCTGGTAATAATTCCTGCATATACCCAATTTATTGACATTTTTAATGTTTTTTCATTCTTGGGCAATGATGTACAAAGTTTAAATATTATGGATTTTTAATGAAATTATTCCATTCAGTAAATCAGTGAAAAATAGTGTACATTTGCTCATCTCTATATGATCAAATCTGACATTGAGAAATTATTAGGAGATACTGTACATGTGTCAGATATTTAAGAGATTTTCCAGAATATAAAAATATACTAAATTCACTCAAAGTTCTACTTATTCTTTTAACCAGATTCTCTTTTTTCTGTCTTGACCCTCGTAGTACATGCAGTTTAAACTGATATTTCAAATGTTGAAAGCCATCTCATTTTCCAAAATCAGGTAATTTTGCAAACTGTTTCCTTCTTTCCAATTAATTCAGAGTAAAATTAGTACCTCTTGGACCAGTAGAGTTCTTAAACATAGAAAGTAACAGTTCACAAAAAATAAATATTATGTTTCATAATGTTTTTTTAATTTTCAAAGCATTTTTGCATTTAAGAACTCAACTGGTAAGAAAAACATAAATAATTAAAAAAATACACACTTGGCTGAGGAGGGTTTTATGAAAAAATTGGGGGTTTTATGAAAAATTAGTTGCTGTCAGCCATCCAAACAATCAAATACAAGAGTTTAACTCAAGTTCAAATGAGTTCATTTCTTCAGAAATCACTTCCTGTCTGTACAATTCAGTGAAGATTAGAGTGTTTTGTTTCATGGCAGAAGGGCAATTTTCACTGCTCTCTCATTTTAATGTTCACATGCTCTTCTGCTGTGGTTTGTAGGTGTATTTCCAGTTATTAAGCGATTAAACTGAACCAGGTGAACAAGAATGGAGAACGCATCTTGCTGATAACTCACTGGAAGGTGTTACCTTTCATCCACTTCCTATATTTAATCAACAAGTAATCTTCAATCCACATCACACAAAATATCTGATACTTATTTTTGCTTCTGTAAGAAAATATATTCAAGGTTCTATTATGATATGTGGTCATTACATTCTTGGATAATGCACAGAATTCTACTTGCTTGAATTATAGTATTACAAGAATTATAATTGCTTATTTTGCTCTGGAAAAATAGATTATCACTTCTAAGAGTAGAGTCAGCAAACTGATGTGTAGTTTGGGCTGGTGAAGTGGAAAGAATATGGGCCTCGAAATCAAGAGTGTTATTTCATTTTACAAAAACATATATTTCTCACCATGAGATTCTAAACACTTTATAAACACTAACTCAAAAAAAAAAAAAAACTGCAAAGAAAAGTTTATCATCCTTGGATCATCTTTCTCAATCACATTTTATTTATAAAGATACTGAGGCTCAGGTGGTTAAATAACTGACCAAAGTCACATAGCTTATGTGGGATATCAAATCAGTCAGTCTCCAGTCCCAACAAGGGGGAAACATATTTCAGAACATTGCAAGGACTCAATGACATGTTTAAGTGCCATCAGCGAAATCTGCCTGACACATGGCCAGGACTTAATAAATATCAGCTACCATTTGCTATTTTTATTTAAAAAAAATAGGTGCCAATTGTAAGGCAAGTTCGGAGAAAAAGAGAGTGAGCCAGGCATTCAAGCAAAGAAAAGTTTATTACAGGAAGAAAGAAAGTGACTGGCTTTAGAGAAAAAACAGTGCTCTCCTTTACAGCTAACTGTTCTTATACCATATCAATGGGAAATTGTGCCCCAAAGAGAGGGGGCCTTAATTTATGTTTAGCATGCAGCTGGGATCTTGTGATCATGTAGTCAGAGGGATCTCACTGTCGAGTGGGCACGTAGTCTTGACAAACTCGCACCAACAAGGAAAAACAGGTATCACCTTAAGGAAAAAACAGGCTGCCACCAGGGCAATGTGGCCACTGTGATTTCATCCCTTGTTTGTTAGTTCGCCACAATGGGCTATTTTTAAACTATGATTCCTCTGTGAACCCTAACGCCAGTATTGTCAGCCTTATTTTCCTTCCAGTTCCTTTTTCATTAGAAAAGATTGCACTGTAGTTTCCTCAAAATTCATGAAAGGGATAAAGAATATAGTTGATCCAGCACCAAAAACTGGAAGTCATTCATCTCCCTGTACCCACTGCCCAAGCAAGTCTAGAAGCGTTTTCATCTTCTTCCCCCTTTTGAGTGTCTACTTTCCCTCTTCCTTAGGACTGGCCAAAAAAAAAAAAAGACAGTAGTCTTCTGTGCTCAGATTAAAAAGCAATGAGAAATTCACAAACAGCAACAAAATTACAACCGTGACTCCTTCAGATGCAAAACTCACAAAAGCCTCAGGTTGTTATCAAGAAGTTTGGAATCCTTAAATTCCCTGGTAAAGAATCTGACTGAAATGCAGGAGACCTGGGTTCAGTTTCTGGGTCAGGAAGATCCCCTGGAAGAGGGCACAGCAGCCCACTCCAGCATTCTTGCCTAAACGATCCCCATGGACAGAGGAGCCTGACATATGAAGGCCACACTCCATGGTGTCACAAAGAATCGGGCACAACTGAGTGACTAAGCATGCAAGCACACACAAGTCTTAATGTGATGCTGGAGAAGACTCTTGAGAGTCTCTTGAACAGCAAGGAGATCAAACCGGTCATTCCTAAAGGAAATCAACCCTAAATATTCATTGGAAGGACTGATGCCGAAGCTCCAATACTTTGACCACATGATGGGAAGAGCCAACTCATTGCAAAATACCCTGATGCTGGGAAAGATTGAAGGCAAAAGGAGAAGGGGCAGCAGAGGATGAGATGGTTCGAAAGCATCACCTACTCAACGGACATGAATCCAAACAGTCTCTGGGAGAAAGGGAAGGACAGGAGAGTCTGGCGTGCTGCAGCCCATGGGGTCGCAAAAGTCAGATACGACTTGCCTTAGGGACTAAAGAACTTAATTCAGTGCAAGAGGATGGAGTATTAGAGGTGATTTAAGCCATCACAACGTCACCATTGTTCTGATGCAAATGAAGACATTCAATATAATGATAGAAGAGTAAGACTATGAATGTAAAGGATGTGCTTCTTGCCCAAATGGATCATTCAACCTCTATGACCTTCAACAAGCAGATTAATCTAAAATCTCATTTTTTCTTATTTACAAAATAGAAGCCCTGATGCATTTTCTGCTCACCTTTCAGGCTAGGAGCAGTATTATCTACTCTCCCTATTTTCTGCTTCCTTCCCCAGACAATGAAACGTGCTCAGTATTCTTTAAAATAAATGATTTAACAAACAAATAAAAATAGTGTTTTACTCCACTTTCTTGATTTCTCTCCTATTCATTGTCAAAATTTCTGAAAGGACTACAGCTGCGGCCTCTATTTCCTCATCCATCCTTTACTTTCTCACTTACAGGCTCCTCCGCTCTCTCTTTGAGTCTCCTCCTCTTCACAAAATCTGTTTCTACCATGGTCACTAATGACTTGAAAATTTCAAGTTCGGTGGAGATTTTCAGTCGTTAGTTGACTGAAAGTCTCCATTGAACTTGAAATTTGACCAGATACAACAAAGTCTATTCATTTGGGTAAAACAATCCCAGAAAAATGAGGAAACAGGGAGCAGTTAGGCCTGCACAGTAACCACAGTGCCTTGAGACCGAAGAGAGGGTGTTCAGTCCCTCACATTGGAAAGCCCCTTATTCGGATTACTCTTTCTTTTCATACTCTTGATTCAAAATTCAGAGATCTGTCCTTTGCTCCGCTTTTCTCATACTGCATACTCTGCAGAGATGATAATACCCACTACTCTGACTTCAGTTTCCTTGTATGTAGGGTCTTTGAAATATCCTGGACTCCAGTTATGTCTTGCGCTAATGCCCCGTTGCCATCAGCTGCTGACGTCTAGAGCAATGAAGCCTATCACTTGTTTCCTGATCTGTCAGGCTAATCATGCGCTTACTTAGTCCAACCCTGGAGACTTCCATT
This sequence comes from Neotragus moschatus, assembly GCA_006410615.1. NCBI lineage: Eukaryota > Metazoa > Chordata > Mammalia > Artiodactyla > Bovidae > Neotragus > Neotragus moschatus. The sequence goes on from SJYA01000717.1 coordinate 57,688, forward strand.
TTGCCATGTTATACATTCAGTGGTCTTCAGGAACCCACCCCACCCTCTCTTCAGTTTCATGTCATTGTGGATACTGCAGAGGCATAACGGCTCTCTTTCTCCTCATCTCCTGGGATTGTTTTACCTAACTTGATAGACTTTGTTGTGGGGTGCTAAGCCAGGTCACATCCCAGGTACCTCCTGCTTCCTTCTCTAGGCTTAAAGAAAAACTAGGAAGTTCTGAAAAAAATTGGGAATATGGCTTGGCCCTTTCTCAACTGGTCATGTTATTGCCTTACATATCACCTGGGTGGCCACATGATGCACTGGCTTTCTCTCTAAGGGAACTTGAAATTTTTCTAATATGTAGCTGGGAAAGTGAGAAACAAGCCCCCTTGTTCAGAACTCCTGAAAAAGTATCTGGTTGTTTCTACCGCTGGAACGATGATGTTGTGGACTAAAAAAGAGAAGAGAGGAGTAAGAAGATTGTTTCATCCTTCACTTTCTGTCTTCACACAGTCAGCTCCCCTCTGGCAATGGAAATACCTACTTTCAGCTTTACATTCTTTAACTTAGAATTTGTTCTTCCCTTTGCTGGCTGCAGTCCATGGAGTCACTGAGGGTCAGAAATAACTGAGAGATTTCACTTTCACTTTGCTGGGGCTTCCCTGGTGGCTCAGAGGATAAAGCATCTGCCTGCAATGCAGGAGACCCAGGTTCAATCCCTGGGTTGGGAAGATCCCCTGGAGAAGGAAATGGCAACCCACTCCAGTATTCTTGCCTGGAGAATCCCATGGACAGAGGAGCCTAGAGGGCTACAGTCCACAGGGTCGCAAAGAGTCAGACACGACTGAGCGACTTCACTTCACCTCACTTGCTGTGGCTAAGATATAGATATAGCTGACACAGATATAGGTTTGGGAATAATGCAAGGTCCATAGGTCCTTTAGTGCCCTTGATGGATAAAAGAAGGGTAAATGAGAGGGAGAATTAAGCATGTCTCTAACCCTAGGGAAGTGTTCCAATGGGTAATACAGGCCTGTATATTGACCAGTGTCAGTGGACTCTGTCCACTTGACCCACCAGACACTAGGGGAGAATCTGAAAGGAAACATTGATAATGCTCTCTATGACACAAAAGGATAATCCAGTAGAGGTTTTATGCATAAATCCACTAAATCTCCAAACACAATTTTAATGACTTCTAGTGCAGAAGTTTGAGATATGACAAAAATGGTTTCTGACTATTGCTTTTCTGTGGGATTCTGGAATCTGTGTTAAAGATCACTGAAAGTTTAAAAATGGTATCTCTAAAATTAAAATTGAATAGCTATGGTCATGTTTATTTGCCAAAGGCATGGTTGATGATATAAAAATATGATCTATTTCAGCTGGCCAGGCAGCATCTTAATAAATGCACTGATTCATGCTGTGATTTCAGTCACTTGAAATGAGTTTTTTGGATTAAATCCTTTCCTCCTGATTTAAACTTATTTCATCTTATATTTACTACCTTCAACAAATTTATGTAGACAACCTGTGTAAATGGTGGAAGAAGGATAAAGAAACCTCTTTTGCTTTGTAAATTTGCATTTTGATTTGTGTGATGTTAAAATGGTTCACAGATGGTTAAAATAGGGAAAGCATTTATCCAGAGGTTAGAACCTGAGCAAAAATGAGAAACAGTTAGGGGTATCCATCTAAATGGTTTCCTTATAAATATCCACTGGAATTATTCAGGGTGAAAGAAGACAAAGATTTAGAAGTCTGATATACCAAAGGGCTCTAGAAATTGCTTAAAACAGATATTTTCATGCTAAAAGTGGGAAATAGGAGGTGTTAAGAAGGCAGTTATCACCTGTAATCTAAATATCAATTGACTACACATGGTACCTAATGGACTCATAAACTGTGAAAGTGAACTATTGCTTCTGCAAGGAATGAAAATAGCATATTCACCCATTCATTCAAACATTATTTATTAGGAATCTAATATGTGACAGAGACCATGGGGTTTCAGTGACAAATTATAAATTGGTGAGACATAAAATAAGGAATGAAATACATGGATAAACAAAATAACCAAAGGTCATAGTAGGTTCCATAGGAGAAATAAGCAGATGTTTTCATAGAAAAAGAAAGTTCAAAGTTGGGAATCTATTCTACATAGTTCAGTTCAGTTGCTCAGTCATGTCTCACTCTTTGCGACCCCATGAACCGCAGCACGCCAGGTCTCCCTGTCCATCACCAACACCCAGAGTTTACCCAAACTCATGTCCATCGAGTCAGTGACGACATACAGCCATCTCATGCTCTGTCGTCCCCTTCTCCTCCTGCCCTCAATCTTTCCCAGCAGCAGAGTCTTTTCCAATGAGTCAACTCTTCACATGAGGTGGTCAAAGTATTGGAGTTTCAGCGTCAACATCAGTCTTTCCAATGAACACCCAAGACTGATCTGAATGGTTAGGAAATACCTCCCTTGGTGTGTGATATTTTCAGGGCTCTAAAGAATAAGAATAGCCATGGGAAAGTGGTCCAGATAGAGGTGAGAGTGGATACAAGGATCTAAGGCTAGAAAAGCTCCATTTCTTCAAAGAAGACAAAGAAAAATACAACTGAAGAAAAAAACTAGGGAGAGCACAATGGGTTAAAAACCTGAACAAGAGTTAAAGCATGCAGTATCTTATAGATCAGGATACAGAGTTTAAATTTTATTCTAGAACAACCGAAAGCCATTAATTAAGGTTTTAAAAAGGGAAATGACATGATCTGAGTGATCTTTCAAAACTATTTATTTCATGGAAAAATTAGGAGGATGAAATGGGAAAGTCCTCAAACTAATTAGAAGACATCTATAGTAATACAGGTTAGAGATGATTGACAGACTAGGGAGGAGCAGAGGAGGTAAAGAAAAGTGGATTGGATAGACATATATTTCAGGGATTGTTCATTTTAGTGCAGTAACTCAGCCTGTTCGACTCTTTTTGGCCCCATAGNGATGAAATGGGAAAGTCCTCAAACTAATTAGAAGACATCTATAGTAATACAGGTTAGAGATGATTGACAGACTAGGGAGGAGCAGAGGAGGTAAAGAAAAGTGGATTGGATAGACATATATTTCAGGGATTGTTCATTTTAGTGCAGTAACTCAGCCTGTTCGACTCTTTTCGGCCCCATAGACTGCAGCACACCAGGCTTCCCTGTCCTTCACTATCTCCCAAAGTTTGCTCAAACTCATGTCCATTGAGTCAGTGATATCATCCAACCATCTCATCCTCTGTCATCCCTTTCTCCTCTTGCCTTCAGTCTTTCTCAGCATCAGGTTCTTTTCCAGTGAGTCAACTCTTCCCATCAGGTGGACAAAGTATTGGAGCTTCAGCTTCAGTGTCAGTCCTTCCAATGAATATTCAGGATTGATTTCCTTTAGGACTGCCTGGTTTGATCTTGTTGTCCAAAGGACTCTCATGAGTCTTCTCCAAAAAATTCAGAGGTAAAACTAACAAACACATCATGAAGAAACACAGTTTAGAGAGAATGTTGAAATAAGTATGATTCTTGGCTTGAGCAAGTGATGGTTCCATTATAAAAACAGAAAACAGCTTGCAGATAGAGAGGGTAAACAGATGATCCAGATTTTGGTTTTTTTCTTCACTAAAGCCTTTATTTCATCTTTAAAATATCACAAGGAGATCTTAGTAGTCCTCAAGCATCTTATTGTTTCCATTGGTAGACAACTCAGATTTTATTCATCAGCCAGCTGAACTTTTCCTTTTTCAGAAATATAGAAACCATCCCTAAATTTTCTGATATTCTCACTTATAACTGTTCTGGCTTCCTGAATCAAAATATCTAGGTTTGATGCATGTTCAATGCCATTTTCTTCAAGAATTAACTCATCATTCTGAACCCGAGATAGTGAACAAGGAATGCCTTGTCTCATTCAAACACTGCAGATGCAACTTTCAACTAAGAAATTTCTAATTTCAACAAGAGTCATTCTAAATAATGAGGTTGATGGGCAAGTGGCACAAATCTCATCTTATAAGAAGAGCTTAGTGCGACAGTCTTGATCATGTTCTATGCTTGACTATAGATAGTGCAAGCAGTAACCACTCCCTTTCTATTTCCCTATCATTTGTCAGGGTAGTTCAGTTCAGTTCAGTCACTCAGTCATGTCCAACTCTTTGCAACCCCATGAACCACAGCACACCAGGCCTCCCTATCCATCACCAACTCCCAGAGCCTACCCAAATCCATGTCCATTGAGTTGGTGATGCCATCCAACATCTCATCCTCCATCATCCCCTTCTCCTGCCCTCAATCTTTCTCAGCATCAAGGTCTTTTCAAATGAGTCACCTCTTTGCATCATGTGGCCAAACTATTGGAGTTTCAGCTTCAGCATGAATCCTTCCAATGAACACCCAGGACTGATCTGCTTTAGGATGGACTGGTTGGATCTCCTTGCAGTCCAAAAGACTCTCAAGAGTCTTCTCCAACACCACATTTCAAAAGCATCAATTCTTCAGCACTCAGCTTTCTTTATAGTCCAACTCTCACATCCATACATGACTACTGGAAAAACCATAGCCTGACTAGACGGACGTTTGTTGACAAAGTAATGCCTCTGCTTTTTAATATGCTGTCTAGGTTGGTCATAACTTTCCTTGGAAGGAGTAAGTGTCTTTTAATTTCATGGCTGCAATCACTATCTGCAGTGATTTTGGAGTCCCCCAAAAATAAAGTCGGCCACCGTTTCCCATCTATTTGCCATGAAGTGATGAGATCGGATGCCATGATCATAGTTTATCAGGGTAGAGTCTCTTCATTTCAAGGAAACTGAATTCTACACTGATGTGACTAAAGTTTCTCCACAGAGTTCCTGTGAGGTCCTTGAAAATAACTGTGGTTCCTTTCAGAGTGATGTCAAGATTTTCTGAAATATTAACAATCCGATGAGAATCATCTTCTTTCTCACAGTAGAGGTAGCAAAAAGTGTAAATAATCTCTTTTGAATGAATTATGTTTGAATTATCCTAAGGGAGCTATCAGGAAGATAGCTGAATATATGTGATTGAAGCTTAAAGAAGAGATCTGGATAATAGATACAAATTTGGAAGTCATCAGCATGGGAGGTAAATATTACTTATGGTATAGTGAGGCAGAATGTAGATGTATCCCCCTCCTCTCAGTGTAAAACAATAGGAGATTCATTCCTTATTTACTGAAACTCCAAGAGGAAAATAGCAGGACAATTAAGGGAGGAGGCTGGGCCCTGCCCAGACCACACAGTTCTCATTCTTGAAGTCAGGGCACTTCCCTGACCACATATGCACAGAAAGTCTCCTTGGAGATCAAAGGGGAGTGATGTTAACCAGTGTCAGGCTACCCACAGGGCTCTTTGGTAAAATCCATCTTGGCTAAGATATATGTGTGCACACATGAAAAGATCCTGAGATATAGCAAAGATGGACAGTGAACCAGACAAATCAAAATGATTGCCCAAAGGAAAACCAGAAGGAATGCCTCATAAAAGTAATTCAAGCTGCCATGAGGGTGCGACTCAGGTACTCTTCCCCTCATCCTCTTAATAAATAATTGAGTTGCTTCACTACGTTCCTCCTTTGTGGAAATTCCTTTGTGCAAAGCTGAAGGGCCAGGGCCCTTGTCACTGGCCTGGTCTAGTGGCTAGGATCTAGTGCTTTCACTGCCACAACCCAGCCCCAGTCTCTGGCTTGGAACTCATGCCCTCCTCCAAGCAATTGCAGGTTGAAGCCACTCGAGATCAGTAGGACTAGGTAAGATCATCTAAATTCCAGCTGTTAGATACCAGGGGTAAATCACACTTGTGTAGAAATCCTAAAAGTCTTTTGAGGGTAAAACCTGAAATTAAAAACCATTTTTGCTAAAGAAATCATCATAGAGGCATGACCCACACTTAATCTGGGTTTTGTTTCTTGATTCACCTATGTCTAAAATTTATTCTATTTCATTGTACAAGGCTTCTTGCATTGTTCAAAGAAACTCCTGTGATTCTATCATTTTAAATACTATTTTTAAAGAATGAATTAGCATGTTAAATATGTTGGTGATTTACACGAGAGACTTCCCTGAAATAATTAATTCTACAAATGATAAAGAGCTGGATAATCAAAGTGTTGACAAAGGTAAGTCACATGTACCCCAATGTTCATTGCAGCACTGTTTATAATAGCCAGGATATGGAAATAACTTAGATGTCCACCAGCAGATGAATGGATAAGAAAGCAGTGGTACATATACACAATGGAGTATTACTCAGCCATTAAAAAAATACATTTAAATTAGTTCTAATGAAATGGATGAAACTGGAGCCGATTATACAGACTGAAGTAAGCCAAAAAGAAAAACACCAATACAGTANAAAAAAAAACAATCTCAATACCACATCCTTTTTCTACCTTTTTTGCTCTCCTTAAGAGGCAAACTTCTAAGTTTTCTTTATAAGCTGTCTTCAGTTCCTTTCTTTCCAGTCTCTTGAATCCTGTCCAATTAGCATTTTACCCCATATGCCACCAGAACTTTCCTCAAGGTTATCACTACCTCAGTATTTCAAGCCAATAACAAATTCCCCATCCTCATCTTATCTATAGGCCAGCAGTACTAATAAGGTGCAGAATAGTCTCCTAAGTATAGTCTCTTTTTCTCAGCAACCAGGTTTTCATTATGTTGTTTCTCTCCCAATTTTTTAAGCTTGTCCTTCTCATTCAGTTTTGCTGGGTTTACAGTATCTCATGACCTCCAAACACTAGAAAGGCTCAAATCTCAGTTCTAACCTTAAAACCTCTTGATTTCATACCATAACTTCCCTATAATCTCACCCATGAATTTTTTATGCTGAAAACTTCCAAATTTTATATCATGAGCTCAGACCTCTCTGAACTCTAGACTTAGCCATACAACTTTCTAGTAGATATATCTGCTGAGATGTAAGTAGCTCAAAAATTAAACTCCTGATCTGTACCTCGAAACCTGCTCTTCCCACAAATCTTACTAAAAATCAATAAACTCAATCTTCCTAAAACCAATCAATGAATCAATACTTTGTCTTTCCCACTGCTCAGGCCTAAAAAAAAAAAGAAGTCATCCATAATTTTTTGTTGTTGTTGTTTTCTCTTATACTTTTTCTCTATCAACACATACTTACCTTTCACCTTCAAAATATGCCTGGTATCTGAACACATTTCATCATTTCCTTTACTCCTATCAAGCTACCACTATCATTCACTTAGATTATCATAATAACCTTCTAGTTCAAGCGTGTGCACTTTTTCCTGCAAGGATGAGATAGTGAGTGTTTTAGGTATTGCAGGCCATAAGGTCCTGTTGCAGGTACCTAACTCTGCCAAAATTTGAAAGCGTTCCATCAACAGTATTCAGTTAATGAATGTGCTGTGTTTCTGTAAAACGTTATTTATTAAAACAGGAAGGTGGCCAAATGTGATCTATGAGCTGTAGCTTGCCAACATCAATTCTAGTTTGTCTCCTTGACTCATCTTTCTTTCCTAATGTCTGTTGTCAACAGATCGTACTCCCCATTTCACTCATAGTAAAAGTCAAAATTTTTTGTATGGCATACAAAGTTTCTAAACAATATGTTTCCTCAGTTTTGCTCCTGTGATCTAGCTACATTGATCTTTCTGGTGGCCTTTGAACTTGCCACATACACAAGGGCACCTATCCTTTCTATTTCCTGTCTGAGAATCCATAAACTATGAAACTCACTCTCCACCCTCCTCAGGCCCCTGATCAAATCTCTTATTTTCAATGAAGCCTTTCCTCCCTAAGAAATCACCATCACCCTCCTCCTATGCCCTGTTCTCTTTCCCTCCTATATTCTTTTTCTACCCTCACCAGTTAGTATGCTAAGAAGTTTAATTTTCATTTGTTCCCCCAGTCAGAATATCTCCCATTAAAATATTGGTATATACATGAAGATTTGTTTATTTTAATGATTTTCTATTTTATCTCCAGAGTCTAGGACAGTTTCTGGCATATAACTTAGAACTAAAAATTAGATAGTTATTGAATGAAGCACTCCCTAAATGAACTCAGGGAGGGCAAGAGAAAGTTATTGGCTTAGATGCAACAGAGAAATTACTGTATCGCATGATAGAAATTATTTAAAACTTCAAACGTAATACACCAAGGTTTATCTCTAAATTTTTTAACATAATGTTTTGATGTCTTTTTTTTCTCCTCTGTCTCTATGATACTTAATTTTTTTGTGTCAGCTTGATTGAACTAAGAGATGCACTGAGAGCTTGTGACCTTATTTCTAGATGTTTCAATGAGGGAATTTCTAGAAGAGATTGGCATTTGAATTCAACCGAATAAAGCAGATGTCCCTCCCCTATGTGGAAAGGCATCAGCCAATTCCATTGGAGGCACACACAGGGCAAAAATGTGGAGCAAGGGTGGATCTGCTAGTGATCTGAGATACCCATCTTCTCTTGCCCTTCTGGTTCTCAGAATTGCTGACTCAGACCAGTACTTACACCCTTGGTCTCCCAATTCTCAGGCTCTCGGACTCGGACTGAATTCTACCTCTGGCTTTCCTGGGTCTCCTGTTTGCAGATAACACATTCTAAGACATTTTGGCCTCCTNTGGAGCAAGGGTGGATCTGCTAGTGATCTGAGATACCCATCTTCTCTTGCCCTTCTGGTTCTCAGAATTGCTGACTCAGACCAGTACTTACACCCTTGGTCTCCCAATTCTCAGGCTCTCGGACTCGGACTGAATTCTACCTCTGGCTTTCCTGGGTCTCCTGTTTGCAGATAACACATTCTAAGACATTTTGGCCTCCTTAACTGCTGCTGCTGCTGCTGCTAAGTCACTTCAGTCGTGTCCGACTCTGTGCGACCCCATAGACGGCAGCCTACCAGGCTCCCCCGTCCCTGGGATTCTCCAGGCAAGAACACTGGAGTGGGTTGCCATTTCCTCCTCCAATGCATGAAAGTGAAAAGAGCTATGTAATCCAATTCCTATAACAAATCTCCTTTTACCTCTAACTACACCTATATCTAGTATATTTATTATTGGCTCTGTTTCTCTGGAGAACCTTGACCAAATATAGTCTCTACAATGAAAATGACTTTATTTAACAAGCTTTTGAATTTACCCAATACAGCCACATGTTTATGCTCATGGGCATACTATTTTCAGTGTACATACTAATCTCATACTTTCTCTTATCATGCCCACACATGAAACAGATAGGTCAAATATTTTCTTGGAAGCAAAGAACTTCAGTGACCATTTTCAAGCTTTCTGTGTATTATAGCAATTATACCTCTGAACTTAATCATCATTTTCATTCTTGGTAACTTCCACTGGATCACCACGCTGTTTAGTTTATGTCTAGCTAATTTAATTAATAATTTAGTAACTTAACGTGATACCCAAGATCTCCCAATTTCAGGTATGAGAAAAGCATAGAGTGAATCAAGGAATGGATGAATGAATGGTTAGTAGTGCTGGAATCAGGGCTCGGGCTCTCTTATTTCCAGTATGGTATTCTCTCTGCTACAGCCTACTCCCTTTATGGTGACTTCACAGATCCTTGTTAAGGGTAGACAGTCCTCTGGACCACAAGTTGAAAAACAAAGACCAAAAAAAAAAAAAAAAAAAACTACAAAAGCACTATACATAGAACTGCCCTTCTAATTAGACAAGAGATAATTCATGAAATGAGAATACAAGCAAACCATAGAACCGGTTTCACAAGGTAATTTTGAAAACAAATGCATCAGAAAATTAGTCAGTGACTGAAAAAATAACCTGTACAAAGGAGAGAAGGGCTGGTAGATAAATCCCTTCCATGACTCTATAATAGTAACTCTTAAATGTATTTAGTTTGAGTTCTTAAACCTCTACATCAATTTCACACAGGATACTTGTTAAGAATTCAGGGTTGGTGATCCCTAGTCTAGTCTTCAAATTTTTGGAGAGCTAATCTTGGAATCTGAATTTTTAATTGTCTATCGGATTCTTATACATACTTTAGATTTACAGTCAGAGCCTCGCTACTTAAAATGTACCCTGAAACCAGCAACAAGGAGAGCACTCTGAAATGTGCTAAAGATAACGCATATTCTCAGGCCTCTTCTCAAACCTACCAATCAGAGTCTGCATTTTAACAAGATTCCTGGGTGATTTGAATGAAAATTAAAATTTAAAACGTACGACTCTTCAGACCATCTTTCCATAAGCAATGAAACGTAAAGAAACTATTGTATCTCTATTGTGTCTTTCTCTACACTTTCCCTCAATCACTTTCCAATGTTACTTTAGAGTCCTGTATGGAAACTAGACCATTAATTTACATAAAATGGGATTACATAATACATAAAAACAGAATGTTCAAGAGGAAAGGACCTCAGAGAGCACCTCCTTGAACTCTTTCACTTTACGGTAACAGAAAGATCAGACCAAGAGAGGTCACCTGGGCTCATGGAGATAACTGATGGTTAAGCCAAGAATACACATCAGGCCCCCTGATTCTGATTTCCTGGCTGCTTTAATTACATGCCACTTCCTTTCAGAAGAATTTTACCCACAATTGGGATTTTATTAAAAATTTGGCCTTTAACTTAAACAGTGTTTTTGAAAGTAAAGTCTAATAGTTAGCATGTAAGAGATCCACTCTGCTAGTCAAATGTTACATCATCAGTCATTTTAAAAAAAGGACTAATTTTTTTTTTAAATGCACTAGGCTTCTCTATAATCAAGAAGATTATTTTTTAATCTAATTCATTTTTCAGAATAATTACTCAGAATCAATCACTGTCAGTTTATAACAATAATCAGAGAGGAGTTATAAAATATTGGTGATATTGCAGGGTTCAATTTCGTCTCCAGATAGGAAGATCAAATCATTCCAGCTACTGGGAATTGCATTACAACTATTTCTAAATGGAATTTAGCTGCATCATTTTACATTCCTAGCCCTTTGGTCTCCAATGTTCAATTTTCTTGAGTGAAAAATATATGCACAGTGGATATAAGATGGTATTTTAGAACTAATTACAGCCCCTTTCAACTTCCTAAAGGAGGCTTTCTGAGCAAGCAAATGCCTTCCTTCATTTCTTTCTTTGCTTTTTGTCTAGTCAAAAAAGGAATGACAAGTAACTCAGTCTTGAATGATTCTCTTTTGAGCTGTGAAAGGGACAAGTAAGAAAGGAATGTGCCAGTAAAGCAATAATACAGGGAATTTACATATTAATGATGGTCTACTCATACAGGATTTGTTTCTCAAATCAACAACCTAAGTTATTCTGCCTCTTCACCCCAACATGTGTGAAATCACTCAGCATAGTGCCCAGCACAGGAGTTCTAAATAAATATTATTGTTTTTATAAGCCTCAAACCATAACAGAAGCATTTCCTGCAGGTATCTAGCAGATGTTTCAAGTCCAGTTAACTCTTTCAGAAGAGAGAACATTACATAACTCAAAATGTAACTGTTTGTACTTAGAAATTGTGAAATAATGTCAGTCAGGACAGAAACAGTTTTAACAGAGAAACACAACAGAGTGAATTCAGATTGTGTGCTGGGGGGGGAAAAAAAACTGTGCTGACTCATGGTCCATCTGATATTGTTTTTCTGGCCAAATGCTTCATTATATAAGAATTTCTTCTTTGATATGGCCACTTGCTGTTGACACTGCTCACAGTAACTTCAAATGTCACAAGGAGCAACGCCAGCACACTGGTTTCTATTTGTGAGACAGATGACTCAGTTGGTCTAAAATGGTTTCAGAGGTATTAACTTTGAAATAGGATTAGATGGCTATTTGATAATTATTTTTAGCCTAATATAAGCCTCAGTTTCCTCTCTAAATTGAAGATACAAATATCTGCTTTAGAAGGTTTCTGGGAGGGATTAAAATAATGCTGAAAGGAAAGATTTACATCAAGTGTCTGACCTAAGCTAAACATTCATTAGTACTGATTTCTTTTTCCCTTTATACATGCTGATCTGGTGACTTCTTGTCTATATTCTTAAAAACAGTAAGAACTACAGAATTTGGCAACTTCTGTTCAATAAAAGGCAACTTACACATCTAAGAGTAGACCAGCCCTACAAAGGATAGTCAGCAATAAGGAGGATAGTACCCATTGATGATGTCTAGCTCTGTGTATGCAAATATATTTGGAATTCAACCAAAAACTGACACAAGAAATGTGAATTTCAGAGTCTTATCTGCAAAGAGTAAATGATTGCCAGAGCTTATATCTTGCCCAGGATTTTTTTAGATATGAAAGTAATAGCTAAATACTTTCTTGGTAGAAAATATCAGAATCTGGAAGTGCAAACTACTTGTAATTTTTCAGTGTTCAACAATACTCTCAAGTCAAAAGTACATAAATGAAAGGAAATCCAAGACTGAATTTAGCCATCTTTCTATTTGAAACACATGGATTACATTTAATTAAGCTAAGAGGATATACTATTCAATTGATGCTTTTAGTCAATAAGGCTTTAGAACAATGACTCTGCCAAAATTTCATATTGGGAAACTGTGCACGTACTAAAACAGTGAAATATATTACTGAAGTCTTTGGGAGTGTGTACTCAGGCTTGTTTAAGTACCAAGAATTTAATTCAATAAAACTTTTTTTTTGGCTAGATTTTTGTCTGTTAATAAGAGAGCCTCAACAGGAGGCACTTGAATTTTTAAGCTCAGTTGCTCAGTCATGTCCAACTCTTAGTGACCCTATGGACTACAGCATGCCAGGCCTCCCTGTCTATTACCAACTCTCAGTTTACTCAAACTCATCTCCATTGAGTAGATGATGACATCTAACCATCTCATCTTCTGTCGTCCCCTTCTCATCCTGCCTTCAATCTCTCCCAGCATCAGATTCTTTTCAAATGAGTCAGTTCTTCACATCAGGGGACCAAAGTATTGGTGTTTCAGCTTCAGCATCAGTCCTTCCAATGAATATTCAGGACTGATTTCCTTTAGGATGGACTGGCTAGATCTCCTTACAATCCAAAGGACTCTCAAGAGTCTTCTCCAACACCACGGTTCAAAAGCATCAATTCTTCAGTGCTCAGCTTTCTTCACATTTCAACTCTCACATCCATACATGACCACTGGAAAAACCATAGCCTTGACTAGACGGACCTTTATTGGCAAAGTAATGTCTCTGCTTTTTAATATGCTGTCTGGGTTGGTCATAATTTCCTCCAAGGAGTAAGTGTCTTAATTTCATAGCTGCAGTCACCTTCTGCACTGATTTTGGAGCCCCCCAAAATAAAGTCTCTCACTGTTTTCACGGTTTCCCCATCTATTTGCCATGAAGTGATGGGACTGGATGCCATGATCTTAGTTTTCTGAATGTTGAGCTTTAAGCCAACTTTCTCACTCTCCTCTTTTACTTTCTTCAAGAGGCTTTTTAGTTCCTTGCTTTCTGCCATAAAGGTGATGTCATCTGCATATCTGAGGTTATTGATATTTCTCCCAGCAATCTTGATTCCAACTTGTGTTTTATCCAGCCCAGTGTGTCTCATGATGTACTTTGCATATAAGTTAAATAAGCATGGTGACATTATACAGCCTTGTTGGACTCCTTTTCTTATCTGGAACAAGTCTGTTGTTCCATGTCCAGTTCTAACTGTTGCTTCCTGGCCTGTATACAGATTTCTCAAGAGGCAGGTCAGGTGGTCTGGTATTCTCATCTCTTTCAGAATTTTCCACAGTTCATTGTTATCCACACAGTCAATGGCTTTGGCATAGTCAATAAAGCAGAAGTAGATGTTTTTCTGGGACTCTCTTGCTTTTTTGATGATCCAATGGATGTTGGGAATTTGGTTTCTGGTTCCTCTGTCTTTTCTAAAACCAACTTGAACACCTGGAAGTTCATGGTTCATGTACTGTTGAAGCTTGGCTTGGAAAATTTTGAGTATGATTTTGCTAGCATGTGAGATGAGTGCAGTTGTGAGGTAGTTTGAGCATTCTTTGACATTGGCTTTCTTAGGGATTGGAATGAAAACTGACCTTTTCCAGTCCTGTGGCCACTGCTGAGTTTTCCAAATTTGCTGGCATATTGAGCACCGCACTTTCAGAGCATCATCTTTCAGGATTTGAAATAGCNTGGTGTTTCAGCTTCAGCATCAGTCCTTCCAATGAATATTCAGGACTGATTTCCTTTAGGATGGACTGGCTAGATCTCCTTACAATCCAAAGGACTCTCAAGAGTCTTCTCCAACACCACGGTTCAAAAGCATCAATTCTTCAGTGCTCAGCTTTCTTCACATTTCAACTCTCACATCCATACATGACCACTGGAAAAACCATAGCCTTGACTAGACGGACCTTTATTGGCAAAGTAATGTCTCTGCTTTTTAATATGCTGTCTGGGTTGGTCATAATTTCCTCCAAGGAGTAAGTGTCTTAATTTCATAGCTGCAGTCACCTTCTGCACTGATTTTGGAGCCCCCCAAAATAAAGTCTCTCACTGTTTTCACGGTTTCCCCATCTATTTGCCATGAAGTGATGGGACTGGATGCCATGATCTTAGTTTTCTGAATGTTGAGCTTTAAGCCAACTTTCTCACTCTCCTCTTTTACTTTCTTCAAGAGGCTTTTTAGTTCCTTGCTTTCTGCCATAAAGGTGATGTCATCTGCATATCTGAGGTTATTGATATTTCTCCCAGCAATCTTGATTCCAACTTGTGTTTTATCCAGCCCAGTGTGTCTCATGATGTACTTTGCATATAAGTTAAATAAGCATGGTGACATTATACAGCCTTGTTGGACTCCTTTTCTTATCTGGAACAAGTCTGTTGTTCCATGTCCAGTTCTAACTGTTGCTTCCTGGCCTGTATACAGATTTCTCAAGAGGCAGGTCAGGTGGTCTGGTATTCTCATCTCTTTCAGAATTTTCCACAGTTCATTGTTATCCACACAGTCAATGGCTTTGGCATAGTCAATAAAGCAGAAGTAGATGTTTTTCTGGGACTCTCTTGCTTTTTTGATGATCCAATGGATGTTGGGAATTTGGTTTCTGGTTCCTCTGTCTTTTCTAAAACCAACTTGAACACCTGGAAGTTCATGGTTCATGTACTGTTGAAGCTTGGCTTGGAAAATTTTGAGTATGATTTTGCTAGCATGTGAGATGAGTGCAGTTGTGAGGTAGTTTGAGCATTCTTTGACATTGGCTTTCTTAGGGATTGGAATGAAAACTGACCTTTTCCAGTCCTGTGGCCACTGCTGAGTTTTCCAAATTTGCTGGCATATTGAGCACCGCACTTTCAGAGCATCATCTTTCAGGATTTGAAATAGCTCAACTGTAATTCCATCACCTCCACTAGCTTTGTGCATAGTCATGCTTCCTAAGGTCCACTTGAATTTTTGCATACCATAAAAATCAAATTATACTTGGTCGAATTAAGGACTGGATTTTTTGAGGAACACAGCAATAGTTAAGTTATTGCATGAATGTAGAATTTGCAGTACCTGTACAGCATCAGGATACTCAGAAGCTTGAAAAATTACCTACATCATAAATAATGGCTTGATTGTACTCTGAAAATTATCTCATTCATACTGAGGGTAAAAAAAAAAAAAAGATCATCCTGAAAGATTGGAATTGTATTAGTTTGCTAGGACTGTCATAACAAAATATCGCAGACTGGGTAGCTTAAACAACAGAAATTTATTTCTCATGGTTTTGGAGTCTAATGTCCAAGATCAGGGTCTTAACAGATTTGGTTTCTCCTAAGACTTTTTTTCTTAACTTACAGATATCAATCTTCTTGGTATGCCCTCCAACACAGCCTTTTCTCTACATGTGTTCACTTGGATCTCTTTCTCTTCTTATAAGAATATTGATCATATTGGATTAAGGCTCTAGTGGTCTCATTTTAACTTGATCACCTTTGGAATCTTGAATAAGGTATAAAATGATGGACACTAGCGTAAAACTTTGTGAGATTTTAACAGAATCTCTACTTTAGTTAATAGCACTATATCATGTTAATTTCCTGCTTTGTTAACAATATCTCTTTATATTCTCAGAATGGAAATAGAAGTTCCAAAGCTCATTCAAAAATTTTTTAATCACAAAGATGGGCACAGTGAAGGACAGAAATGGTATCGATCTAACAGAAGCAGAAGCTTTTAAAAAGAGGTGGCAAGAATACACAGAAGAATTATACAAAAAGATCTTAATGATCCAGATAACCCCATGGGTCTTAATGACCCAGATCACTCATCTAGAGCCAGACACCATGGAATGTGAAGTCAAGTGGGCCTTAGGAAGCATCACTACGAACAAAACTAGTGGAGGTGATGGAGTTCCAGTTGAGCTATTTCAAATCCTAAAAGATGTTGCTGTGTAAGTGCTGCACTCAATATGCCAGGAAATTTGGAAAGCTCAGCAGTAGCCACAGGACTGGAAAAGGTCAGTTTTCATTCCAATCCCAAAGAAAAGCAATGCCAAAGAATGTTCAAACTACCACATAATTGCACTTATTTCACACACTAGCAAAGTAATGCTGAAAATTCTCCAACCTAGGTTTCATTAGTACTTAAACCAAGAACTCCCAGACATTCAAGCTGGATTTAGTCAAGACAAAGGAACCAGAGATCAAATTGCCAACATCCACTGGATCGTAGAAAAACCAAGAGAGTTCCAAGAAAAATCTGCTTTGCTTTATTGACTATACTAAAGCCTTTGACTGTGTGGATCACAACAAACTGTGGAAAAATTCTTCAAGAGATGGGAATACCATGCCACTTGACCTGCCTCTTGAGAAATCTGTATGCCAGTCAAGAAGCAACAGCTAGAACTGGACATGGAACAGACTGGTTCTAAATCGGGAAAGGAGTACATCTAGGCTATACATTGTCACCCTGTTTAGTTAACTTATATGCAGAGTACATTATGTTAAATGCCAGGCTAATTGAGGCACAAGCTAAAATCAAGATTGCCTCAGATATGAAGATGACATCACCCTTATATCAGAAAGTGAAGAAGAACAAAAGAGCCTTTTAATGAAAGTAAAAGAGGAGAGTGAAAAAATAAGCTTAAAACTCAACATTCAAAAAACTAAGATTATGGCATCTGATTTCATCACTTCATGGCAAATAGACAAGTAAACAATGGACAGAGTGAGAGACTATATTCTCCGGCTCCAAAATCACTGCAGATGGTGACTGCAGTCATGAAATTAAATCACTTTTGATCCTTGGAAGAAAAGCTATCTCCAAAATAGACAGCATAGTAAAAAAGCAGAGACATTATTTTGCCAACAAAGTTCCATCTAGTCAAAGCTATGGTTTTTCCAATAGTCATGTATGAATTTGAGAATTGGACCATAAAAAAAGCTGAGCTCCAAAGAATTGATGCTTTTGAACTGTGGTGTTGGAGAAGACTCTTGAGAGTCCCTTGGACTGCAAGGAGATCAAACAAGTCCATCCTAAGGGAAATCAGTCCTGAATATTCATTGGAAGGACTGATGCTGAAGCTGAAACTCTAATATTTTGGGCACCTGATGAGAAGAACTGACTCCTTAGAAAAGATCCTGATGCTGGGAAAGATTGAATGTAGGAGGAGAAGGCGATGACAAGAGGAGAAGATGACTGAATGGTATCAACAGCTTAATGGACATGAGTTTCAGCAAGTTCTAGTATTTGATGACAGACAGGGAAGCCTGGTGTCCTGTAATTCCTGGGGTTGGCAAAGATTCAGACATGACTGAGAGACTGAACTGAACTGAAGATAGTGAATTTTGTAAACTTTTACCAGTAATACTGCATGCCAAAATACATGGAACAATATAAAAATTTTCAGTGAATATAAATTAGAAATCCAGCATTCTATTCATACGAAGTCAAACAAGTAGGATCAAATGCTGTACATTTTTTAGCTAGGCAAAAATTTTTAAGTAGAAAAGCTTTTGTATACATACATACATACATACATATATATATATACATAGTATGTATAACATATATATTTTAGAAAACATGAATTTTAACTGAATCACCTTTTGAAGTCTATGTTCAAATACAGTCATGTCTATTAAGATCAGCCAATCTATCTCATTTAATTTTAATAACCTCTTAAAAGGCCCTGTTGCTAAATTTGTTACATTCTACAGGACTCAGAGTTAGAATGTCAACAAAAGAACTTGATTGGTGTGGGAAGAGTTTGGAGGTGGGGGTGGGTTTGGGGACACAATTCAACCCATAACAAGAATATATCTGTGTGTGGCCAGGTCCTATTTCTTACTGTGAATTTTGTGCTGTTAAACTGATTTCCTTTTTGAAACAGTCATTAGGAAATTCTAGCGTGTTTGGTTATATATTTATCATTCTATTGTCACTCTTGCAAGCCTGTAGGTTAGTTATTAATGGGACATAGATATCTGACCTTTTTATTATTACTAATATTTTTTAAAAAATCTTTTACTTGGAATGGAGTTAATAACTGAGCCTAAAACTGAGTAGCACATCTGTCAACCAAACTTCCTTTAAGATATTCATTAGAACAAACTGACAGGTGCAAACACCACAGTATAGTAACTTCCTATTTTCTCTAAACCAAAGGCTAGAAGTAGTAGTGTTGTTAGAGAAATCTAATTGTTACTGTTATATAAACATTGACTTTGGAGGATTCTCAAAAAGAAATGTAGTTGGTATTCCTGTATAGATTTAACTCCTAATAGATTGTAAGTCATATTATGAAATGTGAAACTAACTTAGAGAATAGTAAATTCATTCAATCCTCCATAGTTTTAGAACCATAAATGGTAAATTTCTCTAATTTCCTTTCCTATGAAATAAAGAATAAGCTTAAGAAGCATTTCCAAACTTTGCCTCCTCTGGAGAAAAAGTAATTTAAATGTAAGATAAAACAAACTATTTAAAATATTTGCATTATCTTGTCTGAACAGAGCTGTAAGTGTAGTTTCATAGGAACTGAGAGTATTCCTCTAATCTTCTGTCTGATCCACTAGTTTCATCCTGACACTAGGTCTATTGATTTCCTCCTATCGCACATGAGGAATGTACAAGACACCATCCATCTTCCTGGGTTCCCCTTCATACAAATCAGGAGTCTATATTCTAAAAGACAAGAAAGGAGTTTCTTTGCCTTTCCTAAGACATGCTGAAAAGCTTTTACTTTAATACTGTGATGTCTTATCACATATTTCATTTCTAAATCTCTATTTCATTCTTTTCCTATTAACAGTACTTATTACTGAAAAATTAATATGAGAAAAAGCTTCATTCTGAGAACACACTGAATACCAGTAAAGATCAAGTTTAGAAGATTTATAAAATGATCATAGATAATTCATGCTGAGCATAACTTTTTCAACATCCAGTTTTTTGTTTGTTTGTTTTGTTGCTGTTGCCAGGGATCAAATAGGGAGAATCATTTTATTTTCTTATTTATAAGTGGCTACTTAGTTGAAAGCAATAAAAATAACCTCCTAAAAAAAACTAAAAGAAAAAAAAACATTTCAGGATACTTAGCAGTTCACAGAATTGAAATTTAGCATTCAGTTATAATAAAGAACAGAAATCAAGGCAGCCCTACAGAGCTTAATCTCATATAAATTGAGATGTACAGAGACTGGAAATACTACTAAAATTGGGATTTGCTAGAGATAACCGGACAATAAATATATTACAAAGATTTGTGGCAAAAGAATGAGAAAACAAGCATCACTTTACTAAGATTTTCTTCTAACTTTCAAATCATGCTGAATAGAAAGAAGCTTTGGAAAAGTTAATGGCTAAAATGGACCAACCAGAGCTTTATCAGGATTTTCAAAAGATATGCTTTTATAAAAAAAGAAACCATGCAACAAAACAAGACAAAATACAAGATACAACATAGCTTTCGTTTATGCCATTAAGATCCTATATATTACTCCTAATAAAGCAAAAGATATTCACCCAGCCAACAATAATCTATTTATGGAAGAATACTGACATCATTAGAAAATTATTCAAGTCCATCTAAAAACTTTCATCTATTTATTATATTTAAATTTATGCGGGAGTTTCCCAGGTAGCTCAGCTGGTAAAGGATCTGCCTGCAATGCAGGAGACCCAAGTTTGATTCCTAGGATGGGAAGTTCCCCCGAAGAATGGACAAACTACCCACGTCCATATTTTGGGGCTTCTCTGATGGCTCAGGTGGTAAAGAATCCACCTGCAATGTGGGAAATGTGGGTTCTATCCCAGGGTTAATATATGATATTATTTACTTCTATATCATAAAAATCCTGGAATGTGAAGTCAACTGGGCCTTAGGAAACCTNCAGAGCTTAATCTCATATAAATTGAGATGTACAGAGACTGGAAATACTACTAAAATTGGGATTTGCTAGAGATAACCGGACAATAAATATATTACAAAGATTTGTGGCAAAAGAATGAGAAAACAAGCATCACTTTACTAAGATTTTCTTCTAACTTTCAAATCATGCTGAATAGAAAGAAGCTTTGGAAAAGTTAATGGCTAAAATGGACCAACCAGAGCTTTATCAGGATTTTCAAAAGATATGCTTTTATAAAAAAAGAAACCATGCAACAAAACAAGACAAAATACAAGATACAACATAGCTTTCGTTTATGCCATTAAGATCCTATATATTACTCCTAATAAAGCAAAAGATATTCACCCAGCCAACAATAATCTATTTATGGAAGAATACTGACATCATTAGAAAATTATTCAAGTCCATCTAAAAACTTTCATCTATTTATTATATTTAAATTTATGCGGGAGTTTCCCAGGTAGCTCAGCTGGTAAAGGATCTGCCTGCAATGCAGGAGACCCAAGTTTGATTCCTAGGATGGGAAGTTCCCCCGAAGAATGGACAAACTACCCACGTCCATATTTTGGGGCTTCTCTGATGGCTCAGGTGGTAAAGAATCCACCTGCAATGTGGGAAATGTGGGTTCTATCCCAGGGTTAATATATGATATTATTTACTTCTATATCATAAAAATCCTGGAATGTGAAGTCAACTGGGCCTTAGGAAACCTCACTAAAAACAAAGCTAGTGGAAGTGATGGAATTCCAGTTGAGCTATTTCAAATCCTAAAAGATGATGCTTTGAAAGTGCTGCTCTCAATATGCCAGCAAATTTGGGAAATGCAGCAGTGGCCACAGGACTGGAAAGGGTCAGTTTTCTTTCCAATCTCAAAGAAAGGCAATGCCAAAGAATGTTCAAACACAGTTGTAATCATCTCACATGCTAGCAAAGTCATGCTCAAAATTCTCCAAGCCAGGCTTAAACAGTATGTGAACCATGAACTTCCAGATGTTCAAGCTGGATTTAGAAAAGGCAGAGGAAACAGAGATCAAATTGCCAACATCCACTGGATCATCAATAAAGCAAGAGAGATTCAGAAAAACATCTATTTATGCTTTATTGACTATGCCAAAGCCTTTGACTGTGTGGATCACAATGAACTGTGGAAAATTCTGAAAGAATTGGGAATACCAGACCACCTGACCTGCCTCCTAAGAAATCTGTAGACAAGACAGGAAGCAACAGTTAGAACTGGACATGAAACAGCAGACTTGTTCCAAATAGGGAAAGGGGTACATCAAGGCTATATGTTGTCACTCTGCTTATTGAACTTATATGCAAAGTACATCATGAGAAATGCTGGGCTGGATGAAGCACAAGCTTGAATCAAGATTGCCAGGAGAATTATCAATAACCTCAGATATGCAGATGACATCACCCATAAGGCAGAAAGCGAAGAACAACTAAAGAGCCTCTTGATGAAAGTGAAAGAGGAGACTAAGATAGTTGGCTTAAATCTCAACATTCAAAAAACTAAGATCATGGCATCTAGTCCCATCATTTCACAACAAATAGACGGGGAAACAGTGGAAATAGTGAGAGACTTTATTTGGGGGGACTCCAAAAGCACTGCAGATGGTGATTGCATCCATGAAATTAAAAGATACTTGCTCCTTGAAGGAAAGTTATGACCAACCTAGACAGCATATTAAAAAGCAGAGACATTACTTTGCCAATAAAGGTCCATCTAGTCAAAGCTATGATTTTTCCAGTCGTCATGTATGGATGTGAGAGTTGGGCTATAAAGAAAGCTGAGTGCTGAAGAACTGATGCTTTTGAACTGTGGTGTTGGAAAAGACTCTTGAGAGTCCTTTGGGCAGCAAGGTGGTCAAACCAGTCCATCCTAAAGGAAATCACTCCTGAATATTCATTGGAAAGACTCATACTGAAGCTGAAACACCAATACTTTGGCCCCCTGATGTGAAGAACCGACTCACTTGAAAAGACCCTGATGCTGGGAAAGATCGATTGAAGACAGGAAGAGAAGGAGACGACAGAGGATGAGATGATTGGATGGCATCACTGACTCAATGGACAAGAGTTTGAGTGAACTCAGGGAATTGATAATGGACAAGCAGGCCTGGTGTGCTGCAGTCCATGGGGTTGCAGAGTTGGACATGACTGAGTCACTGAACTGATATCGTACAAAATTATAAATTTATGAAAAACTATTACAAAGATATATTTCAATTACAAGAAAAAGTATATAAAGGATGACTCTGGGAAAAAAATATAAGAAGGTAGAAGAAATGGTCCAAAATAACGTAAAGCATAATTGAACAATGTCTCTGAAAGTAAAATTGACACTGAATTCTTAAATGATGTTTTTAATTTTTTTACCTCTTTCATAATATCATTCAACTTGGAAATACAGTAGAGTAATATCTGAAAATAATTTTGACAGAAAGGATGGTGGCACATCTTTTACATATAAGAAATTTGTCTTTCAAAAATACAATAACAAATAGGCATTATTTAGCAAGTTGGGACACTGGGAATATAATATATATGAAAATTATATTGATGATAAATTAAAATGTTAATTAAATTGAAGAATCATAGAATGGATATGTTGTGATGAACAGATTTTCGGACTATAAAGCTAATAATAAGAAGAAAATTAAGGTTTCATGACTGTAAGTAAGCAGCATGTACCTTGACAATGTAATTAAATAATGTAGAGATAGAAGAGTTAGAAGAAAGAAGAAATAAATATAAGATAGAAGAACGAAGAGAAAGAAATTTAACTGAGATAATATTCTTTTAAGTTTTATCGAGAATTCAATATAGACTACAACTTAAATATTAAGAGAAACACAATAATAAATTTATAACTTTAAACATCCTCATAATAAAATCTTTTACAAGTTGATAAAATTCTTTAGATACTTATATATTACAGAGAAATGTTTATCCGAAGGCAATGGCACCCCACTCCAGTTCTCTTGCCTGGAAAATCCCACGGACAGAGGAGCCTGGTGCAGTGAATGGGGTCGCAAAGAGTCGGACACGACTGAGTGACTTCACTTTCACTTTTTACTTTCATGCATTGGAGAAGGAAATGGCAACCCACTCCAGTGTTCTCGCCTGGAGAATCCCAGGGACAGGGCAGCCTGGTGGGCTGCCATCTATGGGGTCGCACAGAGTCAGATACGACTAAGGTGACTTAGCAGTGGCAGCAAGCAACTTTAATATGATCTTATTTTCACTTTTTAAGTACATTTATTTATTGGCTTACAGTAAAATCAGGTATAATGCAATCCCAGGTTTTCAAATTAGTTGTATTTATCAGCTTTAATACTTTCACAGAGATATCTGGAACAATGTTACCCAGTTGTTAACAAATGATTTTATCTCAAACACTTTTTAAAATCTTTTTCCATTGCATGTTTTGGACTACCTTTTTTAAATAATAGCTGCATATCATCTTAACAGAAAAGTCATCATTCTTTCCAAAAAGTATACTCTGTATCACATATTTAGATAGAGTGTTTAAAATGCTAACTCATAAATTATAAATTGGAGGGAATCATAGTATCTATCTTACAACTGACATGAAGATTTTTGCAAAAACAGAATAGTCCCTTGAATGTAGTAAGCAAGCAATATGCATTAGCTACTCCTTCAGCTAGGGCTTCCCCGGTGGCTCAATGATAAACAACCCACGTGCAATGCAAGAGACATGCGTTTGATCCTTGTATGGGGAAGATCCCCTAAAGAAGAAAATGGCAACCCACTCCAGTATTCTTGCCTGGGAAACTCCATGGACAGAGGAGTCTGGCAGTTTACAGTTCATGGGGTCACAAAACAGTGACATGACTTAGTGACTAATCAACAGCAACTCTTTCAGCTGATCATATTTATGCTAGGAGAGCAGCCTTTTTTCTTAAGTGAGAATCTGATAAATTATAATTTGCAAATGCTACTTATATTTTTTCTCTTGAAAAATAGAAATAACAATAACTATTAAAACATGACTGTGGGAATGATTCACTCTTTTGTACCACCTCATTGTACTCATTTATATTTAATTAATAACTGCTGTGACTAAGTATTGTGCTAGGAACACTAGACACAATAGTGAACAAGAATTTGCATGTAGGCATTCAAGGTTTCTCATTATTAGGGAAAATTCTCTATGGTAAATCTTGTAACATAAAATTTCTTGTCCTGATCAATACAGTCAATATATTTTAATGTTAATTGTGAAAGAATTCAAATGTTAAATGACATTGTTATTAAGCTCTTTTGCACCCTTTAATTGTAATTAATTGTATAAATTAATTCTAGTATAATTTCCAGTCATAATTTTTTATTATAGCTTATAAGCATCAATAAGCTTTTAATATTTAATGCTGACTCAAATGAGCTTTTGACTTACATCCTCATATGTCCCATATAATTTCCTGCAGAAGATCATGAGGGTACCCTAAAGAAAAATGACTTGTAACATCAAGAGATTTCCACTTCGCAACAACCAATGACTTCCCAATAGAAACTACTACATATTCTTACTTCAACTTACTTTTTGACAAATTATCTTAGTATTTCATAAATTAATAAATTATATAATTAAGGCAATGCTTTTTTAAAATAAAAGTGTTACAATATACTGGCTTTGAAAATAATAGATTACCAAATATATAACATCAAACACAAAAAATTCCAATAATGAACACATTCACTAGAAATTATCTCTGTTTAATAATGAATACAGGCTTCCCTGGTGGCTCAGATGGTAAAGCGTCTGCAGGAGAAGGAAATGGCAACCCACTCCGCTACTCTTGCCTGGAAAATTCCATAGACAGAGGACATTTGTAAGGCTACAGTCCATGGTGTCGCAAAGAGTCGAACATGACTGAGTGACTTCACTTCACTTCAATAATGAGTACAAACTACTATCGGGGGCTTCCCAGGTGATGCTAGTGGTAAAAGAATTTGCCTGCCAATGCAGGAGACACTGTTTCTATCGCAAGATCTCACAGGAAGGAAATGGCAACCCGTTCCAGGATTCTTGTCTCAGGAATTCCATGAACAGAGGAGCCTGGCGGGCCACAGTCTATGAGGTCGCAGAAAGAGTTGGACACAACTGAGCTTGCATGCGCTATTTATCACTTTCACTTTTCAGTTTCACGCACTGGAGAAGGAAATGGCAACCCACTCCAGTGTTCTTTCCTGGAGAATCCCAGGGACGGGGGAGCCTGGTGGGCTGCCGTCTAAGGGATCGCACAGAGTCGGACACGACTGAAGTGACTTAGCAGCAGCAGCAGCAGCACTGTCTAATACAGTCCTTCAGGGTCAAATTTTAAATTATCTTAAAAATTGGTAATTCTTTAGATAAAAAGTTGAATACTTAAGCTAAATATTTGTAAACCCTCACACATATATTATGAAAATTATGTTTAGGTGGTTGTCTTAAATAGTTAATAACTTGTCAGCTTGGTATGATACACGATTCATATAAATCCTTTATGACTAACAGTTTAGAGAAATAATGTTACTTTTGTAATTACAATTCACTTATTTATCTTTTGATACTAAGTGAGTTTTATTGAGTATGATTGAAAATATAAAATTCATAGGCTAATTCTGAAATGTTATCCCAATAAGTAAGTTCACCCTTGAGAGGAATTTTACCAGAATGATAAACTGGTTTTAGTCAAGATGTGAAATCCAGGTCATTATTCAAACGTGATATTCTTCTTGGTTAGCCAAGACGCTGTTGAAATTGGGTAAGCCAAGAAAAACTAAGATGTTAAGTGAATACAGAATCAGGAACATACAAACCTTACAACAGAATGTCTTGTCATACCAGCTAGGTAAGAACTGTAAAAACTAACCCAGCAATAAGACTGCTAAAGAGAAGTCTTAACAAAATGTTTCAGCTGAGAAAAAGATATAGCAACAAGAAAAGAAAGCAAGCAGTACAAATTGCCTCTGAAGCAACTTTTACTGCCTCCAGAAGGAAATGTTTTCATGGCTGTGGCATTTTTCTTTCTTTTTTTTTTCCACCAAAAGCAAAATGTTCACACTAGAAGAAGTTTGGCACTCTCAAATGCCTCTTCTGGGAACACAGATAGGTAAAGATTTTCTAAGTTTCAAATTCATAGCACATAAAAACTTTGCAGGCAAATATGACAATATTTTATGATATCTGCCACACATGCAAACTTTACAAAATAACATGAATATACAAAAAAAGATCTTTCTCTATCAGTAATTTTTGATGACAGTGATTAAAGATTATTTTAATAAAGAACCTAAATAGTCAGCAAAAGACAGTTGGCTAAATTGATTAGGGTAATGCTATGTAATCATAAGAACTCTTTTGAAAAGCTCCATTAAATTGATATATATAGGGACAAAGATGACTACCATGTATGGTGAAAAATGCAAATTGCACAGCTATGTGTATAATGTGACTAAGTTTTGTATTCATATAACTGCACATATATACCTGCATATATTTGTGTGTATCAATTATAGATATTGTGTATACAGATATATATGTTCAGAAAAGAATAAGTAGATAGATATTATTGAAATGTGGCATTGTGTTTTGCATATTCAGTGTTTGTCTCAGTCAAGGTTGAGACAAGATCTGAAACTTTTAACTTTCCCCTCCAAATGATATTTATTTCTTAAAGCTTTAGATAACTTTTTACTTATGGTATTATAGAGAAAAAGAAGGAAAAACAATGTATCCAGCATAGAAAAATAATTTAATAACGCTCATGGGACATTTCTCTCTTCTTACCTAATTCTTTCACTTGCCATTTATCTTCTCTCCCTCATCCTCATCTCCAGTCTCTCTCTCTCTCTTTCCCTCATTCTGTTTTCTTCATTCTCTTTCTCTCCTTATCTCTCCCTTTCTCTGTTATACACATACCTGTTCCTCCCAAGGCTCCTTTTTCATCCCTTCCTATTAGTCTCTGAACCATTAATTTTTAAGGAATTTTTCATTATCTCATGTACAGGAACAATGGATATAAAGAGGTCATATTTCATAAATGGTTATCTTCCATAAATGGGAAAAATAAAATTGTAATATTGTCTTTTGTATATGAAATATACACATTTTTAAAAATTATTGCATGGTATTTACCAAGCTGTTGATAATAGTTACTGTAANCAACAGTTTTAAAATAAAATTGTTTTCCATTTAAAAAATTGAGAAAGTTTATTTAGTTGAAACTCATATGAGAGAAACAAACAAACAAACAAAAAAAAAACCTCTGAACAGTTTTGTAGGGAAAAGAAATGCAGTTTTAGGAAAAGGTATTATAGTGTACAAATAAATGAAGGCTACCAAAAAGATACATTTCCATATAAATCTAAATAAATTTTGACTGTTTAAAACAATAGTAATGATTTGTCACTATTTCAAATATATGTGGGGGTCAGGAGGATCTCCTGGAGAAGGAAATGGCAACCCACTCCTGTATTCTGGCCTAGAGCTGTCTCTTATACACATCTCTCTGTGTAAAATAAATATTCTAATCCAGTATTTTCACTCATCTATGTCATTCTTATAGGCGCCTATCCTATCTTCTACCTTTAATTTTATCTCTTCCAATATATTGTTAATAGTATAACTAGCAGATCATAATGCAAATTTGATATTACTGCTCATGCTATACTTCTAAATGAATTGTTTTGATCTTAGGATAAAGGTCAGCTTTCTTAAAAGAACTTATAGTCTTATGAAATATTATTATCTTTTTTCCTCTTTAACTTCATCTATTGTCTTTCTTCTGTCATATTTTTCACGTTAGTTCTTTAAAAGGTCAGTCCTTTCTTCTATGATATTTAATAATTTTCTTCATTGTTAAAATTTCTCTTTCCCTTTTCTTCCAAAGCCCTCTATTTCCTACCTAAATTCTATTCAGTCTTCAGGATTATACTCAAATGCCCTTTCTTTCATTAATTCTTCTCTGAATTCAAAAGTCCCAGTAAGTGTAGTGTGCCTCATATCTATTCCTACAGCACAATGAATCTTTGCTCTTATCACCCTTGTAACACATTACTCTTTTAAACTTTTCTATATTCTTCATTAGATACTACGTTCCCTGAGAAAAATCATTCTATGTACTTTATTCAGTGCTACATCTGAAATGGTTGGCTTGTAGGAGGTGTTAAAATAGATGTTTCAATAATAATCACTAAACCAGTTGGTAAGTAAACGGAATGTCTATTCACTATTCATATAATAAATAATACATCAGACTTGCTCTATCAGCCAAAATGGGATAACTTGCATCAGACTAACCTTCTCTCAAGAGCAAAGGTAGGGACTTCCCAGGTGGCCCAGTGGTTGACAATCTGCTTGCCAATGCAGGGGACAGAGGTTCGATCCCTGGTCCAGGAAGGTTCTACGTGTCACAGAGCAACTGAGCCTGTGCACCACAGCTACCGAAACTGCACACCTAGAGCCTGTGTTCCTCAACAAGAGAGGCCACTGCAAGAAGAAGACCACGCAACACAAAGAAGAGTAGTCCCCGCTCGACACAACTAGAGAAATCCCATATGCAGCAAATGTGTGAAGACACATATGTGTGAAGACACAGCACAGCCAGACATAAATACAAAGAGCAAAGGTAAACTCTGAAAAATACAGGAAAAAATTCTTTTCAAAGCATAGAAAAGCAACTATGGTGCTCAGGATTTGAGAGATAAAGGGAAAAAATGTATTGAAGACAATTCTCTATTCACCACTGCTTTTTTCCTAAAGACACTGCTTTTTTTGTTTGTTTGTTTTCTAATTTACTCACAGGGCATAGCATTCAAACACAAAGTTGTGGCTTGGAGGGTGCACCAATCTTACTGAGTAAGGAAGTCAAAATGGAGTTTGAGGCTCCAGTGAAGCAAGAAGGTAGGAGCTAAGATGCTCCGGAGATATGAAAACAATAAAGATGAGAGTTCATTATTTTACACAGTCTCCCTCAAGGCATTTGGGATTCCTCAACTGTAAATGCACAAAGTAAGTATTTAAAAGGCAGCTGCTATGAGCATAAAATGAGATTTGGAAAATATAGTGTTAATGAGACAAAAATTGAGCTTGAAGTCCAGAAAAGAAAGAGAACATTTCTAAATGCTTCTGAGATTTTAGAATTATCTCAATCACTTGTTGGACACAGATAGTTTTATTACAAGAGGAAAATTAAATGCTATCCTAGACAGACATAGTTAATCCTCATTATCCAAGGATTTCCTACTTGTAAATTTGCTTATTCATTAAAGTTTATTTGTATCCCCCCAAAAAACCAGTGCTCATGCTTACAGTGTTTTCACAATCATTTGTGGACATGCATAGAGTGGTAAAACTTTTACATTGCCCAACATCTATATTCTCAACTGAAGTCAAGGTAATACTCTGACTTCTTGCTTTCTCTCTCAAACTACAAACTTCCTTTTTGTGAAAAAGTTTTTGTGATTTTTTGTTTTCTGTGATTTCTTATTTAAAACGACCCCCAAAGCACATAGCTGAGTGCTGTCTGATGCTTCTAAGTGTAAACAGGCTATATTTGCCTGATGGAGGAACTGCACGTTAGATAAGCTACACATAGGCATGAGTTACAGTGTTATTCCCAGGTGGCACAGTGGTAAAGAATCTGCCTGACATAAGAAGACATAAGAGACATAAGGAATGAAGGTTCAATCCATGGATTGGGAAGATCCCTTGGAGTAGAAAATTGCAACCCACTCCAGTATTCTTGCCAGGAAAATTCCATGGACAGAGGAACCAGATAGGCTACAGCCCATAGAGTCTCAAAGAGTCGGACATGATTGAGTATGCACAAATGAATACCATGCCGTTGCCTGTGAGTTCAATGTTAATGAATCAACTGTGTATATTGAATAAGGTCTCTTTCAACAGAAACACACATGAAGCAGTATTATATATATAAAGAATCTGCCTGTCAATGCAAGAGACTTAGGAAATGCTAGTTCTATCTCTGGGTCTGGAAGATCCCTTGGAGGAAGAAATGGCAACCCACTCCAGTATTCTTGCCTGGAGAATCCCATGGACAGGGGAGCCTGGAGGGCTACAGTCCATAGGGCCTCACAGAGTTGGACAAGACTGAAGTGACTTAGCATACACATATCCATATACCTTTAGTATCTTGAGAGTATTGTGACAGAGGCCCCCAGGAACCTAATTTTGTATTTCCCCTAAGAACACTGGTTCAGCATTCACTAATTCAGTGACCATTTAACACAGCTATCAGAAATAGTGAGAATTGACAGTACCATGTTTCATATGCCCTGAAATTTTTTGTATAAAACATTAAGCATTTATTCAAAATTATAAGTTGAGATAGGAAAATAATCAAGAAACTAAAAGTTGAAAAAACAAAATATAAACACACACTAACATGAAGACTCTTAGATAATCCAAATATTGCAATTATCAGAGAACATAATTTTGTTATGAATATTGACTTTATCATGATCATGATAATAAACACTGTAAAACCTATATAACACTCTCCATCCTCTATGAGTATCTATAAACTTCATTGTGTTACTGGCACTTTGCCTAACAGTTTAGGAGGTAACACTTAAAATAGCTATATTAATTTGTCCCTATAACATAAAAAAAAAATGTGAATAACAAGCTGGAATTCACAGAAAGTAATTAAATAGAAACTAAATGTCCATCCTAGATGTCCATCAACAGATGAATGGATAAGAAAGCTGTGGTACATATAGACAATGGAGTATTACTCAGCCATTAAAAAGAATACATTTGAATCAGTTCTAATGNGAGGAAACCAGAATTGAAAGAGACACATGTACCCCAATGTTCATAGCAGCACTGTTTATAATAGCCAGGACGTGGAAACAACCTAGATGTCCATCAACAGATGAATGGATAAGAAAGCTGTGGTACATATAGACAATGGAGTATTACTCAGCCATTAAAAAGAATACATTTGAATCAGTTCTAATGAGATGGATGAAACTGGAGCCAATTATATAGAGTGAAGTAAGCCAGAAAGGAAAGCACCAATACAATATACTAACTCATGTATATGGAATCTAGAAACATGGTGATGATAACCCTATATATGAGACAGCAAAAGAGACACAGATGCATGGAATGGACTTTTGGACTTTGAGGGAGAGAGGGGGGGGAGGTTTGGGAGCATGGCACTGAAACATGTTTGCTGTCGTGTGGGAAACGAATTGTTGGTCTATATTCGGTTCAGGATACAGGATGCATGGGACTGGTACATGGAGATGATCCAGAGAGTTGATGTGGAGTGGGAGGTGAGGGGGGGGTTTCAGTATTGGGAACTCATGTACACCTGAGATGAAATAAATAAATAAATAATTTTAAAAAAAAGAAACTAAAAATTTGAAAAATAAATACATAATAATTAATAGATGTATTCAAGAGCAGACTAGACACAGCAGAAGAATTAGGTAATTGAAAAGGTGGTGAGTAGAAAAGTAAGCAAAGACATGAATGAAGAAATGGAAAATATATAAGTGAAAGAGATATATTAGATATAATAAAATTACTTTGAAAATTAAAAATGAGATGAAAATTTTAAAAAGAAAAATATAAATATATTGGTACTAATTGGAGTATAAAATGTGGCAAGAGAGAATATGAGGCAGACTATTAAAGTAGGTATTGGTCAAAATTTTAAGTATTGACCAAAATGATGAATCATAACTTGTCACACATAACAAACACTCTTTGAATTCCAAACATGATCAGCATAAAAAAATTATACTCGGATACATACATCGTGGTAAAACTGCTATAACCCAGTGACAAAGAGAAAAATGAGAGAGGCAAATGAAGAAGGAAGGGATCATTGTCAAAGGGCTAACAGTGAGATGAACAGCTGGATCTTTACAAAAACATTGAAAGCCAAAAGACTATGGAATGAGAGTTTTAAGAGACAGAAAGAAAATAAATGTCAACCTAAGATTATTATTCAATAAAAATATCCTTTTGAAATGAATCAACAGTTTTAAAATAAAATTGTTTTCCATTTAAAAAATTGAGAAAGTTTATTTAGTTGAAACTCATATGAGAGAAACAAACAAACAAACAAAAAAAAAACCTCTGAACAGTTTTGTAGGGAAAAGAAATGCAGTTTTAGGAAAAGGTATTATAGTGTACAAATAAATGAAGGCTACCAAAAAGATACATTTCCATATAAATCTAAATAAATTTTGACTGTTTAAAACAATAGTAATGATTTGTCACTATTTCAAATATATGTGGGGGTCAGGAGGATCTCCTGGAGAAGGAAATGGCAACCCACTCCTGTATTCTGGCCTAGAGAGTCCCCATGGACAGAGGAGCCTGGCAGGCTACAGTCCATGGGGTCAGAGAGAGTCAGACACAACTGAGTGGCTAAGCAGCAGCAGCAAATATATGTGAGAACAAAATCCACAAAAACAACACAACCAAAGCAGAAAGGTATGAATGAAAAGAAATTGTTAAAGATATTTATAACTATCATAGGAGAGAGAAAAGTGTTTAAAATATACTCATATAACTATGAATACTATAATCGCTATGTTTGGTAATTCACTTCTAATAAATAATAAACAATGAAATTGAAACTGTTGGAGATCTGAGCCGAAGTCATAATAGCTGGTACAGTTTTTACTGGTTTC
Organism: Neotragus moschatus; assembly: GCA_006410615.1. NCBI lineage: Eukaryota > Metazoa > Chordata > Mammalia > Artiodactyla > Bovidae > Neotragus > Neotragus moschatus. The sequence goes on from SJYA01000717.1 coordinate 90,699, forward strand.
TCTTTCTCATCTCAATCTGTATTTCTCTAGGTGCTTTCCCCAGAAATCTAGGCATCATGCCATGGGGAAGCCACCTACAATGTTCCTTGAAATTTCAGCCAATAGGATCCTAGCATCAGTCTTCAAATGTATGTGTGTGTGTGTGTGTGTGTGTGTGTGTGTATGTATGTATGTAAAATATCTAGTCTTACTTAAGTGGCTAATTTCTGAGGAAAACTAATGTTCTTGTAGATAAAAGAATACCAAGTGTTGCAAAGAAGAGGAGAGCTGGAACTTTCATAAGCTTTTAGTGAAAATATAAATTGGTACATCCACTATGAGATTCCCTGGTGGTGCAGAGGGTAAAGTGTCTGCCTGCAATGCAGGAGACCTGGGTTTTTGACCCCTGGGTCGGGAAGATTTCCTGGAGAAGGAAATGGCAACCCACTTCAGTACTCTTGCCTAGAAAATCCCATGGAGGGAGAAGCCTGGTAGGCTACAGTCCATGGGATTGCAAAGAGTCGGACACGATTGAGAGACTTCACTATGAAAACTATTAGTAATATATCTTACAGAGTAATATACAAATATCCATGATCAACTATTTTGATTCAAGCTATATTCCTAATGAAATATATAGATACATATATAATATATATTATGCATATGTATACTGAAAGACATACATGTAGCAGAATTTTTATAATATTTAGGAACGAAACAATCTAAAAGTTATCATTGGTAAATAAATTGGAGCTTATCCATATAATACAACAAATCATAATTCATATAATACAATATAATGTTACTATAACATAATATGAAGTAACTAATGACACATTCATCAACCAGATGAATTTTATAATCATGTATATATGATATGATTTTAAATATTGGAAATAGTGTTTGATTAGTACCCCTTTAAAAACAGAAAACAAGCAATCCTAGTTATTTCATTATTAATACAGGGAGTTAAATACAAAAGTAATGAAAAGGCTTAGAAAACAATAAAAGGAAACTAGGATACTCAGAAAACAAGAAAGCTTTTTTTTTTCTCAATTAATTTAACCGGAAGTCTAAGACAGCTATGCTACTAAGCTTGCCTAAAGAACCACAGCTAAGAATGCTCCAAGGGAAGCCAAAATGCTAAACAACCTCTGGAACTGCAGAAGTCCATTTATACTGCTACTCTGGACAGAGCCAGAGCTGTAACACCTTGTCATGGAGACTGAGAGCATGCTCGTGGCTGCTGTGTGCTCAGTGTTGAGCTGCTGGAGCTGTTGGAGTGACTGATGCCATGATTTCTCATACTAGTGCTGCCCCAACAGAGAGCTAGGTGTCTGTGCTTGCCTATCTCAATTACTGTTCCCTGAGACTCTACCAGGAGCAAATAAAAAGTGATTCTCCCTTTCTTCAAACTTTTTGGTCTTCCCAGTAGAAGAATTTAACCAGAAACCTACTGTCAAGGAGATCTGTTTATTCTTACTTCTAGCTCCCTGCAGGATGAAACCTGATGGGGAAAGTCATTTAGTCGTGTCTGACTCTTTGTGACCTCATGGACTGTAGCCCACCAGGCTCCTCTGTCCATGGAATTTCTAGGCAAGAATTCTGGAGTGGGTAGCCTTTCCCTTCTCCAGTGGGGATCTTCCAGAGCCAGGGATAGAACCTGGGTCTCCCACACAGCAAGCAGATTCTTTACCACTAATAAAGAAAGCCCCTCCTGCAGTATACCAAGGAGGATAAAATGCAGAATAACCAGTATAGTCCATTCCGTTATGCCCATTCAACTAGGGGATTTAATATAGCATCAAAGTGTTGAAAAGGCTGGGAAATAAAATGTGTAGAATGAGACTGTTCAGATATTAACATTAATGACTCAGGAAACTAGTTATTACCCCGAGAATTAAAAGGGAAAATCATGTCACTCCGTGCCCACAAGTGCCACGCTCTTGAGACAGTTGGAGCCAGTGGACTGCATGTGGGAATTAAGAAAAGGAAGGATTCTGATTCACCTAACCAAGAGAATGGAGGTGCTATTCACTGAAACATGCAATATTAGAGAAATAGAATCAACTCTTCTTGGCAGAAATGTAAAAAACCTACATTCCCATTGGTGCTGCAGTGGACCAGAAAAGTGAAAGTGTTAGTCAGTGCTATCTGCCTTTTTTGTGACCCCATGGACTGTAGTCCACCAGGCTCCTCTGTCATGGGATTTCCCAGGCAAGAATATTGGAGTGGGTAGCCATGTTCTTCTCTAGGGGATGCTCTTGACCCAGGGATAGAACCCAGGTCTCCTGCATTGCAGGAGAAGCCACCAGGGAAGCCCCCAGACTCACAGGCATAGCAGAGGAGACCATGTACAGCCAGAAAAGGTGAAGGACAGCTAACCACCTACACAAGGGTGTATGCTATTGAAACTATATAAAATATTAAGCAATTAACATGAATTGGACTACTAGAAAATCAGTATTTTGTGTTAATTTAAAATCTGTAGCTATTAAAGTTTTTAGAAATATAAATATTAGCAAGCATTTAAAATTATTCCAATGACAATGTACATTTATGTACACAACAATACCAAATTCCATGCAGGTTGCTGAGACTAGTGTTTGCCCTAGAAATTATAAACAGAACTAATGTGGAAATTTAAATATAAACACTGCAGGTCAAGAGGTAAAATGAGATACTTAGTGGTTTCACTAGTTAATCTCCATGAGAGAGTAAATATCTTTAGATAATGATTTAAATCATGTCCCTGAACAAGCTGCTCTATGATTTAAATATCTAAAATCAGCAGTTTTCCTGTTCATTTGCATTACCCAAAAAGACTTCTTCCTGCTCATAAAAACACTTTGAAAGTAGGTCTTTCTGACCTTGAATGTCTTCTAAAACTATTATTCTATGATATTGGGCACTATCATCAGCATAAGACACGATGTACCATGTTAACTGTATTTTCTCCACAAGCATTTATTGAAAACCTACTTTATTATGTTCTATCTGTTGAGGGAGGCAAAAATAAAATGGTGAAACTGACAAATCTTTCTGCCCATAGATATTTCAATCCAGTAGATAATTGGCTACTATTTGTTAAAAACTCAAAGGAAACCAGTGTAATGGATAGCTGGACTGTAGTGCTTGGAGAACCTATTCCAGTGTTCTTGCCTGGGAAATCCCATGGACAGAGGAGCCTGGTGGTGTCCATAGTGTTGCCAAGAGTCAGATGCAGTGAGCAATGCTAAATGAGCCTGGAGACATATCACACCCAATTATTCATGGCTAAGGGAACAATACTGAAGATATTGACCTTAATAAATGTATCTTTAGCTTGAGAAAGGATGATATTAAAGAATACTTAATTACATAGTGTCAAGATCAAATAAGAGTGCTTTGAAAGATCCCTTTGGCTGCTATGCAGACAGTGAAGTCAGTGATGCTTTTGCAACAGTTAGGTAGAGGGATGCTGGTGGATGTTACATCGGTAGTGATTTTGGAGCCCCTCAGAAATAAAGCCAGCCACTGTTTCAGTTGCTTCCCCATCTACTTGCCATGAAGTGATGGGGCGGGATGCCATGAGCTTTGTTTTCTGACTTTTGAGCTTTAAGCCAACTTTTTCACCCTCTTCTTTCACTTTCATCAAGAGGCTCTTTAGGTCTTCTTTGCTTTCTGCCATAAGGATGGTGTCATCTGCATACCTGAGGTGACTGATATTTCTCCCTGCAATCTTGATTCCAGCTAGTGCTTCATCTAGTCTGGCATTTTGGGTGATATATCTGCATATAAATTAAATAAGCAGGGAGACAATATATAGACTTGACAGACTTCTTTCCCAATTGGGAACCAGTCCATTGTTCCATGTCTGTTGTTTCTTGACGTGCATACAGGTTTCTCAGGACACAGGTCAGGTGGTCTGGTATTCCCATCTCTTTAAGCATTTTCCAGTTTGTCGCGATCCACACAGTCAAAGGCTTTGGGGTAGTCAATGAAGCAGAAATAGATGTTTTTCTGATTTTTCTTGCATTTTCTATGATCCAGTGGATGTTGGCAATTTGATCTCTGGTTCCTTTGCCTTTTCTAAATCTGGCTTGAACTGGAAGTTCTCGGTTCACATTCTGTTGAAGCCTGGCCTGGAGAAATTGGAGCATTACTTTGCTAGCGTGTGAGATATTCCAATTGTGTGGTAGTTTGAACACTCTTTGGCATTGCTTTTCTTTGGGGTTGGAATTAAACTGACCTTTTCCAGTCTTGTGGCCACTGCTGAGTTTTCCACTTTTGCTGGCATATTGAGTGCAGCACTTTCACAGCATCATCTTTTAGGTTTTGAAATCACTCCACTGGAATTCCATCACTTCCACTAGCTTTCTTCATAATGATGCTTCCTAAGGCCCACTTGACTTTGCATTCCAGGATGTCTGGCTCTAGGTGAGTGATCACACCATAGTGGTTTTGGGTCATTAAGTTATCTGGGTCATTATCTTGGTCATTCCACCTACTTGCATTTCCATGGTACCTTCCTCCTCACTATTCCCACCAACTCCAAATCAGTTGACACATGATTGACATACGAGCTGTAGATAGCTTAATTCTATGTTCAAAAATATTTAATTTCTCTGAAAACAAATCTTCTACACCATTGACTACTTTACAATTTTCTATGTCCCCTGATACTAACTTACGTTCCAATCTTGATGGAAACTTCCCACTTATACTAGTCATTCTAAGTTTACCAGTCCATATGTCCATGTCCTGTAACACAGAATTATGTATGTTTTAAAAAGTACATGCACATATACCCATGAAAATATATGACAATACATGTTCCATCCATGAATTGAAATCTATGGCTTGGAAGAGAAGTGAAAGGGAGATATACTTTATTGTGGAATCATTTCTGTTTTGTACTGTGCAATGTATTATATGTCTTCAAAAATATTCAAATCATCCTTTCAGAATATAAAGATGAAATGGTGTCATTTTATCTCAATAGGCATAATATTTAAAGGTCAAATTTAATATTCAACAATATTCAGGCAGTGGAAATTATATCTCCTTTTGCAAATAAAATCAAGTTACCTTAAATGCAAAAAAATTTGTGCTAAGCAGTGTTAGGAAATACAGAGAAAATATGTGATTGCAGCCTTTCATGGAAATATTCCACCTTAGAAAATCTAAAGCCAATATCATCCATTTAGTTTACTCCTAAATTGTAAACTGGACCCAAGCTTTGCATTTATATGTAGTTAGTTGCATATGTATGTGCGCATGCTTAGTCATGTCATTCTTTGTGACCCCATGGACTGTAGCCAGCCAAGCTCCTCTGTACATGGGATTTCCCCGGCAAGAATACTAGACTTGGTTGCCATGCCTTCCTCAGGGATCTTCCCAACCCAGGGGTCGAAACTGCATCTCTTGTGTCTCCTGCATTGGCAGGCAGATTCTTTACCACTGTGCCATGTACTTACATAAAATGTGAGCAGTAGAGTGAGATGACTACCTGCTGTGCCAGTCTACCTCCATTTTGCTTTTTCAGTATTTATTCGGGTATGTTTATATTTTTAGATAACATTTCAGTTTCCCTCTGGAAAATCAACTAATTTCTTTTGTAGTCTGAGATGGACTATGGTGTTGGAAAGAAGACTTTTGAAAGTCCCTTGGACTGCATTATGATCAAACCAGTCCATCCTAAAGGAAATCAATCCTGAATATTCATTGGAAGGACTGACGCTAAAGCTGAAACTCTTATACTTTGGCCACCTGATGTGAAGAACTGGCTTATTGGAAAAGACCCTGTTGCTGGGAAAAATTGAAGGCAAGAGGAGAAGGGGATGACAGAGAATGAGATGGTTGGGTGGCATTGCTGACTTGACGGACATGAGTTTGAGCAAGCTCTGGGAGTGGGAAATGGACAGAAAAGCCTGATGAGCTGCAATCAATGGGTCTGCAGAGTCAGACACAACTGAGTGACTGAATTGAACTGAGTCTGAGATGAGTTGATCCTAGCTCGCTCAGTTTTATGAGTTTCCCTAAGAGGAAAACCAAGAACCAATTGACTGTGATCAATTCACAGATGGACAGAATGTAGCAACAAATGCCAGTTCCTAGGCTTTTGCTACAGTGTTTAAGTAAGCAGCAGGTACTCTTTCTGTGTTATTAAGAAGTAGACTATAAGCTTAAAATTGCCCGGTTTTTAAATTAGGTTGTTTGGGATTTTTTGAGATTCAGTTGTATGAGCTGCTTATATATTTGGATATTAACCCCTTGTTGGGCTTCCCTGGTGGCTCAGATGGTAAAGAATTTGCCTGCAATGCAGGAGACCTAGGTTCAGTCCCCAGGTTGGGAAGATACCTTGGAGGAGGAAATGGCAACCCACCCCTGGAGAATCCCATTGACAAAGCAGACTGGCAGGCTACATTCCATGGGGTCGCAAGAATCAGACGTGACTTAGCTAACACTTTCAGTTTTTGTTTCAACCTCTGTCAGTCATATCACTTACAAATATTTTTTCCCATTTTCTAGGTTATAACTTAGTTTTATTGATAACTTCCTTTGTTGTGCAAAAGTTTTTAAGTTTAATTAGGTCGCATTTGCTTATTTTTGCTCTTTTATTTTGCCTTGGGAGACATAAATTTAAAAAATTGCTACAAATTATGTCAAAAAGTATTCTGCTCATTTTGTCTTCTAGGAGTTTTATGGTTTCAGGTTTTCAATTTTTGCCTTTAAACTATCTTGAGAAGTTGTGTTTTTTGTTTGTTTCGGTATATGGTGTGAGGCAATGTTCTAATCTCACTGTTTCTAATGTAGCTGTCCAGTTTTCCCAGCACCACTTATGAATGGGACTGTCTTTTCTCCATTATATAATCTTGCATCCTTTGCCATGGATTAATTGACTGTAGGTGCACGGATTCTCAGCATGTACCTAGGATGCCCTGCAGAGGGATGACTGCAAACAGGGATCCGGGCCGTGTCCGAGGTGCTCTTTGATTATGTACCAACAATGACAGCTGCACCCTTCTGCAGGCTCTGCCTCAGGACCTGGTTGCCTGGGCACCCCACGGCTAAGTCTTTTTCTTGGGCATGACTGCAGCAGCTCCAGTACCACACTGTGATGTGGAGTGTCGGGGGCCAGAATCAGGCTGGGGTGTGCACCAGGTGGTCTAGGGACAACCAGTGGCCACCAGAGCATACCCCTCCTCCTCATTGCTTCTGGGACTAGCCTGAGCATCCATAAACATGTGTTCCTCCCAGGCAGAGTCCAGGATTCCCACAGCCCCTCCGTTTGTCCCAGCAGTCCTCCAACCAACCAAAGCAGCATTTCTTCTCTGTGTAGGACACCAAGTCTAAGGGGTCCAACCTGTAGCTTGAAGTGCTCATTCCCCAGGGTGAATCTCTACCCANGGACCACAGAGAGCAGAGAATGAGCTGTGTACAGTTTTTTCCTTTAAGAAACATCAGCGTTGGTATCTATCACACTTACAAGGCTCTATAGTGGCTTCTGTAAGACCTGTAAACTGAAGAAGTCCTGCCTTCCAGTTGAAGACATGGTGCCTTGACACAAAGGCATGTCTTCTGAAAATACTTGAGTCGAAGGTCAAGGAGGGATGGCTCTTACTTAACTTGCCAAGGGAAATGCAGGTCTAGAATTTTATGGCGTATAGATGAGTCCAGGAATAGGGAGAGGATCCTAAAGAGAGGCCACAGAGATGACAGTGAAAACTGGGGCTGAAAACACTGAACTTGTTCTAAAACTTTCCACTTTTCCTTGATCCAACTACATTTACCATTCAAAGAATGAGCTCTCTAAGCCAGGGCTACGGACATTCTAATATAATCTAAGACAGTATGTACGTAGTTCAATATTTTTTTTCCTCATTTGTTTGCTGTGTTCATCCCCAGAGAAATTTTGCAGGGTTTACATGAGAAGCATTATTGTAAAGTATCTGTTGTATATAAACCAAGATATCAGAATGGTATGTCTGGCTGGTCAGGTCACAATATGAGTGATTGATTGGGATCATAGCCTTTCTAACTGCTCTGCAATAGTTGAGCAGTTGTTTAATTGACTGCTTCATAAACGGTTTCAAGTATCGAAACTGAATAGTATCAGTTTAGCAAATTCACATCAATGTAGACAAAGAATCAAATGTAGCTGATTGATCTAAATGCGTTTGTATGATTTAAAGAAAAAGAAAGCACTAATTTTTGATGGACAGGGAGCCCTGGCATGCTGCGATTCATGGGGTCGCAAAGAATCGGACACAACTGAGCAACTGAACTAAACTGAACTGATATGTTTGTCATTATGCTGAGCATTTATTTCTCTTTCAAAGCCTGTGAAGTAATTTTTTATCTCCATTTGACTCTTGAAAAACTTATACTCACAAGAGTTAAGAAGTATCTCTGAGGTTACATGATTTTCTTAAATGACAGAACCCAGATTCAAACTGATCCGTTGCTTCCAAATCTAGTGTTCCTTATGTCACACGGTGCCATACCATTTCCCACTAGCACTAATGTTAACTGCCAGCTCAGAATGGCATTACTATAAAAAGATGATGGAGTTAAAGCCAAGTTTAGGAAGGTACATCTTACTAGAATTCCCATTATGAACAAAAGAGCAAAAGAGCTGACTTTTTAAAATATCATGAGCTACTCAACATACGTTATCTCATTCAGGAACAATTCTATGTGCTGCTACCACCAATGTCCACCTTACATATGAAAAACTAAAAAACAAAAGACAAAGAAACTTACATGTCTTTTAGCCAGCACATGATAATACTCCAAAGCCAAAACTGTTAACCATTTTGATGGAGGGTGGGTTGCATGTATTTGTATCCTTTTTATAATCTTTTCATAGTAAATATTTCATTAAATAGTTTATTGTCATTACTTTCATTCCCTCTTTTCATGCTCTATTATTGTAGTTTCTTGACAAAAAGAGAGCAGAGATGTCTTCTTTGAAGGCCCGAATGATCAGCCACAAACAAGAAACTGGATAGTGACATGTATCTTTCCCAGTTAAGACTAGGCCAGCAAAGGAACTGGACAATGTAACTTTGTTCAGATATCAAATTTTATACATTCTACATCCATAACTTTAAGCATTTTTCTTGATATAAGTATATTGACAAGGAGAATCTTTAAAGAAAAAAAGGCATTTTAGTAAATATTATTGGAAATAAAGTATTATTTCACTTTGAGGTTAGTGAAGCCAAAGTAGGCTTTTAATACTCCATCAAAGGTTGAACCCATGTATACTTCAGTTCAGTTCAGTTCAGTCGCTCAGTCGTGTCCGACTCTGCCACCCCATGAATCGCTGCACGCCAGGCTTCCCTGTCCATCACCAACTCCCGGAGTTCATTCAGGCTCATGTCCATAAAGTCAGTGATGCCATCCAACCATCTCATCCTCTGTCGTCTCCTTCTCCTCCTGCCCCCAATCCCTCCCAGCATCAGAGTCTTTTCCAATGAGTCAACTCTTCTCATGAGGTGGCCAAAGTACTGGAGTTTCAGCTTCAGTATCATTCCTTCCAAAGAAATCCCAGGGTCGATCTCCTTCAGAATGGACTGGTTGGATCTCCTTGCAGTCCAAGGGACTCTCAAGAGTCTTCTCCAGCACCACAGTTCAAAAGCATCGATTCTTCAGTGCTCAGCCTTCTTAGAGAAGGATAATAATTAAAGTATCCTATTAGTTAAAAGTAAGAGATGTCATTTGATGTTATATATTTGCTTAAGTTACACTTTATTTTGTGCTTGTTCTTTAAAATCTGTGCCTTACAGTGACCACAACTTTCTACTATGGTATGCTCAATTTATTTAAAAATCCTCAGATTCCATTTGTTGGGGCTATTTCATCACTGGAACTGTATACTGGAGAAATAAAATAATAGAGTATGATATAAAATAAGGTACATTCAGATATCAATCAACAATGATGTTAGGAGGATATTCAGAACTTTTTTAATAATACAAGAAAAAAGTAAATGCAAATTACATTAATAAAAATCTGCTCCATTTTAATTTACCAATGAGTCAGAATTAACATCATCAGTCTTTCTGAAGTAATGGACAATCTTGTGTATAATCTTTTCATGCAAAGAAGGCACAATAAAGGACAGAAATGGTATGGACCTAACGGAAGCAGAAGATATTAAGAAGAGGTGGCAAGAATACACAGAAGAACTGGACAAAAAAGACCTTCATGACCCAGATAACCATGATGGTGTGATCACTCATCTAGAGCCAGATACCCTGGAATGTGAAGTGAAGTGGGCCTTAAAGTATCACAAACAAAGCTAGAGGAGGCGTCGGAATTCCAGTGAGTTATTTCAAATCATAAAAGATGATGCTGTGAAAGGTCTACACTCAGTATGCCATCAAATTTGGAAAACTCAGCAGTGGCCACAGGACTGAAAAAGGTCAGTTTTCATTCCAATTCCAAAGAAAGGCAATGCCAAAAATTGTTCTACTACTGCACAATTGCACTCATCTCACATGCTAGTAAAGTAATGCTCAAAATTCTCCAAGCTAGGCTTCAACAGTACATTAATGGAGAACTTCCAGATGTTCAAGCTGGATTTAGAGAAAGCAGAGGAACCAGAGATCAAATTGCCAATATCCATTGGATCATCAATAAAGCAAGAGAGTTCCAGAAAATCATCTATTTCTGCTTTACTGACTATGCCAAAGCCTTTGACTGTGTGGATCACCACAAACTATGGAAAATTCTGAAAGAGATTGCAATACCAGATCACCTGACTTGCCTCTTGAGAAATCTGTATGCAAGTGAAAAAGCAAGAGTTAGAACTGGACATGGAACAATAGACTGGTTCCAAATAGGGAAAGGATTACATCAAGGCTGCATATTGTCACCCTGCTTATTTAACTTATATGCAGAGTACATCATGAGAAACGTTGGGCTGGATGAAACACAAGCTGGAATCAAGATTGCCAGGAGAAATATCAATAATCACAGATATGTAGATGACACCACCCTTATGGCAGAAAGTGAAGAAGAATTAAAGAGTCTCTTGATGAAAGTGAAAGAAGAGAGTGAAAAATTTTGTTTAAAGCTCAACATTCGGTAAACTAAGATCATGGCTTCTGGTCCCATCACTTCAAGGCAAATAGATGGAGAAACAGGGGAAACAGTGACAGATTTTCATGTGTGGGGGAGGCTCTAAAATCACTACAGATGGTGATTGCAGCCATGAAATTAAAAGACACTTGCTCCTTGGAAGAAAAGCTATGACCAATCTAGACAGCATATTAAAAAGCAGAGACATTACTTTGCCAACAAATGTCCGTCTAATCAAAGCTATGGTTTTTCCAGTGGTCATGTATGGATGTGAGAGTTGGACTATAAAGAAAGTTGAGTGCCAAAGAATTGATGCTTTTGAACTGTGGTGTTGGAGAAGACTCTTGAGAGTCCCTTGAGCAGCAAGGTGATCAAACCAGTCCATCCTAAAGGAAATCAGTCCTGAATATTCATTGGAAGGACTGTTGCTGAATCTGAAACTCCAATATTTTGGCCACCTGATGGGAAGAACTGACTCATTTGAAAAGACCCTGATGCTGGGAAAGATAGGTGGGAGAAGGGGACGACAGAGGATGAGATGATTGGATGGCATCACCAATTCAATGGACAAGAGCTTGAGTAAACTCCAGGAGTTGGTGATGGATAGGGAGGCCTAGCATGCTGCAGTCCATGAGGTCGCAGAGTGTCAGGCAAAATTGAGCTACTGAACTGAACTGAACTGATGACATACGATCCCATCACTTCATGGAAAATAGATGGGGAAACAGTGGAAACAGTGACAGACTTTATTTATTTGGGCTCCAAAATCACTGAGATGGTGACTACAGCTATGAAATTAAAAGATGCTTTGTCCTTGGAAGAAAAGCTATGACCAACATAAACAGCATATTAAAAAGCAGAGACATTACTTTGTCCACAAAGGAACATCTAGTCAAAGCTATGGTTTTTTCCCATTTGTCATGTATGGATATGAGTGTTGGACTGTAAAGAAGATTGAGCACAGAACTGATGCTTTTGAACTGTGGTGTTGGAAAAGACTCTTGAGAGTCCCTTGGACTGCAATGTGATCAAACCAGTCATTCTAAAGGAAATCAGTCCTGAATATTCATTGGAAGGATTGATGCTGAAGCTGAAACTCCAATACTTTGGCCACTTGATATGAAGAACTGACTCACTGAAAAAGACCTTGATGCTGGGAAAGATTGAAGGCAGGAGGAGAAGGGGATGACAGAGGATGAGATGATTAGATGGCATCACTGACTCAATGGACATGAGTTTCAACAAGTTCCTGGAGATGGTGAAGGACATGGCATCACTGACTCAATGGACATGAGTTTCAACAAGTTCCTGGAGATGGTGAAGGACAGGGAGGCCTATGTGCTGCAGTTCATGGGGTCACCAAGAGTCAGACACAACTGAATGACTGAACAACAACCAATCTAAGTATGTGCTTGATGTATTCTTGCAAACTGATTTGTGTGCGTATGGTCTTTGCTGGTCAAATGAAGCCTATTTTCTTATTTATAAACAAAATTTGTGTGAAAATTGGAGCATGCCTAGAAACAGAGCAAAATATAATTTTAGAAGTAACAGTTCACTCTAGATCACAATAAAAATTGGCAGAATTTTGTTTTGGATGCAGATGTGGAACAGTAAGCACTTCCGGGACTATCTGAATAGAAATCCTTGTGTAACTTACAAATAAGATTTTCGGTTTAAAAGAAACTGATAATCCTGACAGAAACCAGTTGAAAGCCCATGAGAAGTTTTAATAATGCTTATTTGATAAACATTTATCAACACGATGTGATACTTTATAGTTGAAAAAAGCAAGACTTACAGTCAAAGAGACCATTTGCATTTATTTGAGGTATGCTCCTTCTATTCCTGCTTTCTGGAGAGTTTTTATCATAAATGGATGTTGAATTTTGTCAAAGGCTTTCTCTGCATCTATTGAGATAATCATATGGCTTTTATCTTTCAATTTGTTAATGTGGTCAATTACATTGACTGACTTGCAGATATTGAAGAATCNTTTTTTTTTTTTTTTTAATGATTGCAAGGCAATGGAAATAGGGCATAAATTTAAAAAGAAATTAGAGGAAACACTGAAGACATTACAAAAGTAAAGTTTGTATATGTGACTATATGTTGACTCTATGTGACTTTTAAGAAAACGAAGCTAAACACAAGAATAAGAGTGACTTGTCAACATTGCCCTATAGAAAATCTTTTTCTTATGCTCTAAATTTGTAGTTCCAACTACCCACTCTTTGATGACTCAGACAATTCTGTCTCAGCATTCCCAAATTAATTTATCTTTAAGCACTTTTTCTATATTCCCACCCACATCAACAGACAACTTGTTTTGTTTCCCAGTCTTGCCTTGGGACCAATACCACTGCCTCCCATCTTCCCAAAGAGGCCTCTCATTAATCTCATGTAAAAAAGTTCATTAGATGGAAAGCAAGTGTTTTTCATTAAGTAGGGGAAGAAAAACTTGTGGATGAGTGAAGTTTCTGATTGCCAGCTTTAGCTTTAAAAGTGTAAAAAAGTTCACAAGTGCTTAGGTAGAGAGAAGGAGTAGAACAGAGAGGAAGGATATAAGAGCAAAGAGGAAAATATTTAAAAATGGACAATAACAATACATTAAATTCCCAGGTAACAATAAATGTCACAAACAGACAACAGATTTGCCATTCCCCTTTCTGTTTAGTTATTTGGCTTAAATGAAGAAAAGATGGAGTACCAGGATTTGGAATGTTAGTCATTCAGTTGTGTTCTCCGACTCTTTGTGACCCCATGGACTGTAGACTGCCAGGCTCCTCTTTCCAGGGAATTCTCCAGGCAAAAGGGTTGGAGTGGGTTGCCATTCCCTTCTCCAGGGAATCTTTCCAACCAGGAATAAAACCTGGGTTTCCTGTATTGCAGGAAAATCCTTCACCATCTGAACCACCAAGAAGTTGAAGGGGAGTACCTAAAGGCCATCTGTGAAAGTATAAGACTTGCTCTTAACACAGACAAGATGACTTGCACTGTAAAGATAGGAGTCTTGAGAAAAGATCATTAAAAACCCCCAAATTTGTGTTTTGCTAAAACCCTAAAAGAGTCAAACCACTGGGGACCACCTATCTTAATGGCTATTAATGACTTTGTGATATATTTGAACCTCAAAATAAATATCATAAGAAAGATATAAGGAAAAAGGAGAAGAATGATTATAAGAAATAGGGAATATGGAGAGAGAATGACAAAGTTTGGACTATAATCATCAATATCGATGGTTTTATTGATAATATCAAAAACTTCATAAAATATGAAAAAGTTCTAGTCATTATAATGCCCAAAACATAAAACATCTAGGAATAAACAAAATATGTAATATGTAAGAGCATGGAAGAATACTAGAAAGCAATGCTAAAGGATAAGAAATAAGCACAACAAACTGAAGAGTCACATCCATGATGCAAATTTAAAGATTTAAGTACGGCAAAAATGTTATTTGTCTCCAAATAAAATAAAATTAATCTAATCCACTCTTAACTAAATACTGAATTTTATTGGCATGTGAAAAGCAATTCTACAACTTGACATAAAAAGATATAAAAATATCAAAAGAGGAAGAAATGTGAACTTATTATTCTTGAACTTATTTTCTTCAAAAGCCAGGATAATTAAGGCATAGAATTTTAGCATATGGATGAAATGGAATAAGAAAATAGAATGTGTTTGTATATATATATATCTATATATGCTAGGGAGTAAAATACACACACTTTAAACATACATACAGTACAGACTTAGAATATGATTCAAATGACTTCTCCAATAAGTTCACAATGTGTTATTGAATAAGTGGTATTGAGATGAAAAATTCATTTGTAAAAGAAAAGGTAAACAAGAAAATTAGACCCATACCTTACTATATTATTTTGCTAGGACTTTCATAGCAAAGTACCAGTAGCTTAAACAACATAAATCATCTTCCCCACAATTCTAGAGGTAAGAGATAGGTATCAACCACATTGGTTTCTTTTGAAGTCTCTTTGCTTGGCTTGTAGATGCTGCCTCCTTCCTGTTTCTTCATAGTTTTCCCTTTGTGTGTGTCAGTGCCCTAACCTTCTCTTCTTACAGGGGCACAAGACCCATTGGCTTAGAGCCCACTCTTATGATCTCATTTTATCTTAAACACCTCTTTGAAAAAGACTTCTCTCCAAAGGTAGTCCATCCTAAAGGAAATTAGTCCTGAATATTCATTAGAAGGACTGATGCTGAAGGTGAAACTCCGATACTTTGGCCACCTGATGCGAAGAGCTGACTCATTGGAAAAGACCTTGATGCTAGGAAAGATTGAAGGCAGGAGGAGAAGGGGATTACAGAGGGTGAGATGGTTGGATGGCATCACTGACTTAATGGACATGAGTTTGTGTAAACTCCAAGAGCTGGTGATGGACAGGGAGGCCTGGCATGCTGCGGTCCATGGGGTTGCAAACAGTCTGACATGACTGAGCGACTGAACTGAACTGAACTGAACTGAGTCATGTTCTGTGGTAGGTAGTGACGGTTAGGACTTCAACATACATGTTTGGAGGGAACAGAATTCAGCCCATAACACTTATATAAAGTGAAAGTGAAAGTCACTCAGTTGTGTCCGACTCTCTGTGACCCCATGGACTATACAGCCTAGGCCAGAATACTGGAGTGCATAGCCCTTCCCTTCTCCAGGGGATCTTCCCTACCCAGGGATCTAACCCAGGTCTTCCGCATTGCAGGTGGATTCTTTACCACCTAAGCCACAAGGGAAGCCTATATAAAGTGTATTTCAAAAGAATTAAGGAATTTTTTAAATAACTAAAACAGTATCCTTTTGACGTCAATGCATTGGTTTCAGAGATTCTGTGAACTTCCTGAAGTGTCAGTCCAAATTTTCTGTGTTTGACATTTGTGCATATTTCTGAGTGAGAGGCTTTATCTTTCATAAGGTTTATTAAAGTATCTGTAATTAAAATTTTCTTTAAAGTTTAGAACATTAAACTAGGGGAACGTGTAAATGACATTTACATGATATTGAAATAGGTAAAGACTCCCCGAGTCTAACTGCAAAAGCACATGCCCTAAAGCAAAATAGATGTATTTGACTACATAAATATTAAACAATTTTTCAGAGAAAGAAACTGTTAACAAAGTTAAAAGTAAAATTCTGCTGGAAATAATTACAGCATAGAAGAGAAGTAGCATAAAATGGAGCTAAGCACACAAGTCTGAAATGGAATATACACACACACTCACCCTTAATACTACCTCATCATTACTAGCTGTGTGATTTTCCAAAGATTGTGTTCCTCTCATTCTTTATTCAAATCTAAAATAGCAATTACAATACTATTTAATAGGATTATTGAGAAAATTATATAGAAATTTTATTTGTAAGTTCATATGACTCACATTTAATATGAATCAACAAATATTAAATACAAGGGGCTTCCCTCACAGCTCAGTTGGTAAAGAATCTACCAGCAATACAGGAGACCCGGGTTCGATTCCTGGGTCAGGAAGATCCCCTGGAGAAAGAAATGTCAACCCACTTCAGTATTCTTGCCTGGAGAATCCCCATGGACAGAGGAGCCTGGTAGGCTACAGTCCACGGAGTCACAAGAGTCAGACATGACTTAGTGACTAAACCACAAGTATTAAGAGGGCAAAGATTCTATATATGTGGTATAGGTAATTGTAAAGGATTCTCTTTAAAAATATGAAAAAAAAAAACCACCTTGACAAAAACTTGGCATCAGACATGAACAGAAATTCTAGAAAGTAGTGCAAGTGGTGAAAATCCTCAGAAATAATATACAGCCTCACACTCAGAATAACAGGCCAGGGCAAGTTGCTTAGAGTTGGTCCTAAATTGAATCTAGTTCATACATTATTAATGGATAATGTGGAGCGTATGATAAGTATTTAATAAATAAGTATGAAATAAATAGTTCTTAATTCAATAATATTAAGTAATAAATTTAACCTACATTAATGTTTTAGAAGTTAAAAAATAGAATAAACCATACAAATAAATAAGAGTAAAAGGGAAATATTTCTAAAGGAAATAAATGCACGAAGCAAATGATGAGATAGGATTTAAAAGAAACTAAAAAAAGATCACAAATCACGATGGTAGAATAACTTATAACAACTCCAAGTTACCAGAGGCTAAATATTTATATCAGATACTCAAACATAATGGAGTAGCACGCTCCACAAAGAAGAAGGGTGGTTGGAAAGGAAGAATCAGTTGGAGCCAATCACTTGTATAACTTGAATGAGTTTGGCAGCATCCCGGGTTTTGGAGAGTCCCACTCCTAGGGAAGGTGGGGAACCTTAATTTCTTTCCCCTCTCTCACTCACCCTTTCCCTTGACTCCTTCTTCTTTCAGCTCATATGGGCATCACAGGTGTTGTAGCTCTATAATTAAAATAGGGTCAACTGTGTCACTTGCAGATGGTAGACAGCCCGGTTTCTCCCCAGGCTCACCTTCCACTAACACAGCCTCTTTCTTCACATGTTCAAATTTTTTCCTGCCTTGGTTCATTGTGAGAAGGAAATTAGATGCCATATGTGAACGCACTTTAAAATAGGAGTGGAATAGAATATTTTAACATTATAAATAACTGCTTTGAAGTTATATGATTCAAAACATCTGCCCACTGAGGTTTGAAAAGGTTCTGTTTAAGGACTCAAATGCCTGTGACTCTCACTAATGCTTAACCTCATTATTTGTCTCACAGCAATGCATTATCAGCACCCTGCTTACACCTACCTGGAGAACTAATATGCCAGCCTTCCATTGAGAGAGTAGCATTTCAGGGACCTCTTAAATCCCAGCTGACAAAAAAAAAAAAAAAAAAAGATAATGAGGCCACAGAATTGCTAATACTCCTATACCGGGAGACTGAGTATAAATCAGTTAAGCTTAGATGTCTTCTATGTTTTAGGTCCAATCAATTAGAAGAAAGAATAGCTTCCCCCGGAGAAAGAATAGGGAAGGCAAGGAAAGGGAAGCGAAAGTAAAACATATGGACCCATACCACAACAGCAAGAAGGAGTTTCACCATCCAAACTGCTAAGACAGGAGCACAATAACTGAGTGTTGTCACCCACAGGAGATGGGAGGAAGAAGATCCCTTAACTATATTACTTAAGCCAGTCTCCTAACTCCCAGACTAGCTTCCCCTCCCCTAAGGAATGCCACTTCCCATTAGCTCCTATGTTTGTTAGTCTGAGTGTTTTACAAAATGGACCACCTCACACAGGAACTTGTGAAACAGATTTTTGTCATAAGAGTGGACCACAGTAAGCAGACGGGGTAATGTGAAGCTGAGAGAGAGAGAGAGAGAGAGAACTCATTCTAAACTATTCATAGGAAATACACCTCCAGACTGCAGAAATATTCCACGTGACATGAACCCATGTCACACACACCTGCCCTATTTTTATTTTTTACTTTGGCTTGGCACCTCACATACACAAAGTCTCTCCGAGATTACAGTGGTTTGGTTGATTGCCAATGGCTGATATTGCATCATTGAAATGAGAACTACATTAGCCATGCCTTTGATGTGCCCTGCATAGAGTGGAAATGACAGAATATATCCCTAAATATATGTAGCCTACATCTGGATGTGACAAGATACAAATTTCTTCGTCACTCTGAGTTGCATTACTTGAAGTGTTAATTTTCATGTGCTGAGATTTTTTTTTTAACCCAGCAAATTAATTTTCTCAAGCAGTAAAGTGCAGTTGATAATCTTAACAATATAAAACTCTCCTCATTATTTTTCCAAGTTTAATTTTGCCCTATTTACAGCCCATTTAGATAAAGCAAATTAAAGAGGCCATTCTTTTTGCATCTGTGTGCAGAACTGTATACTAGCATGTCAATGAGGAATATCTCAGCTTAGTAGCAATTATTCACATTGAATGTGTATTTATGTCTAGATATTTACAATTGCATACATATCTCATTGCCACTTTGCAAAAATATACCTGAATTTATTCTTAGGTGGTCTAAAGAAGACATTTCTCTTTTAATTTCTCTCAGAAGTAAAAAATAATTGTCTAGCTCCAGAATGTTGCTTACCATTACTGGTTGTGGCCTTAGGGACTGTTACTTTTATTACCTTTCTGAACTGTACTTCAAAGGAATTAATTAATTGATACTCTTAGCAGCCTCATCCTGACAAAAACATATGATTCTCAAATGTTAAACATGGAACCTCTGATGAAACTGTCAGGAAAAAGCTGAAAGTGGTTATTAATATGGCTTTTGATAAATATCTGCTCAGCCTCACACTGTGCCTCGTCTGTTTTCATTGTGGAAAGTAGTTAATCTGATTGATGAAGATCCTGGTTCATATTGTCTCCCATGCTGAGTTTAATAACAGTACTTTTTTTTCCCCAAAAATTATTATTTTCAAGAGAAGTTGTTTGTGTCTTCTCATTTGATTGTCTTCAGGAACACAAACTGTAAGTGGGGTCCCTGGAACTCCCTAAGAGGGAAGGAGTTCCTTACTGTCACACAATCCCATAAACACAAGAAATGGGGCTGGTTTCCTGGTCCTGGCTCTTTGCAAAAGTGAGAGCTAATGGGGTTGCTATCAAATACTAATGCTAATGCACCAGGCATAGAAGAGCAAGCCCATCAGGACAAATCAGGCAGGCAGCACAGATAGGCTGCAAGCCTTGGCTCATGATCATTATCCACCATCTCCCATGACCCATAACTTTTTCTTATCATAATTCAAATAGTTTCACTTTTAGGTTAAGCACAATCACAGCAATGTCTGACCCAGTAGAGAAAAGGCTGTGCTTCATGGCATCCACGCTCTAACTATGGTGGAGCCTCTTAAGTTTCCTTTCCCACCTGAATTGCTAAAGTGTTGGCCTATATCACTGTCCCCAACATAGTGGAAAAGAAATTCTGATGCAAGAAGATAGTTCAAAAACTAGTCTGATTGGAAGCAGCAAGAGATCAGTTTTTAAATAATCTCTTAATGTCAGAGTAATAAGCCATTATGAAAATTCAAGCAAAGATGGAAAACTTTTCTTTTTTGTGGTCAGTGGCTCAGATAGTAAAGAATCTGCCTGCGATGCAGAAGATGTAGGTTCGATCCCTGGATCAGGAAGATCTCCTGGAGAGGGAAATGGCTACCCACTTCAGTACTCCTGCCTGGAGAATTCCATGGACAGGGGAGTCTGGTGGGCTACAGTTCATGGGATCTCAAAAAGTCAAACATGACTGAGCAACTAACTTCCATTTCCACTTCCATAACAAACATGACCAAATTATGAGTCAGAGCTTAAACAAGAAAGATAACATGGTGCTAAAGTCTCCATTCTTTTCGTAAAAGGTCTACAATCACACAGGCAACTACGCTGCTGCCTTCAGTTCACGATCACAGATCAAGCAGAACAACTGTTTGTCATTTGATGTGTTGATGCAGATGTCAACATCCTTGTGAACCATCTAGATCTGTAACTTGCAAACCCTGAAAGCTATACATTCTCACTTGTTCAGCAGTACCTTTTCTGTATCAGCTAATAATGGGTTGTTGGATAAGAAACTTCTCTTCAATTATTTTCTAAATGTCTTTCTAAATGCTAAGTGTGTGTCTGTTCATAAACTTCATATATATGCTCACACACTTGCACACAGTCTCTAAAACAATGTGTATCTTAAAGAAATTAATACTTATTTTACAGTAATCAGTATTGAGTAGATAAGGTCAACACACTATGAAATGAAACTAGCCTCCTTCTTAAACATCTCTCGTACTCATTAGGACTTTTGCTCTTGATATTAATCTTAATCATCTGGCTTAAGATAGTGGTTGTTAGTTTTCTCCACTATGAAGTCATTTCCGTCACCCTCTCCTTTCTACAATGTATTTTTTGGAAGGAAGTCCCAATGTACATTCCACAATAACTGGATGAGGAGTTATGTTTCACCTCCTAGAGGGCTACGCATCTATAATAATTATCAGGAAATATTCTGCCTTGCAGATTTTTCTGTTCTCCCCATATATTCAATCATTTATTTATGTCAATACAGATTCATATATATTTATTTTATAATTTCAGTTATAAATTAACTATATTTTTTGCTCAAATTATTTCAGCTTTGGCTAGTGGAAGTGCTTTGAATTTCTATGTCATTTTGACATACTTCTGTCACTGCAGATCTTGTGGTTTTTGCAGGGAGTAGGGCATACTTCCCTACATTCTAATACTACAAAGATGTTCCAGGATCATTTTATATATTTCCTATAGCATTCCTAGAATCAAACTTATATCCAAGGATATCTAATACCATTGTTGGAGACTGGTACCAGAAACCAAGATCTAAGTACTAGGATTATTAGAAATTATGCTTTAATTGAAAATCTCTATTTCAAAAACAAATTATTATTTTGTATGCCTCTTATGATATCATCTCAAAATAAATTGGACAGGGGGAGCAGTGTGAAATCTTAGGAGAAATTTAAATCATGTATTTCAATGATATGACAACACACAAAACCTGTATAAATATTTCTCCTTGTAGAAGAGCACTTAAACACTGAAAAACTATATCTGGCCAAAAAGAATGTTTTTGAGGTATTGTTTCATTTTACCATTTGACTGTTTTCTTAAATTAGATGCTTAAATGTTATTCCATATTTTAATTCCAAGTTAGTAGAAGAAGTAGGGGGTACTGGATAAGGCAAGATGAACATTAGAGACTATCAGAGAAATTAAAAACTGAATTAAAGAACCCGATAATGCCTTTTTAAAATTAAAATCAGTAAATTTAGTTGCATTATAAAGATATTATTTTTACAAAAAGGTAATTTGGAAAATGTTTCTTTAAAATTAATTGTTTCTTAGCTAAACATACAAAATTCCATTATTCTATCAGATTATTTTATATCTTGAAAATATAAAGTGTGTATCAGTGGCATCAAATTCCTTAGGATCATTCCAGTTAAAACAAACATTCATTCAAGAATGGGCAATTATCAAGTGATATAAAGGACCAGAAAATTTCAATCAGAAATCAAAGACGTTTTCTGGGTTTCATTCTTTTTTTTTTCTTTTACAACAAGAGTACACCTGGAGATGTATTTGTTATTGTTGTTTAATTGCTAAGTCATGTCTGACTCTTTTGCAACCCCATGAACTGTAGCCTGCCAGGCCCCTCTGTCCATGGGATTTCTCAGGAAAGAATACTGGAGTGGATTGCCATTTCCTTCTCCAGGGGATCTTTCTGACTCAGGGATCAAACCCACGTCTCCTGCATTGGCAGGCAGATTCTTTACTACCAAGCTACATGGGAAGCCCCTGATATATATAGAGAAATGAAAATAGAACTAGTATTAAATGTTTATTAAAATGGTGTACACTGTATTTTGTGAATACTTAGCTAAATTAATTGGTAAAACAGAATAAGAAGCAAAGAGATGACTCTGAAGAAGATAACATTACTTACAATTATTTGAACTAAAAGAGTTTCTTAAAAATAGTAGGTATTTTACTTCAGAACATTTTTGTTCTGTGAAGTTTCTTTAACTACTTTAAGTATATACAATATATAAATAGTATTAAAATATACAGCATACATATTTACTGATTTTATATTATTTAACATGTTGAATTATAATTTTGCAGTACATGTTTATTCTCTCAATTAAATTAATCCACTTTCAATAATACTTATGAAGAGTTTACTCTGATAGTTTAATATAATGATTAACAGTACAGGCTCTGTAATTAAAATACCACATTCAAATCCTGAATCCACTGCTTACAAAGTGTGTATTGACATTGGGCAAGTTGATTCACCTTCCTAAGTCTTAATTTCCTCTTGTAAGAAATGATATATAAGGATATACTATTAATAGACACTGCAGTACTCTTGCCTGGAAAATCCCATGGATGGAGGAGCCTGGTGGCCTGCAGTCCATGGGATCGTGAAAATTCGGACACGACTGAGCGACTTCACTTTCACTTTTCACTTTCATGCATTGGAGAAGGAAATGGCAACCCACTCCAGTATTTTTGCCTGGAGAATCCCAGGGACGGGGAGCTTGGTGGGCTGCCGTCTATGGGGTCGCGCAGAGTCGTACATGACTGAAGCGACTTAGCAGCAGTATGTGATGTATAAATAGATATAGATATAATCACATGATATGTTACCATCATAGTTCTAGATGAGAAAATGCCCTGTATATTCTGGAGATTCAATGCTAACATCATAGTTACTTCCCTCAGTGAGTTTTCACTCTATTGGATAGCAGATAAGTAAAAAGCGGTTTTTAACATACTATGGTGAAGACATAAGCAAAATGTGAAGAACATATGTGAGCAGGCAAGTCCCATAGATTTGGGATTTAGGGCAGTGTCTCTCCTTTCTTGTCTATTAATAGACACTTGGCCTAGTTGCTCAGCCCCTTTCAGCTCTCTTTGAACATAGCACAATACCAGGGACAAAAGTCCAGGGATACAACCACAGCTGTGGAGATTTTTGTTTTCTCCTTTATAAATAACAAAGGTTACCAAAACTGCATAACTGTGGTGGCCTGCAAAATTGTCAGCTTACTTTGATTGTTTTTTCTTTATGGAAGCATATATACTTCTAAGATGGAAGCATTCACTTGAACACTTTTAAAAAATCCATCTGGTGATGAATTCATGCTTGGGATAGCTGACAGCTAATCTCCAGAGCTGTTTCTATCTACTTGTCATTTCTTCCCATTAGAACTTCAGTTTCATGATTCTACCTTTACCTTAAACCAAATGGAGTTAGAAGTAAATGCACAGCTTGCTGAAATAAACTTTCAATATGGCATGGTTAAAGCAACATTTGTAACTTGTGATTTTAAACTGAAATATCCTTATTTAGACAGATATGCTGCTGCTAAGTCACATTAGTCCTGTCCAACTCTGCGCGACCCCAAAGACAGCACCCAACAGGCTCCTCTGTCCCTGGAATTCTCCAGGCAAGAACACGAGAGTGGGTTGCCATTTCCTTCTCCAATGCATGAAAGTGAAAAGTGAAGTCGCTCAGTCATGTCCTAATCTTCAC
>SJYA01000717.1:115026-139077 GCA_006410615.1 Neotragus moschatus
TCTGTTCATAAACTTCATATATATGCTCACACACTTGCACACAGTCTCTAAAACAATGTGTATCTTAAAGAAATTAATACTTATTTTACAGTAATCAGTATTGAGTAGATAAGGTCAACACACTATGAAATGAAACTAGCCTCCTTCTTAAACATCTCTCGTACTCATTAGGACTTTTGCTCTTGATATTAATCTTAATCATCTGGCTTAAGATAGTGGTTGTTAGTTTTCTCCACTATGAAGTCATTTCCGTCACCCTCTCCTTTCTACAATGTATTTTTTGGAAGGAAGTCCCAATGTACATTCCACAATAACTGGATGAGGAGTTATGTTTCACCTCCTAGAGGGCTACGCATCTATAATAATTATCAGGAAATATTCTGCCTTGCAGATTTTTCTGTTCTCCCCATATATTCAATCATTTATTTATGTCAATACAGATTCATATATATTTATTTTATAATTTCAGTTATAAATTAACTATATTTTTTGCTCAAATTATTTCAGCTTTGGCTAGTGGAAGTGCTTTGAATTTCTATGTCATTTTGACATACTTCTGTCACTGCAGATCTTGTGGTTTTTGCAGGGAGTAGGGCACACTTCCCTACATTCTAATACTACAAAGATGTTCCAGGATCATTTTATATATTTCCTATAGCATTCCTAGAATCAAACTTATATCCAAGGATATCTAATACCATTGTTGGAGACTGGTACCAGAAACCAAGATCTAAGTACTAGGATTATTAGAAATTATGCTTTAATTGAAAATCTCTATTTCAAAAACAAATTATTATTTTGTATGCCTCTTATGATATCATCTCAAAATAAATTGGACAGGGGGAGCAGTGTGAAATCTTAGGAGAAATTTAAATTATGTATTTCAATGATATGACAACACACAAAACCTGTATAAATATTTCTCCTTGTAGAAGAGCACTTAAACACTGAAAAACTATATCTGGCCAAAAAGAATGTTTTTGAGGTATTGTTTCATTTTACCATTTGACTGTTTTCTTAAATTAGATGCTTAAATGTTATTCCATATTTTAATTCCAAGTTAGTAGAAGAAGTAGGGGGTACTGGATAAGGCAAGATGAACATTAGAGACTATCAGAGAAATTAAAAACTGAATTAAAGAACCCGATAATGCCTTTTTAAAATTAAAATCAGTAAATTTAGTTGCATTATAAAGATATTATTTTTACAAAAAGGTAATTTGGAAAATGTTTCTTTAAAATTAATTGTTTCTTAGCTAAACATACAAAATTCCATTATTCTATCAGATTATTTTATATCTTGAAAATATAAAGTCTGTATCAGTGGCATCAAATTCCTTAGGATCATTCCAGTTAAAACAAACATTCATTCAAGAATGGGCAATTATCAAGTGATATAAAGGACCAGAAAATTTCAATCAGAAATCAAAGACGTTTTCTGGGTTTCATTCTTTTTTTTTTCTTTTACAACAAGAGTACACCTGGAGATGTATTTGTTATTGTTGTTTAATTGCTAAGTCATGTCTGACTCTTTTGCAACCCCATGAACTGTAGCCTGCCAGGCCCCTCTGTCCATGGGATTTCTCAGGAAAGAATACTGGAGTGGATTGCCATTTCCTTCTCCAGGGGATCTTTCTGACTCAGGGATCAAACCCACGTCTCCTGCATTGGCAGGCAGATTCTTTACTACCAAGCTACATGGGAAGCCCCTGATATATATAGAGAAATGAAAATAGAACTAGTATTAAATGTTTATTAAAATGGTGTACACTGTATTTTGTGAATACTTAGCTAAATTAATTGGTAAAACAGAATAAGAAGCAAAGAGATGACTCTGAAGAAGATAACATTACTTACAATTATTTGAACTAAAAGAGTTTCTTAAAAATAGTAGGTATTTTACTTCAGAACATTTTTGTTCTGTGAAGTTTCTTTAACTACTTTAAGTATATACAATATATAAATAGTATTAAAATATACAGCATACATATTTACTGATTTTATATTATTTAACATGTTGAATTATAATTTTGCAGTACATGTTTATTCTCTCAATTAAATTAATCCACTTTCAATAATACTTATGAAGAGTTTACTCTGATAGTTTAATATAATGATTAACAGTACAGGCTCTGTAATTAAAATACCACATTCAAATCCTGAATCCACTGCTTACAAAGTGTGTATTGACATTGGGCAAGTTGATTCACCTTCCTAAATCTTAATTTCCTCTTGTAAGAAATGATATATAAGGATATACTATTAATAGACACTGCAGTACTCTTGCCTGGAAAATCCCATGGATGGAGGAGCCTGGTGGCCTGCAGTCCATGGGATCGTGAAAATTCGGACACGACTGAGCGACTTCACTTTCACTTTTCACTTTCATGCATTGGAGAAGGAAATGGCAACCCACTCCAGTATTTTTGCCTGGAGAATCCCAGGGACGGGGAGCTTGGTGGGCTGCCGTCTATGGGGTCGCGCAGAGTCGTACATGACTGAAGCGACTTAGCAGCAGTATGTGATGTATAAATAGATATAGATATAATCACATGATATGTTACCATCATAGTTCTAGATGAGAAAATGCCCTGTATATTCTGGAGATTCAATGCTAACATCATAGTTACTTCCCTCAGTGAGTTTTCACTCTATTGGATAGCAGATAAGTAAAAAGCGGTTTTTAACATACTATGGTGAAGACATAAGCAAAATGTGAAGAACATATGTGAGCA
This sequence comes from Neotragus moschatus, assembly GCA_006410615.1. Lineage (NCBI taxonomy): Eukaryota > Metazoa > Chordata > Mammalia > Artiodactyla > Bovidae > Neotragus > Neotragus moschatus. Next base: position 117,761 of record SJYA01000717.1, read on the forward strand.
GGCAAGTCCCATAGATTTGGGATTTAGGGCAGTGTCTCTCCTTTCTTGTCTATTAATAGACACTTGGCCTAGTTGCTCAGCCCCTTTCAGCTCTCTTTGAACATAGCACAATACCAGGGACAAAAGTCCAGGGATACAACCACAGCTGTGGAGATTTTTGTTTTCTCCTTTATAAATAACAAAGGTTACCAAAACTGCATAACTGTGGTGGCCTGCAAAATTGTCAGCTTACTTTGATTGTTTTTTCTTTATGGAAGCATATATACTTCTAAGATGGAAGCATTCACTTGAACACTTTTAAAAAATCCATCTGGTGATGAATTCATGCTTGGGATAGCTGACAGCTAATCTCCAGAGCTGTTTCTATCTACTTGTCATTTCTTCCCATTAGAACTTCAGTTTCATGATTCTACCTTTACCTTAAACCAAATGGAGTTAGAAGTAAATGCACAGCTTGCTGAAATAAACTTTCAATATGGCATGGTTAAAGCAACATTTGTAACTTGTGATTTTAAACTGAAATATCCTTATTTAGACAGATATGCTGCTGCTAAGTCACATTAGTCCTGTCCAACTCTGCGCGACCCCAAAGACAGCACCCAACAGGCTCCTCTGTCCCTGGAATTCTCCAGGCAAGAACACGAGAGTGGGTTGCCATTTCCTTCTCCAATGCATGAAAGTGAAAAGTGAAGTCGCTCAGTCATGTCCTAATCTTCACGATCCCGTGGACTGCAGCCCACCAGGCTCTTCGGTCCATGGGATTCTCCAGGCAAGAGTACTGCAGTGGGTTGCCATTGCCTTATCCACAGGCAGATATAAGTCTATTCAAATTGTTTCTTCTTGTCTGAATTTTGGTAGATTCTGTCTTCCTAGGAGTTGATTCATTTCATCTAGATTATCAAATCTGTGATCATAGAGTTGTTTATAAATATTACTAAAACTTTGTTGATAATTTTTGGGCATCTAAGTTTGTGATATATCTTGGTCTGTAGCTTTCTTGCAAGGTCTATTTCTGGTTTCTGTTATCAGGGTAATGCTGGCCATAGAATGAGTTAGGAAGTATTCCTTTTGCTTTTATCTCCTGGAAGAGATTGTAGAAAACTGATATAATTTGTTCTTTAAGCATGTGGGAGATTTCACCAGTGAACCTATCTGGGCCTAGTGCTCTGTTTTGGAAAGTCATTGATATCATCAGTTCAAATTTCTCTAATAGATATGTCCTTCTAATTGTCTATTCCTCTTATATGAGTTTTGAGAGATTATGTTTTTCAATAGATTTGGTCCATTTCCTCTAAATTAACATATATGTAATCATAAAGTTGTTCATATTATTCTGGTATTATTCTTTTAATGTCCACAGTATCTGCAGTAATGTTCCCACTTTCATTTTTGATATTATTAATTAATGTTTTTTCACTTAGCCTGACTATAGGTTTTCAATTGTACTGATTTTTTATTTTAAAAAGTATCCTTTGGTTTTTTGGATTTCCTCTAGTGATTTTTTTGTCATTGTTGTTTTCAATTACTATTCTAATTTTTATTATTTTTCTCTATTTACCTTGTATTTAATTTACTATTTGTTTTGTAGTTTGCTAAGGTGGAAATTTAAATTCTTGATTTTAGATTTTTCTTCTATGCATTCAAGGCTGTAGATTTCCCTCTTACCACTTCTTTTACTGCAACCCACAAATTTAATAAGCTGTGTTTTTATTTTCTTTCAGTATCAATATTTTAAAACTTTCAACTTTTAAAACTTTTTTTGACCTATGTATTAAGAGTTATGCTGTTTAATCTCCACATATTTGGGGATTTTTCAAACTATCATTCTGTTACTAGTTTTCAATTCAATTCTACTGTGTTCTAAAAGCAGCCATAGTCTAATTTTTAAACTTGTTAAGGTATGTTTTATGACCCAGAATGTTATTTATAATGATGAATGTGTCATGTGAGCTTCAAAAGAATGTTTATTCTTCTTCTGTTGAAGTACTAAATATATATCAATCAATCTAATTGATTGATGGTGCTACTGAGATCAATTGCTAACCCTTACTAATTTTCTGCCTGCTAAATCTGCCCATTCTGATAGAGAAATGTTAGAACCCCCAACTGTAATAGCGTTTCATCTATTTCTCCTTATAATTCTTTCAGATTTTGCCTCACACTTTTTTTTAATTTGATGTTGTTTTCCTTTGTGGCTATGTTTATGAAACACTTTCTAAAAGTATAGTTGATTTACGATGGTGTTCTCCTACATTTTTTGACCCTCTGCTCTTAGGAGCGTGCGTATTAAAGATTGTATGACTCTCCAGCTGGAGCTAGTGTTAAACAACATCTCTGCCAGTGCAGAAGCTGTAAGAGATGTGTGTTCAATTCCTGGGTCAGGAAGATCCCCTGGAGAAGGAAATGTCAACCCACTCCTGTATTCTTGCCTGGAAAATCCCATGGATATAGAAGCCTAGTGGGCTGTAGTCCCTAGGGTAGCAAAGAGTCAGGACATGACTGAGCAACTAAACACACGTGTATCTTCTTGAAGAATTGAAATCTTTCATTGGTATGTAAGGCCCCATTCCATCCTGATAAGTTTCCTTGCTCTGAATCTTCTTTTCCTGAAATTAATATAGCTACTTACATTTTCTTTTGGTTAGTGTTAATGCAGTATATATTTTTATATACCTTTAATTATAACCTATATGTATAGTTATGTTTGAGATTAGATCAGATTGATAGAGTGCCTGAAGAACTATAGATGGAGGTTCTTAACATTGTACAGGAAGATGAAAAAGCATCTCCAAGAAGAAGAAATGCAAAAAGGAAAATGATTGTCTGAGGAGGCCTTACAAATAGCTGAGAAAAGAAGAGAGGTGACAGGTAAAGGAGAAAAAGAAAGATATATCTGTCTGAATACAGAGTTCCAAAGAACAGCATGGAGATATATGAAAGCCTTTCTAAGTGATCAATGCAAAGAAATAGAGGAAAACAATAGAATGGGAAAGACTAGAGATCTCTTCAAAAATATTAGAGATATCAAGGGAATATTTCATGAAAAAAATGGGTACAATAAAGGACAGAAATGGTATGGACCTAACAGAAGCAAAAGATATTAAGAAGAGGTGGCAAAAATACACAGAAGAACTATACAATAAAAGATCTTAATGACAAGCTATGACAAACCTAGACAGCATACTAAAAAGCAGAGACATTACTTTGCTGACAAAGGTTCATATAGTCAAAGATATGGTCTTTCCAGTAGCTACGTATGGGTGTGAGAGTTGGACCATAAAGAAAACTGACCACTGAAAAACTGATGCTTTGCAACAGTGTGTTGGAGAAGACTCGCACAGCAAGGAGATCAAACCAGTCACTGGAAGGACTGATACTGAAGCTGAAACTCCAAAACTTCATCCACATGATGCAAAGAACTGACTCACTGGAAAATGCCCTGATGCTGGGGGAAGATCAAAGGCAGGAGGAGAAGGAGACAACAGAGGATGAGATGGTTGGATGGCATCACTGACTTGATGGAATGAGTTTGAGCAAGCTCTGGGAGTTGGTGATGGACAGAGAAGCGTGGCATGCTGCAGTCCATGGGGTTGCAAAGAGTTGGACACAACTGAAGGACTGAACTGAACTGATAGTTCTGCTTAAATTAACTTTCTTATGGATAACATATATGTTAATTACATTATATTACATATTATACAATTATATAATGAATTGTTTTTCTATTTTTTACTGGGATGTGCAGCATGTGGTATCTTAGTTCCCCAACCAAGGATCAAATCTATTTCCCCTGCAATAGCAGCACAGGGGGTTTTGAACTGTATTTTAATGGGTGTAGTAGACCACTGACACTTAAAGTGATTGTTGATCCTAGTTGGATTAACATCTACCATATTTATTATTGCCTGCATTTGTTGTCTTTGTTCTTAATTCCTATTTTTTGTCCTCTGCTACTAGCTACAAATTCCCTCAAATTCTATTTGTCTGTGAAAGTCTTTACATCCCCTTCACATTTTTTAGTGAGATACATAATTGATGTACATTATATTCCCCACTATTGAGGAACAATTTCACAGGGTAGAGACTATTTCAATTATTTAATCTCTCAACACGTTAAACATCTCACTATACTTTCCTTGCTTGTGTAATTTTTGAAAATAAGTCACATGTAAGTCTCATCTTTGCCCCTTTATAGATAAATGTTTTCTCATCTGGCTTCTTTAAAGATTTTTTATTCACCTTTGATTTTCTGTAGTTTGAATTTGACATGCCTAGGTATAGATCTTTTTTGTATTTATCCTACATTTATCTTATTACTTATCCTGGATCTATGGTTTGGCGTCTGACATTAATTTAGGGAAATTCTCAATCATTAATGTGTCAAATATATCTGCTTTTCTTTTCTTTATTTCCCTTCTGGCATTTCTATTTTACCTCTGTTACACCTTTTGCAGTTGTCCCACAGTTCTTGTATAAGTTATTTATATGTTTTTAGTATTTTTTTTCTTTTTGCCTTTCAGAATTGCTTCTGCTAAGTCACTTCAGTCATGTCCGACTCTGTGAGACTCCATAGACAGCAGCCCACCAGGCTCCGCCATCCCCGGGATTCTCCAGGCAAGAACACTGGAGTGGGTTGCCATTTCCTTCTCCAACGCATGAAAGTGAAAAGTGAAAGTGAAGTTCCTCAGTCGTGTCTGACTCTTTGCAACCCCCATAGACTGCAGCCTACTTACTAGGTTCCTCTGTCCATGAGATTTTCCAGGCAAGAGTACTGGAGTGGGTTGCCATTGCCTTTCAGAATTAGAAGTTTCTATTAACATATCCTCAAGTTCACAATTTTTTTCCCTTAACTGTGTCTACTCTACTAAGGAGTCCATCAAAGACATCCTTCATTTCTGCTAGTGTGTTAAAAAAAAACTCTGCAATTATTTATTGTTTCTTAGAATTTCCAACTCTCTGCTTACAGTTCCCTTCTGTTTTTGTATGCTGTCTCTTTTATCTATTAGAGACCCTAACATAATAACTGTAGTTGTTTAAATTCACTTTCTGGTAATTCTAACCTCCCTGTCTTATCTTTCTGCTTCTAATCCTTTGTCCTTTCAAACTGTGCTTTTGACCAGTGGTATGTATGCCTTGTCATTTTTTTCTTGCTAGTCAGACATAATGTGCTGGGTAAAGGGAGCTGAGATAAACAAGGCTTTAGTGACATGGTGGCTTAGTGGTAAAGAGTACGCCTACCAAGCAGAAAATGCAGCTTTGATCCCTGGGTCAAGAATATCCCCTGGAGAAGGAAATGACAACCCACTCCAGTATTCTTGCCTGGAAAATCCCATGGACAGAGGAGCCTGGTGGGCTATGGTCCGTAGGGTCACAAAGAGTTAGACACGATTTAGTGGCTAAACATCAATCACAGACATAGTGGTAAGTGCAGGATGAGGGCAAGCATTCTCTAGTGGTATAAATCTTATTTTTTTAGTGAACTTGTGCTTCTGAGCTGTGAACTGCACAATTGCTTCTCAGATTTCCCCTGTCATTTTGTGGGGCAATATGCCTATCGTGAGCCTCCCCCACATGGAAAGTTACAGTGGGCTGAAGTTCCTTACTTCCCTTCCCCAAATGGAAGGACAGAGTGAGCAGGAGTTGGGCATTTCCCTTCCACTAGACGAGGTTGACTCTGATAATATAGTCTAGGCTCTTAAACAGTTTCTTCTGAAGGAAGTTTTTGTGAAGGAGGCAGGTTGCTCTGGACTATTTCAATATGGTCCCTCTCCTCTCCTGCTGGAAGTATGAGGGTTCTTTTTCTCTGCAATATTCACTATAGGAACCTAGTAGAGTTCCTGGAAGTAAAACTCACAAGGGTATATAGTCAACCCCCACCACCAAGGGTATATAGTCACAAGGGTATATAGTCAACCCCCACCACCTCCCACCCCCATGATTGGGGGGTGCTCACAGTGTTTTTACCTCACTGAGTTTTTTACCCTGATCCCTGACAACTTGTTCATTATTTTCAGATTTTCCTATCCCAGTCCTGGTTCCTGTGGAGAATTCTGCTTGAGAATTTAGGCTCCAGCAAGTTTTGTTTCCCTGTCTGTCTCTCAGATTTGGTGGCAATGGTTTGCCCTGCAACCTCATTTCTTGGAATGAACTGAGTTGTTGATTTTTTAGTTTGTTCATCTATTTATTCCTTAGGACAGAGTGACAACTTCTAAGCTCCTTATGTGCTGGACTGAAAACTGGAAAACTCTCCTTATATTTTTGTTAGTCTCTTTAAAATAGACTATAACTGAATTTTTAAATCTTATCTTCAATCCTTGTCATCTAATTGCAATTTTGTGTGATTATTGATATACTTAAATAATCCTATCATTTTCTGTACTCTTTTTCCGTTTCCTTCTTCCTCCTCTGTTTAAAAAGTTTCTAGTATTTCTTTGATAAAAAGTGCTCAGACATGTCTGACTCTTTGCAATCCCATGGACTGTGGCCCACCAGTCTCCTCTGCCCATGGAATTTTCTAGGCAAAAATACTGAAGTGAGTTGCACTTCCTATTCTAGTGCACCTTTCCGACCCAGGGATCAAACCCACATCTTGTGTCTCCTGCATTGGCAGGCAGTTTCTTTCCCACTAGCACCACCTGGGAAGTCCCCTGTCCTCTATTCATTTTGATGTATTTAATAATTTTCATTTTATGTTTTTCTTCTTCTTCATTTTGGAGACTTAAATTTCTATTAATTTAGTGATTTTGGATTATGTTTAACAGAACAGTTATATTTTTCAGTACCATGGTTCTCTCAAACAATACAAAAAGACAAATCACTCTTTCACCACCTTCCTAACTTACAATGTAATGTTTTTTCAGTATTTTAGTTATACTTTTCTTCCCATATAACACTGTAAGTGTTAAACTTTGTTCTTCATGAAAGGTTTATGTATAACAAATATTAACCATTTCCTGTATGTATCATTTATTCTTACTTCTCAGCCCTTCCAAATTAAATCAAAATCCTTCTTGAAATATATTTCTCTAGGAAGAATTTTTGGTGTAAGTTTTGCTAGTGTTAAATACTTTCTTCTGTTTATCTGAAATTGTCTTGATTTTAAACCATAATTCTCAAAATATAACTTTGCTTGCTATATAATTTCAAGTTGAACTATATTTTATCAGCACACAGAAAATATGATTTAACAGTGCTGCTGTGAGTAGTTGGGTTGCCAGTTTGCTTATTTTAAAAAACCAAACAGGTTTTTTTTTTTTTTACTTTTATTTAATTCATCTCTGACTTCTACAAACTTAATATTATGCTTGGTGTTCCAGGTCTGTGATATGTTTGGATCTGACTGACTATCCTTTTATTTATCTTGTGTGAAATATTTAAATCTAGTGGGTCTCCTGAATCTGGTTTTGTTGTCTTGGCTATCAATGCTCACTTTGAATTTGTCCCTCATAAGATTTACCTATTCTTCATTGATTAAATATATATTAGACATGCTCATTCTAATTTCAGTGTCTTCTAACTTCTCCTTGATATTTGTTATCAGTTATCTTTCTGTTGCAATTCCTCCCTCTGAATTTCATAAGCTCACTAATTCTTTCCTTACCTGTGTCATTTTGATGTTTAATCCATCCATGCCTTTTAAAATTTTTATATCTTCCTTTTCTGACTTAGGATTGTCTCTTTGAAATATTGAATTTATAATGATATTGCAATACTTGAATGCTTTATAGATTTACTTCAGTTATCAATGGCTTTTGTCAGCTCTAGTCCTAGAGTCTAGGTTCCTGTCATATTTTGTGATTCTTATCTCTGGTTTCATTTTCTTGTACTTTAGGTTAGTATTTTAAGTTATGTATTGAAAATGCATTCCTCCAGAGACGATATGCTTTTGCTTACCAGGCTTCTTAAAGCACAACATATTTGGGACTGTTTTTAAAAATACTTTAGATTACAGTTTTTTGTTTGTTTTTTGTTTTCATCAGTTAGGTACAAATCTCGAGTGAGATAAAGAAATTGCTTTCAAATATTCAAAGCAAAATCCCTCCCATACCTTCCCCATGTAGCATCAAGTTTAAATAGTCAAGTTTTATTTTCCATTTTGGGGGGTAAGGTTATTTTTAGTTTTCTCTTATATTGAGTTTGTATCCATCTGGGATTTCACTTTTATTCCTGAGTCTTCAATTAGGTTTTCTACTTGAGCAGTCTCTAGGATTAGTTCCCTGACCCCTGTTTAATTCATGGCTATCAAAATTAGCTTCCTTTGTCACCAGAGTTAAGCAGGAATCTACAAGTTCAAGAGTGCCTTGAGTGCACTCATCTTTATGGATTCCAACATTCATGTTGTCTTTGCCTTTTGAGGATTCTTCATTTCCTTCAGTAAGAATTTTCTTCCAAATTTATTTATTTGTTTATTACTATTTCTTGTTTATGTTACCAAGATTGCTATTTTCAGGAATATGTTGATTCAGGATACTGAGTACTCCAAACTGCAGAAAAAGAATTTCCAAAGCTTCTCTGGGAGCTCAGCAGTCAAGAATCCACCTACAAATGCAGGAGATATAAACACAGGCTCAATCTCTTGGTTGGGAAGATCCCCTGGAGGAGGAAACGGCCACTTACCCTGGTATTCTTGCCTGGGAAGTCCCATGGGCAGAGAAGCTGGTCACTATAGTCCCATGGGGTCAGAAAGAGTTGGGCACAACTTAGTGACTGCTGCTAAGTCACTTCAGTCATGTCTGACTCTGTGTGACCCCATAGACAGCAGCCCACCAGGCTCCCCCGTCCTTGGGATTCTCCAGGCAAGAACACTGGAGTGAGTTCCCATTTCCTTCTCCAATGCATGAAAGTGAAAAGTGAAAGGGAAGTCACTCAGTTGTGTCCGACTCTTCACGACCCCATAGACCACAGCCTACCAGGCTCCTCTGTCCATGGGATTTTCCAGGCAAGAGTACTGGAGTGGGGTGCCATCACCTTCTCTGAACTTAGTGAATAAACAATAACAAAATTCCTTCCTTAATGTCTTTCTAAAGTCTCTCTGTATCAGGATTTAATATGCACAAATACACTGAAACCACCGTTTTCAACTCCAAAGATTCTCATGTTGTCAAACCCAAATGTTATTCAGTACTTGTTACTCAATATTCATCATAATATGACACTGTTATACTTTGTTCTTTTTGAAAGATTTTTTCTCTTGGTTTCTAGGTATCACACCTCCCTGGTTCTCCTCTTTTCACACACATCACTCCTTCTCAAGAGTGAGGGTGAACAGCATGCTAACATTTCTTTTACTTTTATTCAAAAAATAAGAAAATAAATATCAGTGAATAACCTTCTAATTCAGCAACTTGAAATAATTTTACATTTGACCTTCTCATTGTATTAATCAATTTCAGGTAAGTTTTACTGAAGCAAAAAATTCCCATTCTCAATGTGTTTACCTAAAAAGAGTAAAGGATTCTCACTCCATATCACAAAATCATTGTGGATTGACAGCTGTGTAGCTTCTTTCCTGCAAACCGTGGGACTCATGCAATCTGGAATGAAGAAGCAGCCCCTAGCTAGAGAATTTGGTCATATGACAGAAGGAAAGAACACTATGGCAGAGCCATACAATGACTCTAAGGGACATACTCAAAGGTTGGCACAAAGCCCTTTTACCCACATGTCACTGGCCCAGGCAAATCACATATCAAGTGCGGTGCCAGTGAAACCGGAAGCCATAATTGTGAAGAGGGACAATACAGGTCACAAGTCCAAATGTGGTATTAAAAGTGTGGGAATGGGACTCCTCTGATGGGTCACTGGTTAAGAATCCACCTGCCAATGCAGGGTACGTGGGTTTAGTCCCTGGTCTGGGAGGATACCACATGCCGTGGAGCAACTAAGCCCATACACTGCAACTACTGAGGCTCATGAACCTAAAGCCTGTGCTCTGCATCAAGAGAAGCCACTACAATGAGAAGCTCATGCACTGTAACAAAGACCCAGCACAGCCNGATTTGGGAGAATGGCATTGAAACATGTATAATATCATATAAGAAATGAATCGCCAGTCCAGGTTTGATACAGGATACAGGATGCTCAGGGCTGGTGCACTGGGACAACCCAGAGGGATGGTGGTACAGGGAGGGAGGTGGAAAGGGCGTTCAGGATGGGAACACGTGTACACCCATGGCGGATTCATGTCAATGTACGGCAAACCAATACAATATTGTAAAGTAATCAGCCTCCAATTAAAATAAATAAATTTAAGTTTAAAAAAAAAGAAGATGTGATGAACACACATGCATTTACATATACACATGCAGGAATACTACTCAGTCATAACAAAGAGTGAAATGTTGCCATTTGCAGCGTCATGAATGGACTTGAAGAGTATTACACTTAGTGAAATGAAACAGAGAATGACAAATATTGTGTGATTTAATGTATATGTGAAATCTAAAAATGATAATAAACTAGTGAACATACCAAAAAAACAAAAGCAGACACACAGATAGAGAGGAAAAAATAGTAGCTACCAGTGAGGAGAGGGAAGAGGGGAGGGGCAACAGAGGGATGGGAAATTAAGTTCAAACTATTACATATAAAATAAGCTCTAAGGATATATTTTATACCATAAAAATATAGTCTATATTTTATAATAACCATACATGGAGTATAACTGCTAAAATTATGAATCACTGAGCTGTATACCTGTAACTTATATAATAGTGTGCAACTATACTCTCATAAAAATTACAGAATGCCATGTTATCTACTATACTTGCCATGTTTTACCTTAACTATTCAGAGACTATCTTATAGATAAAAGTTTGTACCCTTTTCAATTTTTTTAAATACCATAAATATAATTTATCATTACTGCAGATATATAGTGCCTTGATTTTGCTTTTATTCTGCTCCGGTATTCTGATTTTAATATATCTTTTTAAGTATATTTTTTAGCCTTTTCTGAGGATGAACACATTTAGTGTTTGAAAATGTTTTCATCTCATGCTTAAACTTGAATGATAATTTGAATATAGAAAGACTTGAAAAATAAATGGAAAGAAAATAAGCATCTATTATGAGAAGTGCTGTGGAGATTACCTATTGCTGACTGAGTTGGAAAATAATGAAGGGACAAGGCACTATTCATTTAAAATAGTATAGTAAGGAAAGACCCCGCAATTATGGGTGATTTAAACAGAGTTCAGGAGCTAAAAATACAAAGAGTAGCATAAGTATCCTAACCAATGAAATAATGAATAGTTACAAAGGCTCTGAGTTTGGAGTAGGCGTTTTAGGCAATGTGACAATACAGGATCTCTGAAGTTTAGCCACTGAGAGTGTACTGAAATGAGGTAAGAGAGTTAGGAAGTGCCATATCATACAGAAATGTATGTCCCATAATAGGTAGCTTGTATTTTATTCTTAGGGTCACGATTAGTTATTAAAGAGTTTTCATTAGCTTTGATTGGAAAACAGCTTACAATAATGTAGAGAATATATAGTAAGGCAAGATACAGAGAAAAACAAGGAATTAGAGACTATGGTAAATTTGGTGGCCAAGAGGGGGATGAAAATAGTAGAAATGGAAAGAAGGGGATAAATTTGTGAAGTATTCTTCAGGCAAATATATCAGTAATTACTGGAGTCAGGAAAGGTGAGAATCAAGGCAATTGGAGTAATGGTAGTTTTAAAGATTAAAGATAATGAATAAAAAATACCTGGCACACAGTAAGTATTTAAAACAGTAAATTATATTCTCATTACTTCCTAATTCATTGTTTTCTTTTGTAATATAATTTCAGTTTTTGTTATGTTTTTAACACAAAGAACTACTGCAACAATGTAATTCTTGATATTCCTTAAAATTATGTTTTTCAATGACCAGCACAGTTTGTAGATATGTGACTGTTAAAAACATAAAATTTTAAATAACAAAACATGCCTTCCTAGGAACATTTTGTTCCCAAGGAACAATTTGTTATTTTCATAGCAAAAGCAGGGGTGTGTATGTATCTGTGTCTAAGACAGAGAACATAACACCACTAATTTTTCTCCTATAATGAAGATTTTGGAGAACAAATTTTGATCTTCACATGTTGAATAGAACTTCCCCAATTAGCTGAATTATACAGATATATGTTACTATCTGCCTGCACTTGGAATTATTCTCTACACCCATCCCCCTAATCATTAATAATTTGAATTCTTTCCAATTTGAGCAACAATGCTGATGTTTTCTTTTTTTTTTTTCCATCTCACATTAGGCAATATTTCGCAATGAAAATCTTTGATACAGACATTCTTCCTAATTAATAATTTGATAACCAGAACAGTCTAGCAGGTGCACACATATATGTATTCTTTGTGGGTTTTGTGTGGAATTATTTATTCTTTATTAAGAAGTACATGTGATTATTCTAACAATAGTGAAAGCCGCTTAGTAGTGCCTGACTCTTTGCCACCTGATGGACTGTAGCCTGCAGGCTCCTCTGTCCATGGGATTCTCCAGGCAAGAGTACTGAGTGGGTTGCCATTTCATCCTCCAGGGGATCTACCCAACCCAGGGATGGAACCCAGGTCTTCCCCATGGCAGGCAGATTCTTCATCAACTGAGCCACCAGGGAAACCCAAGAAAAATATAAAAACATTAAATAACGAAGTAAAGGTTTGTTTTTTATTGTTTTTCTTTTTTTAATTTCTCATAGTTTTATTTATTCTTTTTTGACAGATTGTTAAAAGACTGTAGTAGATGTTTTCAACATTTCTCATCTACTTTTTCAGTCCATTCGCAGAATATCACTGAGTATTGTACAGAAACTGCTTGGGTCCTCATTAGCAAGCCTCACTGCTGACTTACTTTCTGATAAGGTTTTGTGAATTTTTAGGATTAAAAAACTTCAGAAACTAGGTTTGCCATTTCCACAACAATACCATTTCACAGCATTCCCTCTGCCAGACCCTTTCTCTTAGAAGTGGCATGTACCAGGACAAATAACCTGTGAAAGTATCGTATTGCTTGGTACCTCAATACAATACTGAATTTTTAAAAATTATTTAATTTCTGAATGGATACTAAATGCACATGACACAAAATTCGAAAGGTTTAGAGTGCACCCATTTTTAAAAAGTGATTTACTTGTTGCCCTTCTTTACCCTGTCCCCTAAGCACTCACTTCCCTTTTCTGGAGGCAACCACTTTTATTCATCCTCTGCATCTCTTTAAGAAATACTCTATTTGTTTACAAACATAAATGCATGTGCTTGTTTGTGCATAAATGCAGGCAAACAAACCCACTTCATATAGTTGTGTGTATCAGTTAACTACTGCTACAGCGTACAACACCCCAAAATCAATGACTTAAAATAAAAGCCATTTTCTTTACTTGTGATCCTGTCCTTTACTAATTTGAGTTGGCCTGGCATCAGCTGGGTGGTTTTTCTGGAAATGTCCTTTGGGGTCACTTAAATGACCATAATCATCAGCAACTTATACAGACCTGAAAAGACAAATATGGCCTCACTTCCATTTCTGACAATCGGTGTTGGTGGTCCAACTGGACCTTTGTTTCTACACAGTTTCTCATCCCAGAAGAGCCAGGCTCGGCTTCTTCATATGTTGGTTGTTACTTTCAGGTTGTCAAGAAGGCAAGAGCATAAGACAGATTCAAAGACTCTTGAAGCCTAGGTTTGACATTCATCTGCATGCTTTTGGTCAAAACTAGTCACAAAGTCAGCCCAGACTGAAGGGAGGGGGACCAGATGCCAACCTTTTATGGGGAAAGCTGAAAAATACTCTAGACATGTTTTCAAAGTGTTTGTGTGTGTGTATGGCATACACACATTCATACAAATGGGAAAATATCATAAAACTGTTGTATACCTGGCTTGCTTTCTGAAAAGTATAGCTTGGTAATTTTTCTATGAGTGTATATAGATGTACGTCATTTACCAGTTATCCACTACTTACCATCCATCCATGTGTCCAGCCTTTTGCTATTATACTCAACGGTGCAGTTCATTTCTATGTTTATTACATCTCCATGTGCATGAGCCTAGCTATGGAATGAATACCTAGTGTTGGTTAATGGGTATGTGCATTTTAAATTTTGCCAGGTATTTGTAAATAGCTTTCTGTTGATTTTAAATGGGTCATGCATGCATGCTCAGTTGCTTCAGCCATATCTGACTCTTTACAGTCCCGTGAACTATAGCCCACCAGGTTCCTCTGTTCATGAGATTCTCTAGCCAAGAATACTTGGGTGGGTTGCCATGCCCTCCCCCAGGAGGAAGAATCTTCCCAACCCAGGGATCAAACCAGCATCTCTGTCTCTGCACAGGCAGATTCTTTACTGACTGAGAAGCCCCTTTAAATGTGACATCTCCTCCAAATACAGTACCCATAGTAACCTAGAATATGACCTTATTTGGTAACAAGTTCAATGCAGACATATTTGTTGACATGCAATGAGTAGGGTTTGTTCCTAACCCAGTATGACTGATGTCATTAAAAAAAAAAAAGAAAGAAAGAAAGTTTAGAAATAGACACACAGACACAGGAATGCCATGTGAAGATTGGGAATGTGATAACACAGGTGTCTGATGGTGCCAGGAAACTACCGCAAGTTAGGAGAAAAACCTGCAGTGAATACTCTCCTAGAGGTTTCAGAGAGAGCAAGCCCACACCCATGCCTTGATTTTGAATTCCGGGCCTCCAGAATTGTGAGACATTAATTTCTATTCAAAGATCCTCAAATTTTCATTACATCACTTGTAGAAAACTAATATACTCTCCATGAATATAACACCAATTTATGTTTGCCAGCAAGATGCCTGCGTGTACCCCTTTCTCCACTTGCTTCCAGTTTTTTACTTCTGCCAGTTTGCTAAGCAAAAAATCATAACTTGTGGCACTTTTTCTATTTCCCTCTTTTGAGAAAGATTGAGTACTTTATCAAATATTTAATAGCCCATTTGTTTTTTCAGAGAATTAGTAGCTTGGAATAAACTGGGTCTTAGAAATAAAATAGCAGCATTGTTTTCTCTAAACAATGCTTTTCTTAGTGATTTAGTGGCTCTATAGAATAAAAATGTTCTTAATTGTATAATATCATGGATCTTTTTCAGGCTATAGTCTCACTTGAGAACACTGAGCTTGATCTTCTTTCTCAATCCACCCCTTTCCTTATACTCTTGATCTCATTTTGCATTTTTATCAGTGTTACTTGTGCCTCTTCCAAGGTGTCAGAAAATAGTTGTGTGTGTGTACATGCACACCAGAGTGGTGGTGACCAACCACAGAGACAACATGGACAAGAGAATGTATGATTAGAACTCAGCAGAGATGTCAGATAATTATAGAATAATTGCCCTAGCAGGAAGTAAATGGAGGCTTTATTTCAAAGAATGAATCTATGTTCTGGAGCCCACTCCTTGTTAATTAGCCAAGGTATGGGAAGAGTTAGCCAAGGGTTCTGAAGGCAGTAGACTACCCCAGAGAAACTGCTGTTCTTTGGAAGTGGACAGTAGTAAGTACTGTTGAGAGGCAGGGTTTATGTCCCAGTGGTTATTCAGTCTCTGCGTCATGTCTGATTCTTTGCAACCCCAAGGACTGCCGCACTGCAGCCTTCCCGTTCCTTCACTATGTCTGTCCCATTGGAATCAGATGTAAAAACATTTCTGTGGCTCAGAGATCTTTAGCAGCATCTATGGTGTGGGTCAAGCCCAATCCACTCTGTTACATATTGTCAAACAATAATCCCATCTTCTCATTGCATGAACTTGTATTTAAGACCTTTGTGGAACATGGAGAATTGATCAGTCTAATTAGGTTATTATAAGCTAATGGGGAAAAAAGGACACATTGTAGTCCAAGTGGGGAGACATTGACTTTCAAAGTTCAATCAGTTCAGTCTCTCAGTCGTGTCCGACTCTTTGTGACCCATGGACTGCAGCATGTGAGGTATCCCTCTCTATTACCAACTCTCAGAGTTTATTCAAATTCATGTCCATTGAGTTGGTGAGGCCAGCCAACCATTTCATCCTCTGTCGTACCATTCTCTTCCCGCTTTCAATCTTTCCCAGCAACAGGGTCTTTTCATATGAGTCAATTCTTCACATCAGGTGACCAAAGTATTGGAGTTTCAGCTTCAGCATCAGTCCTTCCAATGAATATTCAGGACTAATTTCCTTTAGGATAGAATGGTCTGATCCTCCTTGCAGTCCAAGGGACTCTCAAGAGTCTTGTCCAACACCATAGTTCAAAAGCATCAGTTCTTCAGTGTTCAGCTTTCTTTATAGTCCAACTCTCACATCCATACATGACTACTGGGAAAATCACAGCTTTGACTAGATGGACCTGTGTTGGCAAAGTAATGTCTCTGCTTTTTAATAAGCTGTTTAGGTTGGTCATAACTTTGTCACCCTGCTTATTTGACTTTTTAAAAATTCCTTCTATTATTTGGGTTGGAAATTCTGAGGATTACATGTAGTGGAAATCACTTAGTGATTTTGAAGTGCAGTGCAACAGATGTTTTGTTTCCTGAAGTAGCAGTGACCCCAATGGAAAACCACAGAGAATGCTGCCTATAACTTATTTCATCCTATTATTGCAAACATTTTCCCCCTTCCTGTCTCCCTAACTATTGCTCTTAAAAGACTCTGACAAACAAATTACCTGATGTTACTTTTATTTTCCACATTCTCCATTTAGAATGTTTTTGCATTCTAAACATTAATAGGAAAATAAAACTGGGCAGACGAGATATGAAGAAGAATAAAAGTGCATAAATAAATCATAAACAGATACTACTTCCTAGATAAGCTAGGACTGAATTAATCAATATCATGCAATTTTGAGTGTGTATAACAACTTTTCCTTGTTCTCAAATGCTATGTAACAAATCACTCCAAAACTTACTGGCTTAATACAATAACAATATTTAGTCTCCTCACAAATCTGCTGTTTGGACAGAGCATAGAGGAAGCAGCTCTGTTCTACTTAGTGTCAGCTAGGACATTGTGAAAACATAGATAGAATCATCTAAAAGCCTGCTCACTCATATAACTGGCAGCTGATGTGGGCAGACTCAAATAGCTTCCCCCAGCTTTTTCAAGCCTGGGGGCTTGAACTGCTCCAGGTCTTCAGGCGGCTATCTTTTTGTGGCCTCTAACTGTGGTCTCTCTAGCACGACAGCTTTAGGAATCCCAATTTCTTACAATCTTGGCGTTTCCTAGACACACCTCCTGAAAGAGAGCACCAGGTGGAAGATCAAGCCCCCTTTTATGACATAATCTTAAAAATCACATAGTGTCACTTGCAATGAGTTGTATTCATCAAGGTGGTAACAAAGCGCCACTAGGTTCAAAGGGAGGCAAAATCAACTCTGCTGCTCTTGTAGTTTGATGAGATTCTGGAAGAGGGAGGACCAGATATATTACTGTAGCCAATTTTGAAAAAATACACTGCTATATTTAAAATGGATAACCAACAAGGATCTACTGTATAGCACAGGGAACTCTGCTTAATGCTATGTGGAGGCCTGGATGGGAAGAGGGAGATTGGATACATGTATGTGTATGGTTGAGTGCTTTCGCTGTTCACCTGAAACTGTCATAACATTGTTAATTGGCTATAACCCATAAAAAGTTCTTTAAAAATTCACTCTGCCAATAACTGATTTTTACCCTGTACCACTCCCTACCCTCTTTACAATCCCAGCTCTTATGTATTGTTCTTCATGGAACTCCCATAGTGGCTCAGATGGTTAAAAAAAAAAAAAAAAAAAGACCACTGCAATAAATTGGCCTCTATCACAAGAATAAACTAGATAAAATGGAATTAATGCATTCAGGGTACCTTCCCACTACCTGTTTTTTTTTTTTTCTTATTTCTATTAAAATGCTACTATAGTTATGCCAATAGTTTTTAAAGTACAAGATTCTCAGCAAATCCAAGTGACCAATTCAATCTGGTGTATTCTAAAGAAGATAAGAGTTCAGAAATTTTTTTGCAGGGTTAGTTAAAACAGAGCTAGACAGAATGGCACACTTCACTCAAGCTCCTAGCTTTTGTTTATGTCTGATTCAGCTAAAACTCAGACTCCTATTTCCTTCTGCTTCCAAAGCATGAATGCTAGGTAGTGGAAAAGATTGATTAAGAAGTTCAAATGGAAAATAAGAAACCTGTTCCAGGATTGCTCTGGGAGGGCTTTGAAGTTCATGGCTGGGGGGAGTTATGAAACTACAGATTTAAGCTATTTGTAATGAAAGGGTTGGTTTTCACTTTACCAGTTAAGCTAAATTCTTGCCTTTAGAAATAACTTTTCTCCAGAACTAGTGTCTTGGAGTAAAAAAATTTTTTGGGGGGGCGGCTATCATTTGCAGTCTCCCTTGGAGTAGAAAATGAGGATTTTTTTCAATCTCAGAACTCTATAAAAAGAAGTTAGCTAATTAATATTATGCCAGAAAGTCACCTCTTTCCTCTCAGACAGATGAATAGATATATAGACAGATACAGATATGTATCAATGGACATGAATGAGCATCAGGATTACTTCAAAGCCATATATAACCCATGTGCATAAGAGAATGTTAAATGGTTACAATGGGTATATCTAGTAGTGCAGCAGAAAAATCCTTGGATTTGTAACTTATAAACCAGAATTTGATTCCTGAGTCAATCCTTGATTTATTCTGTGACCTTCAACAATCACTTTAATCAATCTTACCGCCTGTAAAATGAAGATATTAACTGCCTTATTTCTTGCACTATTTTGTTGTGGGGATAAACTGACACCCTTCAAATACATTGAAATTACTTTGAAAAGTGCAAGTAATGGTATGATCACATGGTTATACAGCTAATACTAGACTTGATATCTTCCTTTCTCCCAGTCTGCTTAGANAAAATTTTTTTGGGGGGCGGCTATCATTTGCAGTCTCCCTTGGAGTAGAAAATGAGGATTTTTTTCAATCTCAGAACTCTATAAAAAGAAGTTAGCTAATTAATATTATGCCAGAAAGTCACCTCTTTCCTCTCAGACAGATGAATAGATATATAGACAGATACAGATATGTATCAATGGACATGAATGAGCATCAGGATTACTTCAAAGCCATATATAACCCATGTGCATAAGAGAATGTTAAATGGTTACAATGGGTATATCTAGTAGTGCAGCAGAAAAATCCTTGGATTTGTAACTTATAAACCAGAATTTGATTCCTGAGTCAATCCTTGATTTATTCTGTGACCTTCAACAATCACTTTAATCAATCTTACCGCCTGTAAAATGAAGATATTAACTGCCTTATTTCTTGCACTATTTTGTTGTGGGGATAAACTGACACCCTTCAAATACATTGAAATTACTTTGAAAAGTGCAAGTAATGGTATGATCACATGGTTATACAGCTAATACTAGACTTGATATCTTCCTTTCTCCCAGTCTGCTTAGAATTGTCCCTTGATAAATACCATAATCATTCACTTAGTCACCCAGTCCAGAAAGAGAGGATCACACAGACCATCTTCTCCCAGGTGCTCTCTGTCATAGTACCCTTTTGCATGCCCCTCACTGCCAAGCTTACACTTTCTCTGCTTCTGGTACTGACTCAATCAATTCATCCTGTGCAAATTAATTAGGAGGTTTACCCTCTGAGAAACAGTTTATGCTGTCCCAGTCCTGTTAGAGAAGTGGAAGTTTAGATACATTTTAAATAACTTGCAGCCATGAAATTTAAAGACACTTGCCCCTTGGAAGAAAAGTTATGACCAACCTAGACAGCTGATTAAAAAGCAGAGACATTACTTTGCCAACACAGGTCCATCTAGTCAAGGCTATGGTTTTTCCAGTGGTTATGTATGGATGTGAGAGTTGGACTGTGAAGAAAGCTGAGTGCCGAAGAATTGATGCTTTTGAACTGTGGTGTTGGAGAAGACACTTGAGAGTCCCTTGGACTGCAAGGAGATCCAACCAGTCCATCTAAAAGGAAATCAGTCCTGAATATTCATTGGAAGGACTGATGTTGAAGCTGAAACTCCAATACTCTGGCCATCTGATGTGAAGAACCGACTCATTGGAAAAGACCCTGATGCTGGGAAGATTGAAGGTAGGAGGAGAAGGAGACAACGGGATGAAATGATTGCATGGCATCACTGAATCAGTGGACATCAGTTTGAGTAAACTCTGGGAGTTGGTGATGGACAAAGAGACCTGGCATGCTATATAGTCCATGAGGTTGCGAATAGTCGAACACCTCTGAGCAACTGAACTGAACTGAACTAAATAATTTTTTCTGGATTTCCTTTTTTTTAATCTTCTCACTGATTTAGGGTAAAATTTTACCTTTACAGCAATACTAAGCTGATAATAAAACTGATATGTTAAATGTGAGAGGCAAAAGTAATTAACCTCTTATTGTTAACAAGTTTTCAACATGTTAAAGAAACTCTTAATAATAAAATTAATATAATTATGTAGTCTATATTCTCTCAAAATAATACAATAAACCCAAGAATTAATTTTAAAATATGATAAAAGACCCAACTGATATTTTTAAAAAGCATACCCTAAATAAAAATTCAAAAATAAAATCCAGAATAAAATATGAAATCACTTCAAAATGTAATAACTGAAACTTTGAATCTATACTTTAAGTAGTACTGAGCAAAATAATCTTAATATTAAATGCATTCATTTTAACAGATGAATCATAAACAATATAAAAACACTTTTAAAATGCAAGATTAAAGGAAGGCACATAAAACACATAATTTATAAAATTAGAAATTGCTAAAGGAAAATAATAATAAATGTAAATTGTTAAAAATTAATCAAAGTATATTAAGCAAAACTGTATTTTTAAACCTTAAAATCTCTATGAAATCAATGTCATTGTATATAAAATGTTAGCAGAAAATTAACCAATGCAAAATATATCTAAGAAGATCAAGAATTTACAAGATAATTGAGAATATTTCCAGAAATCAAAAAAGAAACAGATTTTCATATTTCATAAACTTTATGAAAAAAGTAAGGTTATTAACTAAAAGCCCTATTCTATAATGAATATAGACTAAAGTATCTTTTTAAAAAAATTAAAAACAGAATAAATTTGTGGGAACTGTTCACATGAGGCCTTGTTCTCCCTGCCAACAGTCACATAGGCAACCTCCTCTCTCATTCTCAGCTATCCAGGAATATGACTGCCTGAGTCTCCAGGTGACTTCTGGGATCCAAAATATGAATTCTACATCTGCATATATAACTAGCATAAGCTACACCATCTCCATAATAGTTTCTAAACTTTAAAATACCCAGCCA